>JAUJYZ010000620.1:785000-920000 GCA_033675265.1 Actinostola sp. cb2023
AATTTAATAAAACAATGATTTTAGAATGTTAGAAGCTAAGAGCTCTTCTAGAAATGAAACACGCCGGTTTTCTACGGTTTTCTAACTAAATATATTATATGCAATACTTTTGTGTAAGAGTTTGTGATTAATGAATGGCATGTCAGGTGCACATATCAGATTTAATTCATCTGAGTTTTTCTATTATCGCCACCAATGCGGGGGACATGGCTCTTACAAAAAAGTATTGCATAGAGTCGTTTTCGTATGAGTGGGAAGTAGCTACGGTACGGTTAGTGCCGTACCGTGACCGTATCGCGCCATCATCATCATCATCATAATAATAATAATAATAGATTTATTATTATTGAATCATGCCGTATCCAAGCATTCTGATTGGTTGAGCGATGATTTTGTGCGCTGTGATTGGTTGAATACAATGTCTTCGATTCCGTACCGTGACCGTAACTCCGTACCGTAGGTTTCCCACTCATACGAAATCGACTCAATAATATATATTTAGTTAGAAAACCGTAGCAACAATGAAACACCGACCGGCGTGTTTCATTTTTAGAAGAGCTCTTAGCTTCTAACATTCTAAAATCATTGTTTTATTAAATTTAACATGAACAGAAGATCTCTGTGTATAGCAACAACACATAGGTGTTTGTGTGCAGGGTGGGTGGATGGGTAAATCAATGGATGTAAAGGCGTACGCCATGGGAGATAAGGTGGACGCCATGGGAGATAATGTAAAGGTGGACGCCATGGGCGATAAGGTGGACGCCATGGGCGATGGATGATGTGTAGGTGAATGGGCGATGGATGTGGATGGAAGGTGGACGCCATGGGAGATAAGGTGGACGCCATGGGCGATGATGTGTAGGTGAATGGATGGATGTAAAGGTGGACGCCATGGGAGATAAGGTGGACGCCATGGGCGATGATGTGTAGGTGAATGGATGGATGTAAAGGTGGACGCCATGGGAGATAAGGTGGACACCATGGGAGATTGTGTAGATGGATGGATGGAGTGGAAAGGTGGACGCCATGGGCGATGATGTGTAGATGGAATGAATGGATGGATGTGGGAGAAAGGTGGACGCCATGGGCGATGATGTGTAGATGAATGGATGGATGTAAAGGTGGACGCCATAGGAGATAAGGTGGACGCCATGGGCGATGATGTGTAGATGAATGGATGGATGTAAAGGTGGACGCCATAGGAGATAAGGTGGACGCCATGGGCGATGATGTGTAGATGAATGGATGGATGTAAAGGTGGACGCCATAGGAGATAAGGTGGACGCCATGGGCGATGATGTGTAGATGAATGGATGGATGTAAAGGTGGACGCCATGGGAGATAAGGTGGACGCCATGGGCGATGATGTGTAGGTGAATGGATGGATGTAAAGGTGGACGCCATGGGAGATAAGGTGGACGCCATGGGCGATGATGTGTAGGTGAATGGATGGATGTAAAGGTGGACGCCATAGGAGATAAGGTGGACGCCATGGGCGATGATGTGTAGGTGAATGGATGGATGTAAAGGTGGACGCCATAGGAGATAAGGTGGACGCCATGGGCGATGATGTGTAGGTGAATGGATAGATGTAAAGGTGGACGCCATAGGAGATAAGGTGGACGCCATGGGCGATGATGTGTAGATGGATGGATGGAGGTGGAATGGGTGGACGCCAGGTGAATGGAGATAAAGGTGGACGCCATGGGAGATAAGGTGGACGCCATGGGCGATGATGTGTAGGTGAATGGATGGAGTGGAAAGGTGGACGCCATGGGTGATGATGTGTAGGTGAATGGATGGATGTAAAGGTGGACGCCATGGGAGATAAGGTGGACGCCATGGGTGATGATGTGTAGGTGAATGGATGGATGTAAAGGTGGACGCCATAGGGATAAGGTGGACGCCATGGGCGATGATGTGTAGGTGAATGGATGGATGTAAAGGTGGACGCCATAGGAGATAAGGTGGACGCCATGGGCGATGATGTGTAGGTGAATGGATGGATGTAAAGGTGGACGCCATGGGAGATAAGGTGGACGCCATGGGCGATGATGTGTAGGTGAATGGATGGATGTAAAGGTGGACGCCATAGGAGATAAGGTGGACGCCATGGGCGATGATGTGTAGGTGAATGGATGGAGTGGAAAGGTGGACGCCATGGGTGATGATGTGTAGGTGAATGGATGGAGTGGAAAGGTGGACGCCATAGGAGATAAGGTGGACGCCATGGGCGATGATGTGCAGGTGAATGGATGGAGTGGAAAGGTGGACGCCATGGGAGATAAGGTGGACGCCATGGGCGATGATGTGCAGGTGAATGGATGATGTAAAGGTGGACGTGGAAAGGTGGACGCCATGGGCGATGATGGGAGGTGATGGAAGGTGGACGCCATAGGGGTGATGATGTGTAGGTGAATGGATGGAATGTAAAGGTGGACGCCATAGGAGATAAGGTGGACGCCATGGGCGATGATGTGTAGCAGGTGAATGGATGGATGCCATAGGAGAAAGGTGGACGCCATGGGTGATGATGTGCAGGTGAATGGATGGATGTAAAGGTGGACGCCATGGGCGATGATGTGCAGGTGAATGGATGGAGTGGATGGAGTGGAAAGGTGGACGCCATAGGAGAAGGTGGACGCCATGGGTGATGATGTGCAGGTGAATGGATGGAGTGGAAAGGTGGACGCCATGGGAGATAAGGTGGACGCCATGGGTGATGATGTGCAGGTGAATGGATGGATGGAGTGGAAAGGTGGACGCCATGGGAGATAAGGTGGACGCCATGGGTGATGATGTGTAGGTGAATGGATGGAATGTAAAGGTGGACGCCATAGGAGATAAGGTGGACGCCATGGGCGATGATGTGCAGGTGAATGGATGGATGTAAAGGTGGACGCCATGGGCGATGATGTGCAGGTGAATGGATGGAGTGGAAAGGTGGACGCCATGGGCGATGATGTGTAGGTGAATGGATGGAGTGGAAAGGTGGACGCCATGGGTGATGATGTGTAGATGAGTGGATGGAGTGGAAAGGTGGACGCCATGGGGATGATGTAGGTGACACCATGGGAGATAAGGTGGACACCATGGGCGATGATGTGTAGATGAGTAGTAATAATAATAGATAATAATAATAATAATAATAATAATATTATTATTATTATTATTATTATTATATAATTAATATAGCGCTATAGTAACATACAGTAACATATCAGGGTCTCTATATTAGGCATTCATTTTTATTTTGCCGTTTGTTATATTGTGAAGCGTATTTGGACTTTAAGTACTATATACAATATGAGCGGCCGATCTGTATGGGATTTACAAACTCGAGCCGTAGGCGAGAGTTTGTAAATCCCATACAGATCGGACGCGAATATTGTATATTACTTATCGAATCCAACGATGTATAAGTGGTGTTTTACTATAATTTGGATGATAGGAAACAGTTTGGCCGAGAAAATCCAAGTTAAAGTTGAATGCAAATGAGGACGAATCTCTTGCCGATTTACAGATGTCTGCTACGCTTATGATTTCTATTGTATTTCCCTCATTAATTATTTATGAATTCGATAACGGAATTTACGCTATATAAATACAGTATTATTATTGTTATTACTTTTTATTGTAATCAGCGCTTAGAACCGATTTGTATAAGCGCTTTATAAGTTATTATTATTATTATTATTATTATTATTAATGAATAAGCAACATTTCGATTTTAATCAACCTGAAACTGGCTCTAAATTATGCGATGGTGACGTCACGGCCACGTTTATACGACCCGGGGTTTGATATACAAGTAGCTTGCTTTGTCGAGTACCCTGTAGTGTTAATGCCTATTGGCAGCCTAAACAGTTCTGACAGATCGAACTGATCAATTGTATACAAGTAGTTTGCATTGTCGGACGGGTACCCCTGTAGTGTTAATACCTATGGACAGCCTAAACAGTTCTGTATTAAAGACTCTTGTCACTGAACACGTGATGTTATTTTCGACACTTTTACACATCATTAAAGGGTTCTTTGGTTTATCTGCGAAAACAATGTTTTACTTCAATATTTTTTTCATATCAAAGAAATGTTTCAATTTATCATCAAAATAACTTCAAGAGATAAGCAAACCTTTACTTTTAGCACAACAATCGCTAAATATTTGATCGAGTTGAACGTCAGATGCAAACTTAATTCGCTTTAATTGTCACTTTTACATATGTAAAAATTCGAAAATGTCTCAAGTTGTGGTGAGAATCCAAGTCTATGATTGCTTGATCTAGTTCTGGGTGTTGACATCATTGTTCATTCAGTTCCGCACAGCTATGGGTAATTAATGCAGCCAATGAACGCCCGACGCCCTTGATTTGACTGCAATTTCGAATACATGATCACAACGATTATTATTTATTCATGAGTAAACGAAGAACGTTTGATCATTGATTAAACGATGGAATGTTCTGTCGATTTCGCTCTGTTTTCTTAACAAAATGTATTTCATTGAGTGGTTCAAGAACTGATCAGAGAGCGTCAGTAATCGTGTCTCCGTTGCGGGAGCTGCTGTGTTCTAAACCAGCTATGTGGAGTACTGGTCGAAATTATTTCTGTTGAAGGTATGTTCATATGGGTTCCTTGGGTTGTGTCTTTCGTGCGAAAACTGACGTTTATCAGCTTGACAAGGTCGGTGGAGGGAATCAGGATGTTACGACTCTATTTGATGTCGGTAGTACACAACTACATCCTACAATACACAAAATAAATGATCATGTTATTGATACACTACACAGTACATAAGATAAGTCTAGGACAATCTTTACCTCTCTCGCCACAATCCTCAAAAAACGCAGTGTTTTCATGTAATTCATCGACCACAATGTAGAGAGATACTCTCATCTCGCTCGAGAGTCCAATTTAGATTCGTTAACACTGAGGGATAAAGTCGGTGGATTGTGAAATCTCATTTTCTTTGACAATGGAAAATGACTACGTATCCGTAAGGTCTAAATAACCGAGATTTGGTTCATTCGTAAAGCCAACAAAACGTATTCAAGTATCTTTACCTTTAAGTAGATCATTAGCATTGCGCGGTAAGTAGAGCGGTTATTTGGACTAAACACTTTACTAGAGAAACAAGGTGAAACTGATTTGAGTTTGAGTCTTCAGTGCTCATCAGTTTCCATGTAATTCATTGAAGTTAAGGTGAGCGACGACTTTATACGGCTAACAACAGTATAGACCAACCAAGGCGATGGTCATGTAATGTGCTCTTCCGTGAACGGTAATGTTATTAGTTTAGTAGTCAATGTAAATCATAGTGTATTGTTACACTTGCTTCAGGCAAACTGACAGAGAAATAACAACACCTCATGACATTCAAACTCATGTTGTTACTTATATTACACCTGCGAATACGCTAATGGTGATTTTTACTACTGTTATTCATCGACGATAAGTTTCTGCTCGTAGTGTGGCATGAAGCGGCTAGTATATGACATGTAGCATTGCTGTGAATCTAACTTACAACAACGTAAAAACACACGACATATCTCAGTAGACAACAGACCATGTTATAGTCCTGGGAAATTTAGTTATGTTGTACTCCTGAGAAATGACGAGTATATACAAGTGATATTTTAGAAAGAATCATGCCACGTTTAAAACATTTCAGTTAAACAGAAACGCTGAATCGATCTATAAAAACATTTTGATCAGGATATGAATTCGGCTTTCGTTGCGTTGGTAACGGTGGATTCATCCAACGAAAGTACGTTTTCTTTAATTGTCTTGTAGGAGAACTGACGAGTACGTTTAATAGTTTTTTTTTGCGTGATCTGCTGCACTCTACATGCGTGTTATGTTCATTGATGGTTTGGGGTTTGGTGTGCATGTCTGATGACAAACTCATGTGATCACATGACAATACAGTTACAAATGGACAAATACTGCAGGAAATTAAAAGTAATGAGTCAAGGAAGAGAGAGAGAAACATGAATATTTGAGTGTTACGATAATGTCAAGCAAAATGATCTACTGACGTTAGAGTTTGAACAAAGGCCCCGTCCACACTAATGCGCATTCGTATCGTTTTTGTATTGTTCTCCGTCCTCAAGGGAATAGAAAACAATGGAATACCCTGCGAAAACGGAGTAGTATCAGGGGCGTAGCGTGCTTTTTTTGCAATGTACGCACAGAGCAACGAGCGCCGAAGGCGTGAGTTTCTAGGGGGTGAGGGGGCATGCCCCCCCCCCCTGGAAAATTAGAAATCTAGAGTCTTGGAAATACCATTTTCTTCGTTTTCCAGCGGACTTTCTCGCTACATAAATACATAGTAAAATGCATTTATCACTCAGGTTTTTGGAGATTTATGTAAAGGATTTAAATAAAGCTTATATACTGTTACCGAGGTCCGATTAGCGGTATAACAACCCGATAGGCGAAGCCGGTTTTTTGGGTATTTATTTTGTTTGAGAGACTGTTCACTGGGGCTGCTACATGTTTTCTCCGGGATTTTCACTGGTCGAGAGACGACTACGTCACTGCAGATAACTTTGACGAGCGGCGAATGCGAGAGCTGACAGAGGGTGCGGGGGCATGTTCCCCGAAATTTTTTGAAATATAGCGTCTCTGAAATAGCATTTCCTGCCTTCTGAGAGTAGTTTCCAGCAAGTTTACACTGAGTCAGCTGTTAAGATTTCATTTTTTTTAAATATTTTTATGCTTCTTATAATATTTGGATTTTAAGGATTTTAAATTGTACGCACGTGCGTACGTGCGTATATGTACGCTACGCCCCTGAGTATGGCCGGGGCCTAATGCGTATATTCGTATCGTTTTGGTATTGTTCTTCGTCCTCATGGGAATAGAAAACAATGGAATACGCTGCGAAAACGGAGTAGTGTGGCCGGGGCCTAATGTATATTCGTATCGTTTTTGTATTGTTCTCCGTCCTCAAGGGAATAGAAAACAATGGAATACGCTGCGAAAACGGAGTAGTGTGGCCGGGGCCTAATGTATATTCGTATCGTTTTTGTATTGTTCTTCGTCCTCAAGGGAATAGAAAACAATGGAAAACGCTGCGAAAACGGAGTAGTGTGGCCGGGGCCTAATGTATATTCGTATCGTTTTTGTATTGTTCTCCGTCCTCAAGGGAATAGAAAACAATGGAATACGCTGCGAAAACGGAGTAGTGTGGCCGGGGCCTAATGTATATTCGTATCGTTTTTGTATTGTTCTCCGTAGAAAACAAAGGGAATAGAAAACAATGGAATTCGTACGCTGTATTGCGAAAACGGAGTAGTGGAGTAGTATGGCCGGGGCCTAATGCGTATATTCGTATCGTTTTTGTATTGTTCTCCGTCCTCGTGCAGATCAAGGGAATAGAAAACAAATGGAAAAATACGCTGCGAAAACGGAGTAGTGTGGCCGGAACCTAATGCGTGTATTCGTATCGTTTTTGTATTGTTCTTCGTCCTCAAGGGAATAGAAAACAATGGAAAACGCTGCGAAAACGGAGTAGTATGGCCGGGGCCTAATGCGTATATTCGTATCGTTTTTGTATTGTTCTCCGTCCTCAAGGGAATAGAAAACAAAAACAATGCGAAAAAACGCTGCGAAAACGGAGTATATTCGTATCGTTTTTGTATTGTTCTTCGTCCTCAAGGGAATAGAAACAATGGAAAACGCTGCGCCGGAGTAGGGGCCTAATGCGTATATTCGTATCGTTTTTGTATTGTTCTTCGTCCTCAAGGGAATAGAAAACAATGGAAAACGCTGCGAAAACGGAGTAGTGTGGCCGGGGCCTAATGCTTATATTCGTATCGTTTTTGTATTGTTCTTCGTCCTCAAGGGAATAGAAAACAATGGAAAACGCTGCGAAAACGGAAAACGGAGTAGTGTGGCCGGGGCCTAATGTATATTCGTATCGTTTTTGTATTGTTCTTCGTCCTCATGGGAATAGAAAACAATGGAAAACGCTGCGAAAACGGAGTAGTAGTATGGCCGGGGCCTAATGCGTATATTCGTATCGTTTTTGTATTGTTCTTCGTCCTCAAGGGAATAGAAAACAATGGAAAACGCTGCGAAAAAAACGGAGTAGTGTGGCCGGGGCCTAATGCGTATATTCGTATCGTTTTTGTATTGTTCTTCGTCCTCAAGGGAATAGAAAACAATGGAAAACGCTGCGAAAACGGAGTAGTGTGGCCGGGGCCTAATGCTTATATTCGTATCGTTTTTGTATTGTTCTTCGTCCTCAAGGGAATAGAAAACAATGGAAAACGCTGCGAAAACGGAGTAGTGTGGCCGGGACCTAATGCGTATTCGTATCGTTTTTGTATTGTTTTCCGTCCTCAAGGGAATAGAAAACAATGGAAAACGCTGCGAAAACGTAGTGTGGCCGGGACCTAAGAAGATTTGTTTTAAAAAAATCAGGGGGAAATCATACGAGGACTCACGTGACCTGATTGATTTACATAACCATGTCACCATGTCAAAAAAAAACGTGTTTTGCAGTGTCCTGATTGGGCGATATATTCTGGTCACGTGCTGTGATAAGCAACCTGTGGTTGCAGGTGGTTGTCATGGTATCAGTAGGATGTAAAAAGTACTTTTTCCTTTAATCCAGTTTCGAAATGGTGTGTTCCTCGCTGTGGGCAAGAAACCACAAAGACGGCTCAAGACGATTCGCCAGTCTCTCTCTGCACACGAACGACGTCTCAAATAACGATAGAATCACAAGTAGTCCACTAAAGCACATGGAAATTCTTCGAGTGTGTTTTTAATGAGATTATTTTGCAAAGAGTTCACTGAGTTTCGTATTCTTGCTGTGTGTTCATCAAGTTTACAAATCTAATAATGGCCGAGTGTTTCCCTTTAAATTGAGGTTTCGACAATCAGCATGAAACAGCAATAATCTGAATGACATGCAATTCATCTAGACAGAGTGTACTTCAATGGATTCTGAAAACAAATCTTCTTGGTTTTATGTATCACCTTGATCGCTAATCAAAGTTGGGCTTCGCAGCATAAAAAATGAGGTACTTTTGAATTATCCTATACTACTTAATACTAACCGCTATAGGATACTTCTGTTATCTATCGATCACAATATAAAGCCGAATCTACACGAGCACTGAATTTTCCTTGACAAGTTTTCCGCCTTGACAAGGAAGACTTGCTCGTGTAGACGACAAAAAATTGTCAATTTTTCCTTGTCAAGGAAAACTTGCTCGTGTAGATGCGGCTTTACACACACTTTGACTACAGTTATTGCTCGAAAACATGTGAGAATGTGAACAGAATTTCACACGAGAATTTTCATCGGTTAAAATCGTTAACCGCTTTGTCCTCAAATGATTGCCGCTCGTGTACAACTGAAACTCAAAATATAATTTTATATTTTCTGCTTAAATGTTTTGCTCTCTCTCTATATAAGCAATGGTACTTTATCAGTAGATACAGGGCCGTAGTCGCCAGCACGGTTGGTCCGGTTTCAACCGGACCACTTTTCGAATCAAACAGCTTCAATTTATCTACATTTATAATTATTCGGATATTTTTTTATGAAAAACAGTTTGAAAACCGGACCACTCAAAAACTAACCGGACCACTCAAAAACTGGCGGCTAGTAGATAGTACTATAGATTACAATCAATCTGCAATGGTAATAGTTCCAATGTTTAGTCGTTTATACCTCTTACGTGGAGCATTTCTTAATTCAATATTTGTTTTTCTCACTAAAACGTCACACACAAAGCTTATGGTTTGGAGCGCCATCAAAGTTTACAAAGCTTTGTTCTTAGTGTCAATATTTGACCTTCAACTAACATATTGTGACCATATTTACTAATATATCATCTTTAATTGAAGTATGTTTTGAGTTGCTAATTATCTTTGAGTGGAGGTGATTATTCGGTGGACTGATGAGTTGAACTGGCGAAAGAGAGACTTAGACCCCGTCAACCGTCAACACTACTCCGTTTTCGTTTGAAAACGCATCGTTTTTATATTGTTCTATATCCTCAAGGGAATCGAAAACAATCAACTCATTACCAGAAACAATAGGAAAACGCAGGTTAGCGTTTTAGTCTGGACGGCCGTCTTATTCAGAATACATACCTATACCAGTAAGATTCATTTGTATCCAAATTTACGTAAGCTTATGATTTGTATTTGAAAGTATATCATGTAGTTAATTAGTTAGTTCATGAAAACTTGGTAGAAAAAAAGAAAAACGATATTACGTATGTCGCACATATACGCAGGATTTATTTTTGAACATATATTTTTATACACAATAGGAAGACTATATATCAATAGAAAAAACGCTAGCTCTTGGTAAATTCTGTATAAATTCGTGTAAATTGTGAGCATATGTTCTAACAATCTACACTAAATTTATGCCATGGGCGCGCTCGCTCCAGGTACAGTATGTGGTTCTAATTGTGAACGCCTCTAATTGTGACTGTTCAGTTAATGTGTACCCTGGTTACCAGAGGCGATTATTTTATCTCTCTCGAGCCGTACGCGATCTCAGTTTAGAGAGAGATAAAATAATAGCCAGGGTAACCAGGGTACACATTAACTGAACAGTGTTCACAATTAGAGGCGTTCACAATTAGAACCACATACTGTCAGTAGGTGTAAATTGTTTGTATATGTCTAAAATATTGTCAATTTAATTGACACTGAATATACACTGAATTTACACCATGGGTGCGCGCTCGCTCTTGATAGGTGTACATTCTGTGTAAAATCGTGTAAATATAATTGTTACTCCGTCAAACTCTCTTTATGAAAATTCTGTTTATCACGATGGTTTTATACATAGTTTTGGACCGATTTTTGTATCTATATACACTTATTATGTCATTTTATCCATCAACAGGGTTACTACTCTAGCTATGCACCTTGGTGTTGCCTATTTAACATTGTGTATTTTGTGTCTTTGGTGTACAACTGCACAATGTAGCAGTGGGTAAGTTCTGATAGACAGACAGACAGATAGACAGACAGACATAGACAGACATAGACAGATAGACAGACAGATAGACAGACAGACAGATGGATAGATAGACAGACAGATAGACAGACAGACAGACGGACAGACAGATGGATAGACAGACAGAATGAATGAATGAATGAATGAACTTTATTTAAACACGAAATTTCATCAGTTATAAAACTATATGTTAGAAAATATGCTAAATATCTGACTTAATTGATAGAAATAGGGTAATTCTTGATTCCTCAGACAGACAGACAGACAGACAGATAGATAGATAGATTTAACTGTAAGCTTTCAGTTTTATCTCAACAATCTAAAGTAGGCTGATTAATACCACAGCATGTGCGACCGTCGTTGCTATAGAAACAAAGTGTTGCTAAGGCATCAAGTCCATAACCATGACAACGCGTTCATTCTTCTAGAAAACACGAATTAAGGGCTCCCAAGGTGATCCCAATATCACTTCAAGAGAGGAAGGACTCTGCGTATAATTTATCTGTATTTATCAATGGAGTTATAGAAGACTATGATCGTAAGGTTCGACCTAACGCTGGTGGTAAACCTGTTATGGTCCTCATAGAATTCAAGGTCATCTCATTTGGAGAGATAAGAGAAGCCAACATGGTAAGACTGCTTTACGTCAATACTCATGTGGTTACACTATAAAGATTGATGACAATTACACTGTAAAAACACTGTTTGGACGTCAATACTCATGTGGTTACACTATAAAGATTGATGACAATTACACTGTAAAAACACTGTTTGGACGTCAATACTCATGTGGTTACACTATAAAGATTGATGACAATTACACTGTAAAAACACTGTTTGAACGTCAATACTCATGTGGTTACACTATAAAGATTGATGACAATTACACTGTAAAAACACTGTTTGGACGTCAATACTCATGTGGTTACACTATAAAGATTGATGACAATTACACTGTAAAAACACTGTTTGGACGTCAATACTCATGTGGTTACACTATAAAGATTGATGACAATTACACTGTAAAAACACTGTTTGGACGTCAATACTCATGTGGTTACACTATAAAGATTGATGACAATTACACTGTAAAAACACTGTTTGGACGTCAATACTCATGTGGTTACACTATAAAGATTGATGACAATTACACTGTAAAAACACTGTTTGGACGTCAATACTCATGTGGTTACACTATAAAGATTGATGACAATTACACTGTAAAAACACTGTTTGGACGTCAATACTCATGTGGTTACACTATAAAGATTGATGACAATTACACTGTAAAAACACTGTTTGGACGTCAATACTCATGTGGTTACACTATAAAGATTGATGACAATTACACTGTAAAAACACTGTTTGGACGTCAATACTCATGTGGTTACACTATAAAGATTGATGACAATTACACTGTAAAAACACTGTTTGGACGTCAATACTCATGTGGTTACACTATAAAGATTGATGACAATTACACTGTAAAAACACTGTTTGGACGTCAATACTCATGTGGTTACACTATAAAGATTGATGACAATTACACTGTAAAAACACTGTTTGAAATATACTCTACGACGGGATACTTGCTACAGGCGGCGTTTCATGTTGGAGGAAATTGAACGACCTAGCTACAGCCCCAATATTGTAACCTCCAAAGGTAGAATCGGCGCTTACTCGTCGCTTACTCGTTACTTACTCGTCGCTTACTCGATACTCGTCGCTTACTCGTTACTCGTCGCTTACTCGTTACTTACTCGTTACTTACTCGTTACTCGGCGCTTACTCGTTACTCGGCGCTTACTCGTTACTCGGCGCTTACTCGTTACTCGGCGCTTACTCGTTACTCGGCGCTTACTCGTTACTCGGCGCTTACTCGTTACTCGGCGCTTACTCGTTACTCGGCGCTTACTCGTTACTCGTCGCTTACTCGTTACTCGTCGCTTACTCGTTACTACTCGCTTACTCGTTACTCGTCGCTTACTCGTTACTCGTCGCTTACTCGTTACTCGTCGCTTACTCGTTACTCGTCGCTTACTCGTTACTCGTCGCTTACTCGTTACTCGTCGCTTACTCGTTACTCGTCGCTTACTCGTTTCTCGTCGCTTACTCGTTACTCGTCGCTTACTCGTTACTCGTCGCTTACTCGTTACTCGGCGGTTACTCGTTACTCGGCGCTTACTCGTTACTCGTCGCTTACTCGTTACTCGGCGGTTACTCGTTACTCGGCGCTTACTCGTTACTCGGCGCTTACTCGTTACTCGGCGCTTACTCGTTACTCGGCGCTTACTCGTTTCTCGGCGCTTACTCGTTACTCGGCGCTTACTCGTTACTCGTCGCTTACTCGTTACTCGTCGCTTACTCGTTACTCGGCGGTTACTCGTTACTCGGCGCTTACTCGTTACTCGGCGCTTACTCGTTTCTCGGCGCTTACTCGTTTCTCGGCGCTTACTCGTTACTCGTCGCTTACTCGTTTCTCGGCGCTTACTCGTTACTCGGCGCTTACTTGGCGCCCCACATGAGTCTATCAAATTACTTCTGATCGGTTCAATCCAATTGAAATATTTGTATAATTCTGGAATGTTCTCTTTTGAAAGGAATACTCGTTCGACATCTTCTTGAGACAATGGTGGGACGATCCAAGATTTGCTAGTAACTATACCGAGCCGTTCACGATGGCAGCTGACCCGACTAAGTTATTCTGGACACCAGACACGTATTTCTGGAATGTCAAGAAATCATCGTATCATCACGTGACTAGAGAAAATATGCGAGTCATGATATGGCCTGATGGGAAAATTTACTTCAGTTCAAGGTGAATATTCATTCATTCTTTTACTAGTTTTCATTTATTTAATGTACTTTCTATCTCTCCTGTATTGTAGTCATTCATGATATTTTAGAAATGTCTGACCATCTTCAAAGGTCGTAAAGCCGCTCGTAAAAGCCTGACCACAATAATAAAATATTGATATGTTTTTTTCCCCATTTGAATAAAGACATTACATTGAAATCGTTGTTTTACAGGATAACGATGACGGCTCAATGTGACATGGATCTTCGTCTATATCCAATGGATACGCAACACTGTCCTCTGATCATCGAAAGTTGTAAGAAAACCTTGCCTGACTTATTGAGCATGCGCAGTGTATTGTTGAGACTGAGAACATCCCACATGCATAGTCATCACAACCATTTTTTAAATATATTTTTTTATATTTTTTCCATCATCACAACTACTTGACCTGTATTTTGGTAGGTCTTGTCCAGTGAATTATTTCTGGTATTTTCCAGATGCGTACACAACTAATGATCTCAACTACACGTGGAAAGGCGGGGACTCTCAGGGTATTGAGATAGTATCAAGTGAGATGGCACAGTTTGATTTAACGAACGTCAAGACCGCGACCAAGAGTCAGAACAACAGTAAAGGTCAGTATTTCCTGACACCAGACATTCTCTCTTGCATCCCTTGGACACGAATGTAAGTTTGTACCAAAGGCAAAGAAAAAATACTTTACACTGCGCTGGAACGAACCAAAATACTCAGAATGGATCCGTAGATGACATGCACGCGCATCGCGCGTCTCATGCGCGATTGGTCCTAGTTGGAGGTACTCTTCTTTTGTACTCTTTTTCGCGGTGTTATAAATTTCCTTTCTAAAACTCATTAATAATTCATGAGCATGCTCTCTTGACTGAACTGATGAATAAAACATCAGTGTCTGTTACATGGATACATGCAGAACTGATGAATAAAACATCAGTGTGTTACACGGATACAGACTGAACTGATGAATAAAACATCAGTGTCTGTTACACGGATACAGACTGAACTGATGAATAAAACATCAGTGACTGTTACACGGATACAGAACTGATGAATAAAACATCAGTGTCTGTTACACGGATGCAGAACTGATTAATAATACATAATAATAATAATAATACATTAGTGTCTATATCACTGATATTTTTTTAGCGCATGACAGTGAAGTAACAAGTACATTCACAAGAAAGTGTTGTGATTTTCTTGCATAATTTCGGCTTAGAATTCATGTGATACTATTTTTGTAAATTGGGATGGAGTTTAAGAAGTCGTTTACAGAATTCGTGTCCGTTCTGTATCGAATCAGTACAGATACTCGCCTTCGGTTCGCAATGAATTTATCATTATACACCGACGCAGCCATGCATACTAGTGTACTCGCCAGTTTCCATTGAATTTATCATTATACACCGACGCAGCCCATACTAATGTACTCGCCAGTTTCCATTGAATTTATCATTATACACCGACGCAGCCCATACTAGTGTACTCGCTAGTTTCCATTGAATTTATCATTATACACCGACGCAGCCCATACTAGTGTACTCGCCAGTTTCCATTGAATTTATCATTATACACCGACGCAGCCCATACTAATGTACTCGCCAGTTTCCATTTAGCTTAGTTAAGGTTGACGCGTTTGGTGCGGCGCGGTTCGATATTGTCCCCACCCCCTCCCCCTTTTGTGTATATTATGGTTGATTTCATTACCGTGAAGAATACAACAGTTGTTCCCCTTTGGGCTGTTCTCCACACAATAATGGTGAAAACACACGGTAGTCTAACATTGCAGGGAATATTTCGCTGTGTCCACCCCTGCAATTTGTTGCAATTATTATTTTATTATTGTTACGCGCAATACGTAGGATCGCAATGTACCTCAGAAAGCTTAATCATAACAATTGCAGAGGTGGACGCATGTTGCAATCAGTTACCAGCAATATTGCGCGCAATGTTGCACCGTGTGTAAACATCATCTAACATGATCTACATGGTGCAATCAGTTACCAGCAATATTGCGCGCAATGTTGCACCGTGTGTACACATCATCTAACATGATCTACATGGTGCAATCAGTTACCAGCAATATTGCGCGCAATGTTGCACCGTGTGTAAACATCATCTAACATGATCTACATGGTACAATCAGTTACCAGCAATATTGCGCGCAATGTTGCACCGTGTGTACACATCATCTAACATGATCTACATGGTGCAATCAGTTACCAGCAATATTGCACGCAATGTTGCACCGTGTGTACACATCATCTAACATGATCTACATGGTGCAATCAGTTACCAGCAATATTGCGCGCAATGTTGCACCGTGTGTACACATCATCTAACATGATCTACATGGTGCAATCAGTTACCAGCAATATTGTAGGCAATGTTGCACCGTGTGTAAGCATCATCTAACATGATCTACATGGTGCAATCAGTTACCAGCAATATTGCGCGCAATGTTGCACCGTGTGTACACATCATCTAACATGATCTACATGGTGCAATCAGTTACCAGCAATATTGCGCGCAATGTTGCACCGTGTGTACACATCATCTAACATGATCTACTTGCGTCTTCACAGGTTCATTCGCCAGCCTGACAGCAACGTTCTCGTTCAGACGACGTACAGAGAGTTTCGTGTCTGCAATCTACGTCCCTGCAGTCGTACTTGTGATTCTGTCTTGGTGTTGCTTCTTTATTCAACCAGAGGCTGTACCAGCACGTGTAGGACTTAGTATCACGACCATTCTTACATCCATCCTATTACAAGGCACTGTTAATAGTAACATGCCTAAAGTGAGCTATATGAAGGCTGTCGACTATTTCTTACTGACTTCGTTTGGGTTTATTTTTGCTGCTTTGCTGGAGTACATCTTGGTTCTCAACACTGATCCTCAGTTTGATTCGGAAAACTTCTTCAGACGCAGCAGATCAAAGCAGTTAGACTTGACAATCGATGTAAGTATGACTAAAGTCTTTGCCAAACGCATTATAATTGAAATTTATTTTTATGATAATAATAATAATAATAATAATTTATATTGCGCAAAATAAGCTATAGTTATACTAATGCGCGCGATGTTGCGTTGTATGTCCGCACCTTTACTCTGAACCAAATGTCCATGAAATGTCCATTTATTACGTCATCCACCGAATTTATACCGAGTGTCAAATTATGACGTCATCCACCGAATTTGTACCGAATGTCCGCCGAATGTCATTCTATGACGTCATTCACCGAATGTCCACCGAATGTCAATTTAAGACGTCTTTTCCCGAATATTTCCCGAATGTCCACCGAATGTAAATTTATGACGTCATCCACCGAATATTTACCGAGTGTCCACACACAATAAAACAGTTTATTATTATTATTATTATTTAATGATTTGCCAAGAGCAGGTGTGTTTACAAATGAACACAAGGTCCCCTACAAGGTAAACCACCCAACCCAACCCCGTAAAACAAGCAACCCATCCCAAGATACGCCCCACGTTACAAAAAATTAAAATACAAATTACATGAAAATATCGAATTATAAGCATTTACTTCATCGTCAATGATGTTAAAATGTGTTTCTATTTCCCCAGAGTGATTGTTCAGCTAATGTTGATATCGTTGTCAAGGTGATGGATGAAGGAGTGTGTAGAATACGTAACAAGAAAGGCAGCTACAACGTACAGAAGGAATCCCTCAAAATTACAACAGCAAAACTGAAATCCATGCGACGAAAACAACACTGGATCGACAAAACTGCACGATTCGCATTCCCTGCCATGTACACCATCTTTATTATTTGCTACACGTCGTATTACTTGTCTGAGAGGAAAGATTAGTCACGCTGTCACGCAACACATTGATGTCACGCAACATCTTGCTGTCACGCAATACCTTGCTGTCACGCAACGCCTTGCTGTCAGGAGCCAATGGGGTGCATAAATGGCGCCTGATAGCGATGTATAGCGCGCGCATAGTAATAATAACTGCTTAATTAGCTAGAGTAACAGAATCTCTTAGAAGTTCTATAAAAGTAATTACTGCAATACCAAGTTAGTGGTAGCGGTCTGGAAAAACACTTAACAAATATAAAACGTTTTCCGTGTTTAATCACGAGGGGTAGTTTGGGAGAAGTCGAGAGCTGATGTGTACAAACCCCCGAGTGTTTGCATCAGGCTATGCAAACACGGAAAAACGTTATATATTTTTTAGTAAAAGAAATACAACTGTGACGTCATCATTTATAATCAGATCACAGAGAGTGGAGAGCATTTATCGGATATGCGCTATATCAATGTCGCAACGTTTGAAATTAAGCGCATGCGCTGTAGGGACGTTGGCGATTTGCGACCGTGCGGGGAAAAAAAGAATCGACAATTTATAACTCTGGCATTCCAAAGGAAGCCCGAGTAATCAAATAAGTTCGATGTATATGATTGACGGAGTCTATTACAAGCTTACCAGGTGCACTTTTCGTGTCGAGTGTTCGCGTAGAACAGACTGTACGATAGAATAGATACAGGACGGATAAAGCAGTGACGTGGCCCAGTGCCCTTCACTGGATCAACACATGTAAATAAACTCATTCAAGTAGAATATACAACTACTAGCTAAGCCAAATAACATGAAAATAATATAAAATATTTCACTTCCACATAATTGGAAAGTGTTGAACAAAAAGCTGTTGTACGTATCCCACTAGCTTGATTTTCAGACGGTCCGTGGTAACTGTGGCCCATCATCAATTTCGTCAATTTCCTAGAATTCCTTTCGGTCATAGCTTTCATGGTAAATACATTCTTCTCAAGCTCATTAATAATTCATGAGGACTAAACAAAGAAAATCACTACCGAGAAGGACGTTGGGATATGTCTATTAATTAGCATAAAATTCGGCCAACTTTAGCCTTGAATTTCTCCAATTATTAATCATTAATGAGTTGGAGAAGTCGTTCCAAAGCTCCAATTCGGACTAGACTGGATTTCCAGTCCTTGCAAAAAGTTCCAGCGTAATTGCGCAGACTGTCCTCGGCCTTGAAACATTACGCAGTAGCGACGCGTACTAGTGTACTACCGACTTCACTGAACTCTTGTTTTCTATTAGTTTTAGATTTTTTGTAAAAATGATTTGTATTTTGTTAACTGAATGAATATATCAATATATCAAGTGACACTAAAATCATCGTTCCTTAGATTAATATAATTCACTGATAAACCGGCCCTATATGCCCTGTATAATACTAAGCCTCTCGTGCATTTCTAACATGTTGAAGGGCTCCCTGCAAGAACAATTGTCGTAAGTGTTCTCTGATCAAAATCTAAATTCTCCTCGAGATTCTGTGAATTTCAAAGGAGAATTTGGGTTTTGATCACAAGTCACTTACTCTGTTCTTGCAGGGACTCCTTCAGTTGTTAAGCCTTCACTAGCGACGCATGCGCAAACACAAGATACCTTATTTGGCTGTGAAAACTTGCGATCCTGGGGGGGGGGGGGGGGGGGGGGGGGGGATTATACTCGAGTCATAAGCGCAGGCGCAAGAAGCACTTATGCACCCATGTTCACTGTGACATTTCCTTTGCTTGTGAAATTCAGGTTTTAGTTGAAGTGAAATGCGAGGCATACTTGCTAGACACTGTGCTGTATTGTCATTATAAACATTTGTGGTGTTACATGCCATTATTATGATCTAACAAGAGACCAGTATTATGGTCTCTTGGATCTAATAAATCAGTGTGTCACCAGCTCGGGTTTTCTCTGATCCTAATACTCCAGTTTCGAGTTGTTAGATACCGCTATACGCCTTGACAAAAGACGCATTTGCTCAGGCTTAGCCTCAATTCAGTGTAAATTATGCACAAATACCCACGAGAACGCGAAAAAGTGTTGACATTCAACAATAGAAACCATTTTTAATTGGCGGGTTATTCTCTGGATTGAGGCTTATGCCGTGTTTACACTTGAGCGCTCTACCAAGGTACAAATCAGAAAACTATTGTTTGTTGAGCGGTCACCACGCAACAAACAATAGTTTTCTGATTTGTACCTTGGTAGAGCGCTCAAGTGCAAACACGGCATAAGGCTGAGCAAACGCGTCTTTTGTCAAGGATTACAGCGGCGCGTAAACAACTCGAAACTGGAGTATTCTCAGTTGGTGAACTATTGATTGATTTATATATCTGTTTACTTTATTATTTCAATCATATTTTATATTGCTGTCACCCTTATATATTAGTAATAAAGAAACATCCTGTAATATTAGTAAGTAAAACACCTTTCATTGAATTCCAATGCATGTCCATATATTATATAGTCATTCAGGTAGATGTAAAGGAGAGATGTACAAACTGCCAGATGGTAGTTGAATAGTTGAATAGATGGACAGACACCCAGACAGGCAGGTAGACAGACAGACACCCAGATAGACAGACAGACACCCAGATAGACAGACAGAAAGACAGACCGACACCCATGATAGACAGAAAAACAGACCGACACCCAGATAGACAGACAGGTAGACAGACAGAAAGACAGACCAACGCCCAGATAGACAGACAGGAAGACAGACAAAAACACAGTAAGACACCCAGATAGACAGACAGGAAGACAGACAAAAACACAGTAAGACACCCAGATAGACAGACAGGAAGATACACAGGAAGAGAGAAAGACAGACAGACATCTATACATATGTGCTTACAGTATTTACAGAATGGTCTTGTATGGGTTCAGTATTCCATTAGGATCAAACAACGTTTTCAATTGCTTCATCATGTCCACTGCTTCTTTAGTCTTTGACAGGTGAATAAATGGAGCTTTCTTGAACCCCAGACCATGCTCAGCACTGATACTACCATTATATCGTGCTGTAAAAACGGTCAATCAATCAACATTTAATGAATTAATTAATCAGTAAGTCAATCATGCACTCTGTCACTCAGTCAGTCAGTCAGTCAGTCAGTCAATCATGCACTCTGTCACTCAGTCAGTCAGTTGGTCAGTCGGTTGGTTGGTTGGTCAGTCAGTCAGTCAGTCAGTCAGTCAGTCAATCATGCACTCTGTCACTCAGTCAGTCAGTTGGTCAGTCAGTTGGTTGGTCAGTCAGTCAGTCAGTCAATAAGTCAATCATGCACTCTGTCACTCAGTCAGTCAGTTGGTCAGTCGGTTGGTCAGTCAGTCAGTCAGTCAGTCAGTCAGTCAATCATGCACTCTGTCACTCAGTCAGTCAGTTGGTCAGTCAGTTGGTTGGTTGGTTGGTCAGTCAGTCAGTCAGTCAGTCAGTCAATCATGCACTCTGTCAGTCAGTCAGTTGGTCAGTCGGTTGGTTGGTCAGTCAGTCAGTCAGTCAATCATGCACTCTGTCACTCAGTCAGTCAGTCAGTTGGTCAGTCAGTTGGTTGGTTGGTTGGTCAGTCAGTCAATAAGTCACTCATGCACTCTGTCACTCAGTCAGTCAGTTGGTCAGTCAGTCAATCATGCACTCTGTCACTCAGTCAGTCAGTTGGTCAGTCAGTTGGTTGGTTGGTTGGTCAGTCAGTCAGTCAGTCAGTCAATCATGCACTCTGTCACTCAGTCAGTCAGTTGGTCAGTCAGTTGGTTGGTTGGTTGGTCAGTCAGTCAATAAGTCACTCATGCACTCTGTCACTCAGTCAGTCAATCAGTCAGTCAATCAGCGAGTCTGTCAGTCAGTGAGTCTGTCAGTCAGTCAGTCAGTCAGTGAGTCAATCAGTCAGTCAGTCAGTCAGTCAGTCACTCAGTCAGTCACTCAGTCAGTCAATCAGTGAGTCTGTCAGTCAGTGAGTCTGTCAGTCAGTCAGTGAGTCAATCAGTCAGTCAGTCAGTCAGTCAGTGAGTCTGTCAGTCAGTCAATTAGTCAGTCAATCAGTCAGTCAGTGAGTCTGTCAGTCAGTGAGTCTGTCAGTCTGTCAGTCAGTCAGTCAGTCAGTCAATCAGTCAGTCAGTCAGTCAGTCAGTCAGTCAGTGAGTCTGTCAGTCAGTGAGTCAGTCAGTCAGTCAGTTGGTCAGTCATTCAGTCAGTTGGTCAGTCAGTCAGTCAGTCAGTCAGTCAGTCAGTCAGTTAGTTGGTCAGTCAGTCAGTCTAGTTGGTCATTAGGTCATCCATGATATAATATTTATACTAATAAGTTATTTTATATACCTGTCCACTCATAGACGTAAGGTTCTATTGCATTAATAACTTCTTCACTGTGTTCTTTGCTTGTCACATTGAAATGTAGGTTACCTGTAAACACCAGTGAATGTTACTCTGTAAATGTTGTAAGCATTACCAGGCTGAATGGAGAGGAATGGATCAGGGAGGAGGGAGAAATGGCTAAAAATATAGAGGGAGGAGGAAGAATCAACCAGAAACAAACAGGGAGGAGGGAGAAAAATGGCCTACAAATTAGGGAGAGTGGATATTTAAATGCCTGTTCCTCTCCACTCCAGGCCAATAAAGGTTTGATAATGTACTTACCATCACCAAGGTGACCATATCCCAACACATTTGTAGCTTTATCACTCAGTCTCTTTCGCATGTGAGGTACAAGATCATACAGCTTAGTAATTGGTAAAGACAAGTCATACTGCAGAACAAAATGCTCTCATTTAGGGCAATAAACATTAGTTTATTTAAGCAAATGAAGTGCAAGAACAGTGTAAGTGATCAATATCCAAATTCTCCTCAGAATTCAAAGAGCCACAAGGAGAATTTAGAATTTAATCAGGACAATTCAAGGATCCCTTTAGTGACATACTGGTTCCCAGCATTTACCTTATAACTATATCCTTCTTTTTTTAGACTTTCAGCAATACATTCTCTAACTTTCCAAATTTCTCGAATCTGTTACCAAACAAAATTGAAGGAAGTGACTTCATGAAGTGATAGTCTATAGTGCATATCGACCTACTATCTTTTCTAACACTTAATTAATTAATTACCTAATTTGTACATTGCTGTATATATCTTCTTACACCCCAATTGGAAACCGACTTAAGTTGTAGTGGCTAGCGTGTTGAAATAAAGTATATGTATGTATGCATGTACCTACCTTTGTCATACTGGTTGCTACTGTTCCATTTTGCACACTGCCGTCAGACATAACCTTTTCCAGAAACTCATTTAATTTCTAAAATTAGGAAATAATTTTTTAGGACATGTTAGTTGCAAAGAGGCACTAGGGGAGGGGAGAAGGGAGGGTCTATTTCCCCCTTCCCCTCCCCCCTTTTCTATCTAGAGCTCAGTGATTAGCTTACCTCTTCATCATGAGAAGCGTTTGATCCTGATATTTCAATGAGCATATAAAATGGACTTTGACTTGTTGGGTTGTGCAAACCCAAGTTCCTCTGCACCAGCGTCATACTTAAATCATCAATGAACTCACAGGCTACACAAAACAATAAGAATAGAAGCTTGGAAGGGCACTAGGGTATCATGCCTGGGGGGAAGGGCACTAGGGTATCATGCCAAAGAGGCACTGGGGGAAGGGCACTATCTAGGGTGATTAGCTTACCTCTTCATCATGGGGTTGGAAGGGCACTAGGGTATCATGCCTGAACTCACAGGCTACACAAAACAATAAGAATAGAAGCTTGGGGCAAGGGGGCACTAGGGTATCATGCCTGGGGGGAAGGGCACTAGGGTATCATGCCTGGGGGGAAGGGCACTAGGGTATCATGCCTGGGGGGCTACTCGCATTTATGATATAATAAGTAAACACAAGGTTATAGAGTCATTTTTGCATGAGTGGGAGGTAGTTACAGTACGCCGGTTTGTGCCGTGCGGTGCATGCTGTGTTCAAGCATTCTGATTGGTTGAGCAATGATTGGTTGAATAGATGTATTCGATTCCATACTGTGAGTGCAACACTTATGGTATGGAGTTACAGTCATATGAAAATGACTCTAATTGTTACAATTTATAAATTCACCTGAGAGTGTTTCGCCAAGCATTGCCTTGGCCACCTTGAATGTTTGGAGTACACTTTCAAAGGTATCACAGGCCAAGAAAGCAACGTGTATTGACTGATAAAATGAACAAAACCATCAATAAAAATTACCTTAATTGCAACAAAAAATTCCAAAGTGTTACAATTAAAGGAATTACCCTGGGTCTGCTTGGAACAAGAATTGCAGCTTTAGTAATGACTCCTAGAGTGCCTTCAGAACCTATGAACAGCTGCTTCAAGTCATAACCTGAAAATAGAACAGGATATGCAATAGACACTTTCACATTTGTAAAGGTACCACATGTCAATTCATGACGTCATTCATCAATGGAAACAGACAGACACACAGTGCAACAACTGCATGCAACATGGCACACCTTCAGAGTGTGTAATACAGTTGAACCTCTGGTTGCGACCACTCTCATAGGCGACCATCTCTCCTAAGCAACCATGGTTTTCCAAATACCAAAAGTTTCCAATTAAGTCAAATCGCTATAGTTGGAACCTCTCATAAGTGACCACCTCCCGTAAGCGACCACATGGCATTTTGGGTGGTCGCTTATGGGAGGTTTTCGACTGTATGTCGAGCGCAACATTGCAGAATATTCATTGTAATGTACTTAATAATAAGCTTGGTCACAATAATTGCATTTTAAATTGGTAGACGACAATAAGCTTGATAGACACATGCATAATCATGTTGCCTGCAATATTGTGTGCAACACTACACTGTGTCATACCTTTTAAGATTAAAATGCCACTGACATTACATGGTTATTCTAACCTGTGTTGTCTTTTCTCATTTTTGATAAGCAATCTACAATTGTCCCATCAGCTAAAACCTGTATCAAAGTAACATAATCAGACTAATTGGAGAACTTAGTTTTTGAACAAAGATATTCTCACCACTTCCAGTCCCAGTACACTTCCATGTAGTGATCCATATCGTAACAATCTTATACCTCCAGCATTGGTAGATATATTTCCTCCAATATGACAACTATGCACCATTGAAAACAAAGTATTAGTTTTGATTATGTGTGGTAGACGGAATTTGTGCAACTTTGCGAGTGGTCACTTTTAACATTTAATTTGTGCTGATACTAAATGGGCTTGTAAAGCAAGACCTAGACTTGCCACAAGTCGACCACACTTTTTTATTTTTGGAAAACGGTCTTTGAGAAAGTCTAAGCAAGACCCATAATGTAAATGTCTATTTATTGGGACCACTCACCACATATTTGGTTATTATATTATTATTATTATTATTATTATTATTATTATTATTATTATTATTATTATTATTATTATTATTATTATTATTTATTATTATTATTATTATTATTATTTATTATATTAAATATATTTAATTATTATTATTATTATTATTATTATATTAATTATTAACAAATATAAAACGATTAAAAGAGGAATGTTTGGACAAGGTACCTTCCCTTTGCTCCTAAATCAAGAGGCATCACAAAACCTTTTTCGGCTAAAAAATTATCAACATTCTCTAGTATGCATCCTGATTCACATGTCAATATTCCTGGAAATGAAAAATAAATAATCATCATCAAATCAAGCACTAAATAACTGCCTTTCTCACTTCCATTCTCCCTTCTTTTAATTCTCTTTTTACTCCATTGTTTCTTCCTTCTCTTTTTCCTTCTTTTCTATCTCTGATTACTTCTCCTTCCCTTTTTTCTCCATTCTTTTCATCATCCCGTAATTCCTTTCCCACTTCTGTTCTTCCAATTTTTTTTTTCCCTTTCTTCCCTTTCTTCCCATTTTTTTCACTTATTTTCCCACTAAATAATTATTTAGTTTAATTCTGCTCAACAAGCACAGGGAACTTACCTGAAACTTCATCCAACTCAATGATTGTATTCATGTTGGACAATGATAGAATTATTTCATCAAACACGGGAACACTTCCACCTTGATTTAGGGGAATAAAATAAATCTCAGCAAATATACAAAACAAAATGATTGATAATCATTAGACTGATTCCATAAGTCGCTGTTTTCGCTCCTTTTAGATAGGTGAGCGACGTACATGTAAGGATCGACAGAGAGCGAACTGGGACCGACTTTAATGGAATCAGTCTAGATAATCATAAGTCAAAATAAAGGCATGTATCTACATGTATATATGTACTGTCTTAAGTCGGTAAAAATGAAAAACATTGAAAAGTGTCCATTGTTTTTTTGCAGGATAATTCCGGGTCGTCCTGGGCGGGCAAGACCCAGGCGGGCAAGATGGGCCCATCTTGCCCACTCGGGTAGCCAATCAGATCACAGGATTTGACTCATCTTGCCCGCTCACGGATCTGCCATATAATAATATCATGTATACTGTGCAATAAGAAATCATTAAATAATTATTATCATCATCAGTCATCATTGTCATCATCATCATACCTACAAGGCCTGTGTTACCACCTTGTGGGGCTACAGATAACCTAGAGAAAGAAATAAGACTATAAGGCATGCATCCCTTAGGGGAGTGGGGAAGGGGGTTCTCACCTATATCTGCTATGTGGGTATGTTACCACAGAACAAAGTTGCAATTTTTGCCCCACCCCCCTGGGCAATGAACATACCTTCTGTTGTTACAGTGTTTAAGGATTTTTGATACTTCATCAGCTGTCTTTGGCTTTAGTAACACTTGACTTTGCCCTCTGCAAAACCATATAATTATACACATTAATAAAACATAATTCAGTTCTTTTGTAGTTGCAAAGTTTTTAGTAATAAACTATCTTTCTGTTTACTATCAATCAATCATTTATTTATCTGTCTGTCTATCTATACAGCGATTTGCAAAAATTCTGTAAAATCCTAATATATCGATATATCGATATCGATATATCGATATATAGTAATTTGCATAATCCTAATTTTTTGATTTTAGCTATTATTAAACCTGAATCTAAACCCAATTAACATTTGTAGTATGTATGTGAAAAAACAATTGAAAAATTTGAACTTTAGAGGGCTTATTCAGCAATTTTATAATGAAAATTACCCACAATGCACCCGATATATTGATATATATTACTTTTACATAATTTTTGCAAATCGCTGTATCTATCTACATGTACATGTATCTATCAATCTATCTAATAAGCCCTTTCACGGTTTTTCGCCGCCATTTTGAATTGGGGCAAACTTGGCAAAATTTATAGAAATCTGGATCATTTTGACTTGCCGTAACTCCGCTCGAGTTTGTTGGATTTTCAAAATTTAAACTTTGATAATCAGCAGGCATGCATGTCAGTTGTCGGACTGAAAATAAGACCAATGTAGCTGTTTTAACTACCTTTTACGAGTCAATCTTCTTTTCACGAATGTATCTTAATATTTCGAGCTAATTTGCATATTCACATGCCGAACGTTTTATTTTGAAAACCAAAATCTTTTTTTCTCGATTTGTAGCCTTCCAATACCCATCATATTATAGGACATAAATAAGAAAGAAAACTTATTTTCTAAAATGGCAAGTTTTTGAAAAGAAAACGAAATCGAGCGGAGTTACGGCAAGTCAAAGTGATCCAGTTTTCTATTAATTTTGCCGAGTTTGCCCCAATTCAAAATGGCGGCGAAAAACCGTGAAAGGGCTTATTATCTGTCTGTCTGTCTGTCTGTCTGTCTGTCTGTCTGTCTGATCTGTCTGTCTATCCACCTGTCTTAATCTAATGTACATATACATGCACATATACAGTCAAACCTCTATTAAGTAAGCCACCCTCGGGAATTGGAAAGTGGCCGCTAAATAGAGGTTGGCCGCTTATTAATAGAGGTTGGCCGCTAAATAGAGGTTGGCCGCTTATTAATAGAGGTTGGCCGCTAAATAGAGGTTGGCCGCTTATTAATAGAGGTTGGCTGCTAAATAGAGGTTGGCCGCTTATTAATAGAGGTTCAACTGTATTATAATTATATAATGCAATATGTTGGTGTTGGTTGGGGGAATTTTTGTCACTTAAGGCACAGACATACGATGCAACTTTTGTTGCAACGTTGCACACAACAAGGTTTTTTTGGGGTGTTACACGATGCAATGATGCGCGCAACAGTTGCAGAAATAGAACTCGATCTTAAGGTGCAGTAATACAAGCAACAAAATCGTGCAACTTGTCGCGCAACATTGTTGCGTTGCAAGTTGCAGAGCAATGTTTCTCGTATTACCACCGTTCGCGCAACTTGTCGCGCAACACATTTTCGTGTTGCAGGTTGCAAAACTTTGTTGCGCAAAGTAGAAGCTCTTTCTACTTCATGCAACAAAGTTTTGCAACCTGCAACAAATGACCGAAAATTTAATTTGTTGCGCGACAAGTTGCACGAACGATGGTAATACGAGAAACATTGCTCTGCAACTTGCAACGCAACAATCTGAAAATGTTGCGCGACAAGTTGCACGATTTTGTTGCCCGTATTACCGCACCTTTACTTCTGCAACTGTTGCGTGCAATGTTGCAAGAAAAGTTGCACCGTGTGTCCGGGCCGAAGGACATTACTATACGTACAATACCTAACTGTGTTTAACCAATCAGTGTTGTGTGGTGCAATTTCATCTGGGTCTGTAACTACTCTACCAGGAATGATCCGTTCAAATGTGTTGATATCATTGTCAGTTACCTATCAAAGGGTAAGTGAACCAGTATTACATATAGTTTGTGGATTACTGTATATTATTAAACAATTATAAGCTTAAGTCTTACCTTCGCATAGTCTCCTCTCTGTACATTATACCGAACACTCGTCAGTTCAACAGAACTATAGCATCTTTGCTTCAAAGATAAACTATTTTTGCAATAACTAAATGAAGATTTCGTACTTCTAAGAAGACATCCAGGGAGAGGAAATGATGGCGATATAAATATAAAATTCCTCAAACCCCTCAAAGCAGCCATGATACTGCTCACTTCTACCAGGCGTTCCGCGTAGATCACACAGGAAACCCAAATACGAATCTGAAATACAGACTATCAGGGAGGTGTTGATTATATTAAAAAATCAATAAAGGAAGAAAGAAAGAAAACGAATAAGAGAAAAAAGAGAACAAGATATAAAAAGAAGGAAAGATAGAAAAGAAAAACTGCTTGACACCGAAGTGGTTCGAACTCCAGAAAGGACAAGAGAAAAGGGAGAAAATGAAACGCGCTAAAATAGAAGGAGAAAAAAAAAAAAAAAAAAAAAGATCGACTCCTGTGAGACTCGAACTTCAGACCTTTGGCTCCATGTTTTTGGTCACGGTCCCACCCCTCCCGTGTCAAAGGAAAGACGAAAAAGAAAAGTCGAAAAAGAAAAAATAAATAAATAAATAATGGGACGATTCTCCCGAGACATTCTAAGAAGCTGAGACATTGAATCGGTTTACGTATAGGGTGGAGATTTCGGCCCCGCCCGCGCTATCCCGGTGCTACATAAAACTAGGTCCTAACCAAAAGGCCAGTGAGGGAGGGGATATCCGGCCCCTAAGCCATAACTTCAGATAAACCCTATTAGACCATTGCTCCATCTAGTCACTCATATTATATTAAAGTGTGATTTTTGTAGTCTATTCGGCGAAGCTTCATTGGTATGCTAATCGGTAGTGTATTAGTCCTTAGGGACGTCACGTGAATAAGGTTTGCAAATTACAACAGTCCGCGGGGACAGTCTTAAAATAAATACATAGATGCAGACATTAAAAAACCGGCCAAAATATTTATTACAGAGAAAGTGGTTGAACGCTTACAAAATGTAGATCTTTATTTCTTACTCGTTGCTTGTGCTGTGTTTTATTCTCTGGCTTTGGTTATAATTGAAAAGTTATTCAAGGAAAACTTGTTCATCATCTAAACGAGCAAGAAAACCTTGTCAATAGAAAATTGTCAAAGAAAACTTGCTGACCGTCTACATGCACGATCACTGAACGAAACTTGTCAAAGATACTTGTCAAGGAAAACTTGCTCGTGTAGACGCGGCTTTAGGTCTAGCGGCGATCGCGGCTTCTAAAGGACAGAACTGTGGTTTTATACCGTCGTATTCTCGTGTCCTAGATGTATCAGAACTTTCGGTCAAGCTATCGTTTTAAAATCCTAATCCCCGACCAGATTGTAACGAAAATCCTATTTAAAGATTTGTTTTCAATTTTTGAAATCTTTGCAGAGATAGATTATTGGGAATCCTGTGCATTGCCTCAGTGTCAAAATCAAAACTTTTTTATTTCAAAATACCTCTAAGATAAATCCGATAAAAATGAAAACAATCAAACTCAAAGGAAAGGAAAAGAGAAAATCAAACGCGCTAGAAAAAGAAAGAAAAAAACCCCAGAAAAAATAGATCGACTCCTGTGAGACTCGAACTTCAGACCTTTGGCTCCATGTTTTTGGTCACGGTCCCACCCTTCCCGTGTCAAAGGAAAGACGAAAAAGAAAAGTCGAAAAAGAAAAAAAAAATAAATAAATAATGGGACGATTCTCCCGAGACATTCTAAGAAGCTGAGACATTGAATCGGTTTACGTATAGGGTGGAGATTTCGGCCCCGCCCGCGCTATCCCGGTGCTACATAAAACTAGGTCCTAACCAAAAGGCCAGTGAGGGAGGGGATATCCGGCCCCTAAGCCATAACTTCAGATAAACCCTATTAGACCATTGCTCCATCTAGTCACTCATATTATATTAAAGTGTGATTTTTGTAGTCTATTCGGCGAAGCTTCATTGGTATGCTAATCGGTAGTGTATTAGTCCTTAGGGACGTCACGTGAATAAGGTTTGCAAATTACAACAGTCCGCGGGGACAGTCTTAAAATATACTGATAGATGTAGACATCAAGAAACCGTCGTTTGAATAGGGATTGAAAACGAACGACTAGTAAACTTCGCTTCGCAATAATGAAACGATTTTTTTTTAATAACTGTTTCAGCGCTAATGAAAGATTTCGAATCGTATTTATCCGTCCACTTTGGAAATCAGCCGAATCTACAGGGCCGTACACAGCACAGGAGCAGGGGGGGGGGGGGGGGGGGGGGGGGGGGCCCCCAGCAGTTGCCCCCCTATAGCAGGGCGAAAAAGATACCAAAAAGTACTGAGAACTGATCTACTATTTTTATTTATTTATTGCTGTTAAATACGTACTTTGTTTTGAAGATATAGATTTTTAAAGAAACCCTTTTCGGGCCCGATAATTAAGCTTTCGGGGCTTTCGAGAAACGGGCCCCAGATCTATAGAATAAGGCTCAGATATATATATATTATATACTGAAGATCATAGGAAATCTATAATACCGTGAAAAAGAAATCAGTTAAATCAGTTATATCATCATCATATTTATGAATCACTCTATGGTTTGCACTCTAGTGTTACACAACAAAAGTTGGTTATGCACACCGGCATTGTTGCCGCAACGATTGCCACACAGCGCTCTATGCTACTCAACGTTGGTCGAAAAATCGTCGTTCAAATTGTTCCGTCACTTTTGGAGAAACAAACAAACAACGGAACACCTTATTTGTTCATACAATTTTTATTCACTTTGTTGCTCTAACAATGACATGCTATGCTACATCCATCAATGCATGGCATGGGTTATGCATGACAGATCCTCATAGAATTGTATTCAGTTACTTCACAATGTCACAACTATTATCTGTTAGCCTAAACCCCCACCCACCTATCCCAACACTAAACCTCCCCTCATATACCCCACCCACCCATCCTCAACCACTAAATGCCACCCACCCATCCTCAACCACTAAATGCCACCCACCCATCCTCACCCACTAAATGCCACCCACACCCACCCATCCCCAGTGTTCAGCACCCAGTGTATTTTAATGTGACCGACTGATATAAAGTTAAACCGTCCAATTCAGCCTGGTTTTCACTAGCAGCACAAGGACAAGTACAATGTACAAGAGGCATTATGTCACAATAAAACTAGTCTGATGCAAGCATTTTATAAGCACAAACACAACGATGCAAATGTCTCCATTTTCTTGTGCTTGCTCTTATTCTTGCATCTGGCCCGGTTTCACAAGTTCTTACGCTTGCGCTTAAATTGCTAGACCAGGTCGTTGTTGTCCATGCAAATACATATACATGAGTAATAAGGACCTACCCCTCACTTTTCTGTAATTGCCAAAGGGTTTGAAGTAATTTGTTGGGCAGGTTTCAGGTGAAGGGTCATACTACTACAGCTGACCTGGCCCTCCAAGTTTGGGGTTGGGTGTGGGGCTAACAACCCCACCCTCCCCACCCTATACAAAATTTCTTGTTATTGAAACTTTGTCCAGGGTCATCATATAACCAGTGGTCAAAATGACTGTGATGTAGATTACGTTTGAACAAGTCATATACTTAGTTTAAACAAGTGCCAAGAGACATTGAGTGATTCCATAAGCCGCTGTTTTTGCTCCTTTTCCCTGGTGGTCGCTGTGAGCAAAATCAGAATCAACAAAGAGCGAACAGACCGACTTTTGGAATCAGTCTAAAAAACAATATAATAATACAATATAATTAATTACTACTACATGACGTAGACCTTCATGGCCTGGTCTAAGTGAAAGTCATCTTTGGTTCTTGGACATGTGACTTTGCCTTGCTTGTCACGAGACATGATATGTAGAGCCTACAAAAAGAAGATGGCTATTACATTTTTTGTTAACTCTACAGGGACAACTACTACTGGAATTTCCTTCATCTTCTTCATGGAAGACACTTTTATTGAACTAAAACCATGTAACCTTACTTCCAGTATAAATTGCTATAGTGAATGAGGGGTGTCGAATGGTCCCCGCAAAAAGTCAGAGTCTCTCAAAATTTCGGTCAAATTTCGTGGGTCTCGAAGTCTGTTTTTTTTTGCAAAAAGCCATCTCAGAGTCTTGAATTTTGAAAACAAAGGAAATCGGTGAAAAAGCATCTTGGGCTTGCAAAATTATGCCTCGTCTCGGAGATTCGCAAAGTCTCGCCTTGACCATTCGATACCCCTTGAATGGGTTAGAAAGTTATACCACACGTCCTGGTCAAAGAGTGGATAGAGCTATCATTATCCAGTGAATAACTTTATTAGATAACAACATCAACTTATCCACTGGATAAGGATGTATCCACTCTTTGTAGAGCTGGAGCCAGGACTTATTGTACAACATTAAACACGAATGCAGTGCATTCCTTACCCTTTCTCCATACACAAAGCCATTTGGTAGCACCATTGGAGGATTGTTTTCATTCATGATTTGTCCTGAAATTGGACAAACAAGTCGTGACTGCGCACAGTGTGCAAATGGTAATGGATCTCCAAGGATGTTTAACGGGTGACTACAAACTGGACATTCAGCCATCTTGTGACCCTCTTGGTAACAGTGACTTCATGCCAGTTAAGGATGTAGAAAGTTGGATTTGGATAATTACTATTTATATATGTTACAGCATATAAACTAGAGCAGATTTCATAGGACTGTGAAAAACCACGGCGCACGGCACAGCATTCATTCGAAATCCTAAATCATCACAGTCACAGCACGTCCGTGCCATAAGTTTTTCACAGTCATACGAAATCTGCTCTATATAATACTAGTAGTTTCTGGTAGAAAGTGAAGTGCTGCGAGTTGTGCACTGCCGTACATGGTAACACATAAAAGTGAAATGTAGCTTTCAATGCATACATGTGAAATGTAGCTTTCAATGCATACATGTGGCTGTCCCTTGTCAGCAAGGTGCATTAGTGGTCAAATAAAATAATAAAAATGCGGTATAATAATAATAATAACTTTATTACTGTGTCAATGTGTTCTAGCTCACAAGAAACCTATTTCCCTCCCATATATCTACTGATTCTCATTCCCACCCTTGTCCCATTGTTCCCATCCCACATCTCCATTGATTCTCATTCCCATCCCGGTCACATTGTTCCATTCCATGTCTCTATTAATTATCATTCCCACCCGAGTTTGGTGTTGCTTAATACAAATGCTAACACTATAATAATCTGGTCATAGACAGACAGACAGCTATAGACATGTACCAGCACTAAAAGCATGCAATACTTTGCACTATTTATGTTGCACGCTTGTAATAGTTTGTACTCTACTGATATGCAGTAATTAATACAAATATGGATTCAATGAAATAGAGAATTGTGTTTGGTGTATATTATATACAATGTTACTGGCCAGATAGCAGGAAAGATGTCGAAGCCTCATAGCACACTTGTAGAAGATAAAAGTACATCAGGATGGATCGTATAATTTGATTCAGTAGTTGCTTCCATGCCAATGGCATGGGCCGGATTGGTTTGACGAAGACCAACGAGCTCGATCAGGTAGATAGGTCAGCGACAGCATCTGGGATACTAACTGTGTCTTTCAAAAGCATTCAAGTACACTGCTGTCTCCTTCGGTCAACTCTGATCGACTGTAGAAGTAACTTAAGTACTTCATTGTGGAACGGGACGTGACTGAGCACACAACATCAACAGCGCTGAAAACTCATAAAAGAACATGGTCTTCCCCTTGAAATGTCACTAAATTGTTCATGACCCCGATGAATGCTTCCAGCAATGAATAAAGTTGCATTTGACATCATGGATTTGTAGAAAACGAACACTTTCCTGGCTTGAATCAGCGAAAAATAAACGATACTCAATATTAAAATCGATTGAACGTGTTGTGATTGTGCGCTGATCAAAAGTACCGTGGCTCACAAAAATCATCTCCACAAACACACAAACCCACAAACAAACTCCGTGAAATGCAGTCGAGATTCTCGTTGCATCCACATAAGTGCCCAGATCCCACACGACCACACATGACACAGGAACTCCGTCAAGATTAGTTTCGCTGCTCGCCTGGCGGCTCGCAGCAATTAACTATTACTGTTAATTAATACAGTCCAAAGAAAGAGACCATATCTCTTGTGGAACCTTCAAAACAACTTGTCTGGTTGGTAAATAGTTGGGCGTCAATAACACAATCTGGACATGTCTTCAACCAATCATGGCAAAGCTAGTTTGATTGACGGCTGTCTAGACAAGAGTACCAGTAATTTTAATGTTCAGGGAAGCATATCAGCGATAGTGATTATAAACAGTCATAAAGGTTCCAAGTTTTCAGTGCAACAAAATGGTAACATTGACGATACAATATGCTAAGGATACGGTGTCTTTAGTGCCGATAAACCTGCTTGTAGTGTAACAGATAAAACTGACTGATCATTCAGCTGATGGAGTTGGAAATTCTCTTTTCTGAACTGTTCTACCAAGCGATTCCAGCGGCATGGGTCAAATAGCTCCTGAAGATAATAATAATACGGCTTCGGCCAATAACACTTACCTCTACATTGATAATTCCGGATATCATCAAAACCTCATCCAATAATTGTTTTATTATACATTGTCTATGTGGATTGACTCATAATACAAAGATATAAGCAATTCAACAACAACAACAAATGAATGAAAATGACAGCACTGCAGTAACCTACAGATAACAACCAATCCGCTGACCTACGCAGGCTCGTTTTTGCAGATAACTGCTGCAGATAACCATCAGACCGCTGAAATATCGCTGGCGCGCACTGATAGTTAGAATTATCTGTAGGCTCTCGACCAATGAGAATACAGATACTGAATACAATGTATAATAATAATATTTATTGGTTATTCCATGGTTTTCTATGGAATACGGGCGGATATTTCATGAAAAAATTATATTATTTGGTATATAATTTTTGAGTGAAATTTCCACCCATATTCCATAGAAAACCATGGAATAACCATATTATCCTATACATATTACATTAACAATTAAAATTTACAACGTTTTGATTGGCTAATACAAACTATGAAATACCGCTCTGTATTTCATAGAAAAAACTAATGAAATACCGCTCTGTATTTCATAGAAATGGTGAGCTCTGATTGGCTGAGATGTAATATGTATAGGATAATTATTTATATAACATACATGTACATCATATGGAGCACATCTCAGTACTACATGTATATAACTCTTTTCAATAGTTGTTGTTATATTTTTCTGTATATAGCTAATTGCATAATCGTTGTCGGGTTGAGAATCATGAAAGCTATGACCAAAAGGAATTCTGGGAAATTAAAACTCTAAAATAACACTGTCAAATGATCGACCTTTTTATCCAGACTTGTAGGATCTTAGTTAAATAGCTCATATACATATACCTTCAAAACTATGAGAACATTGAATATATGTGTATGTAATGCGGGTTATGAACTGATTTCCCATCCATCCTTGTGGTCTCAACTTCTATGATTTATGATTTTCAACCAGACAACGATTATGCAATTAGCTATATATTGACAACATATTATAATTATTATTATTATTAATAATTATTTAATTTATGCTGCTTTAGAAGTAACTGATTAAAGATTAAAGATTAAAGATTAAAGATTAAAGATTAAAGATAAGCTTGAGTGTTTTTACCCAGCACAATGTGTGTTGAAACAGCTGTATACACCTTAAAAACCTAGCAGAAACAGTGAGTGTTTATACCTTGTAAGGAGAACATGCCATTTGAGGCTTAAATGCCAGTAGCGCCATGGCTCTCTGGATGTCTTTGGTCATTGTTTGATCAGCCATGGCAAAATGCTTTCTTGCATATCTACCAGAGAAACCCAACAATAAAGATAGAATTTTGCCCAGCTAGATGCAAGTAAAAACATCCCTTGGTGTGAAGATGTGAGTTCATTCATTTCATTCGCAACTTACTTGATTGCTTCTATTCTTTCATCTCGACGAACTAGTTCAATAAATTCTTGCATGCGCACATTGAACTCTAGCGTGCTCTGGCAAGAAAACAATGATGCTCATTTAATCTAAATACATACAGTCATGTGAATATATCAGTTTTTGACTTCAATAATTGAACAGTGACTTGTGATCAAAACCCAAATTCTCCTTTGAAAATTAAAGATCAAGGAGAAATTAGATTTTTATCAGAGAACACTTACATTATAAGTACAGACTCCATCAATAAGGTAATATATAATAAGTATTGTTATCTAAACCATACCTTCAACTTTCGTAATTTGGATTTGTTTTCATAACACCAGCAGAGACAAAGGGCTGAATCTCCTCTCTGCAATGATTCCTCTACTTGTCTTGAGATTACAAACAGATCAATATCAACTAAACCCTGCAAAGTACATACATACACTCGTGTTCATTGTATGATTCTTAACTCAAGGGCTACGATGTGTAGCTGATAAGATAGTTTTTACTCTGACATCTTAGTATCTTTATTTTCCTTTAAACCATAGGTATCAAAAGGAATAATATCTACATGCAATGTCTGTAAATATACCATTTTCTCATTCGCTTGACTGCCCTTAAAACACAGGACCAAGTTGAGGCTAACGTTGTAGCTCCAATCCATTGTACCATACTCAACGGTAGCCTCAACTTGGTCCTTTTGTTTCGAAGGGCAGTCAATTAAGCGAATGGGAAAATGGTATATTGAGTGCTTTTTTACATGATGTTCCGATTTCATTCTACACACTGTCCATTTAAACAAATTTATAAAGTAATTAGTAACATGTATCATATTGCTAAGTCTAGAATGTTTCCTGATAGGATTGTTTTGATAGCTATCTAGATTAGACATAATGGATATGACTCATACTAAGAGGATAGCATGTTTCCTGTACACTGAATAACCGTCAAGACAATGACTTTAATACCTCAATATCTGCATCAGTAGCAAGCTTTTTTGCTGTTTCATAAAACCCTTGTCTGAGACAGTGATCAACAAGCATTCTATCAAGTCTCTTTTTCTTCCATACTAGTACAGAACTCTTCCTGTCATCGGCATGCTCCTTTATGTGATCAAGGCGAGCTTTACAGTGTTTAACACATCCTTCCTCTTGATTCAGGCATTCTTCTGACTGTAAAACAGATCATTACATGTAGGTGAATAGAGACCAGTGAATAGACCACATCGGACGTTGTCAATAACATTTTATTAGGTAGAGAATAACAATAATAAGAAAATAAGAATAACAATAAATAAGAATGAAAGGAAAGTGGCAAGCAGTCTCTGAATAATTTGGTTGCTTGTACGTCACCATTACTAAATACACAAGCAGATGATAAGATTGAATCCAAGGGTTTGCTATGAAGGATGAGATTGAAGAGCCTTCTAACCACCATTTAAAGCCACGGCTACACGAGCGATTTTTTGCTCACAGGCAATGCGATTTTTTGAAATTACCAACGCACGGTGGTGGCTACACGATTGACAAAAGTTGGGTTACGTAAATATATATGGTGTACGCCATTAAAAAAAACAATTTCACCTTTCTTAGCGATTTTTTCAGCTGTCACGTCGCCTGTGCAGGGGTGGCTACACGTGCGATTTTCAACACTCGTTGGTGATTTAAAAAAATTGCATCGCCTGTGCAAGCAAAAAATTGCTTGGTGTGTATGCAACTATTCAATTTCATATGTATTTGAATCTCACTTCGCCAAACAATACTGGGGAAAATGTTATCCCCCAAAACACCCAGAATCCTTTGCACATCCTTGTCACTTTATAATTATAGATGAAGTACAGTGTACCCAATGAGGATAACATTGATTTTCAGACGGCTCAATTTGCTTCCTCCCCATTCCATGAGCCGTCTGAAATTCAGGCTACCTGAGGTCCTAGTCAGAGTTTAATAATTAACCATTCTATGTATACTCATCATGTTTATTAAAAGAGTAAGATAGGTACTAAAGTACTTGCTACCTTTCTTTTAAGGGCCTGTATTTTCTGTACTACTCCATCTAACATGCCAGCAACTTCGTTAGCTTTAACAGGCTGTTTATTTAGCGTTGTTGTTAACTCATTTGTAACGTTAACGACGTACGACACTTCTCTGTCGATGGCTTTTTGCGCGCTTCGAAACTTCTTGTTCAAGATTTCATACGGCACCTGAAAGACATTAATATACGGTTCACTTTAAGATCGATTATGAACTGGACAATATTTACGGTATGGTAGTCATAAAATAGACTCAGAAACGTGAACTACAGTCAGACATGAACTCAACTACGACGCCATTACTTGTTTACAAAAATAAATATCTGGACTTGAGTCATAAAATCGAAATTATTCAAACAAATATATTAACTCTGCAGCTCACCTTTAAGGTGGGATATTCTAGAGCTTTGATATCCGTCATTGAGGAATAATATCAGCAATTCTGCGGGATATTTTCTTTCTCTTGTTGAGAAGTTAGTTTACTGAAGTCGAAGAACGAACAACCAGAATCCAATATGGCGTCGTTAGCTCGTCCGAAGGATTGGGAACAAGTCACTTGTGTGTTGTTACTATTAAACGGCTGGAAAAATACATAAATAAAGTAACAACTATTAACTTTGTCATTCGTTATAGTTTTATAAGATCTCTTTTTTTTTGCAAGAGAATTTTTTTCAAAAACTCATTAACGGAGTAACGTCATTTCCGGTCAATATGCCACTGACCCGAGCTCGCAGGCGCGGATATACTCAGTATTTTTAACGTAAGTCCAGGTCGTTTTACAAGAACAAGGTTGGTTGAAATCTCTTTAAACTCTCCTCTATTGGACGAGGATTGATTTTATTTACCACAATACGAGTATTTATCGCTGCTTTATTATGTAATTCATAGATCTGGTGGATTGGATCGTGGGATTGAACCGGCAAATGGTAGGAAAAGTACAGTATTGACTATTGTAACTGTACACTGCCACTGGTTGGCAAAAGTTTTTGTTTTCATGTCGGGATCATTCACACTGACTACAGGGTAGAGGTAATTAGTACTTGACTAGTTACTACTAGTTTAGTTCCTCTGTAAGGATAGTATGATATATAAATGCATGGGCGTCTTTTGGTAAGTCGTGACTGGATGATATCCCGCAGTGAATTGTGCTTTAATTATCTTACTGATTTAGGCTTGAGCAAGATTTTCTCGCTTCTATGTAATTGAGTTAACTTATGTTCTTCTCAAAAGCATCGACATATAGCATGAGATCTCTATATAAACGATCTAGTCTTAGAGATAAACTGGCATGGAAGACTTTAAGCGTTCGACCGAGATGATTGTACTTCTCTCATGCAGTCTCGGTCTATTCCGTCCTTAATATCTGCGCGAAGATCCCTCTGCTACTTGGGTGTCCGAATAAAATCACTTCAATTCTGTTGAGATGCATTATTATTTTACCGTATATGCATTTGTATTTTGACAGTAACTCAAATTCTCTAACTCTGGTATTGTGACGATCAGTAACGACTGGTCGAGGTAAATTCATCTGGACAGAATAATTTATTTAGCACGAATTTTGCACGCAAGCCGGCATTTTCGCATTATTATATTCCTTTCTATATTTAACTTGCTATCTTTATAACCATTTTATCATAATACATGACAGGAAAAAAGGAATTATATGAACTATACACGTTGAAACACTCCATGTCACATGATTTCAATATCAAATTACAGGATCTTGGCCTTGGGTGAGGTGAAATTTTGAAAGTTAATATTGACTCATCTGACATTCAAATCTTCTTTTTTTTCAAATATTAAATCCCAGAGTTTTCTCAGTCAATATTACAATTTTTTGAATGATTAATCTATCAGATCAGGGAAAGGTGTCACTCATTCTATATTTTATCCCATCTGTTTAAATTGTTGTTGTTGATTATAATATTACATAGATTTGGATATCAGTCAGGTAGGCATTTGCTCTGTATAAATCAGGAATGTCATAAAGTTCACAGTCAAAACAGTTGAGTATATCCTTAAAGTGAAAAGCACTCCTTTGTAATGTCAAGTAGAAAAGACAATTATTCTTGTGGTTCTAGATTAAATATTAATTTCTTCTAACCATATCTGGATTATAAATATCAATTATTGGCTTCATTTTTATGCTTTCTAGCACCAACATTTTGCCAAGAGAGTTGAGCAGAATGTATTGAGCTTTTTATTTTCCTCAATAAAAAAAAACAGAGAAACAAAGACTCGGAGAGTCTTATTCCACAATATACAGTAACAGGAATATAAAATTGAATTGCCAACAAAACATTGGTGGTGTTATCTCTCTGGGAGTTCCAGCTGGAACTATAAGATCTTGCAAAGGAGATAAATGGTTTTGGGCGATCGCAGCGATCATATGGAAACCAGGCTTAGCAGTTTTCAGTTCAAGTTATAGCGATTTTTGTGTCAATTTTATAACCATTTATTTCAATTTAGAGTTTGGCATCATTAAATTAGAAGGTGATCGATGCAGAGAATGATCTTATTATTCACTTTCTGATATTAGATGTTAATGACGCTAATTAGCTAATTGATATCAGCTTTTGAAGCCTGCTAAAACTTTTCCTTAAATTCAAATCATATTTCAAAAGTAATCAACTCAATATTTTTCTCAAGGATTACTTAAAAAGTAGTATGACCTACAAATTCAATATGTTTTTTTTTTGAATGGTGCTTCATAATTTATGTTCATCTAGGTTAATAATTGTTCATCACCTGTGTTGTTGTGCAGGCAGTCATTCAAAGCCAAGTGTTCTGGCAGGTTGTTCATTGTCCTCCAATTAACTAGAGAGTATTATTTTCCCCTGTATGTACATGTACATGGAGATGTATATGGATTGTATATAGATATATAGAGCTATATGTAAACAGACTTATTTTTAGAACGAAACTTCTGTTTTCTAAAGGGAAACTAAGCTAAAGAAAGAATATATTATGTGTTAAAAAAGTACTTGAAGTGTGTTTCCCACCATTGATATATATCATGTCGAGATGTTTTTCAAACTAGTGTAATGCATAAATAAAATGATGATGATTAAATTATTATTACCTGACAACCGAATTCGTGCACCACTGTGACTAAACAATGATACGTTATTATTTGTAATGTTGGCGCGTGTACAACCTTATTATCGTTGCCCCCATATGTCGATCCTGCCTGATGTTTCACTAATTGGTTCATCTTTTGAAGGAAGCTTTCGCGCAAAATTTCGCGCATCAGTTATAATGATTTTGTTGAAATTAAAGTGTATTTTTTATATATTTTTTAATTTTCTGCGGTTGTGGAACAAATGGTCTTGTCGTTTATTAAACTAGATATAATACATTTTAACTAAAGATCGTAGTTGCATGGTTATGATTAGTTAATCATTATGGTTTGCGTTTGGTTTGCGTTGAATCAGTAAGGATGCACGCGCGAACGGGATCATGGGTAATTCAAGTTTTTTGCGACTTTTTTTTCAGATTTTGAAACGAAAAAATCGTTTCTTTGTAGTCAGTTGTAGTTTGTCTGTACGTGAAATCGTTATCATAAGTCAATCCTCGTTATCCTGAAAGGGTTTTCTCAACTGACGTACTGTTTTAAATGCTTTTTGACAAATAAATAAAATAAAAGATATAGTTGATAATATCAGCATTAAAACATGTTAAAACGATTACAGTATAACGATATATACAGTATAACGATAAGCCTGGAACTCCTTGTACCATATGGCATTAAGGAGACTATAAAAAAACTAACACGAAATACAATATTGTCGATAAACAATGCGAGAAACATCTTATGCCGATGCATTAAAGACACCACGACATTTTTCCCTTTTGGAGGGTGCTTCTGAGTGGTGTATTGAAGGCTCATTGTGTTTGAAGACTTCCTTTGTATATCCAAGTGTTTTGTGTGTCGACACTTTCCGATTGGTCTGTCACTGTTTAATTATTGATATACCAGCATTTTTGAATTTGTCCGGCCCCAGTAACGATGCTTGATGGTCGTCTTCCGGCGAATTTGACTCGCGAAAAAAATTTCCTTCACACTTCGTTTTGTTTGTACTGTGATTGATCTGTGTGTAACTACGTCGAGTAATGACTTAACTTTTACGCTGCCACGAGAAGGCTTCTAACACATAGCCACAGATTCAGCGTACAGGTACGTTTGTTTTTAGTTTGATTGCTAGAAAATCTCGCTTTGTCAGTTAAGATACATTCTATGTAAGCTTAATATTTAAAGCGATATCTTTCAGAAAAACCTAGAATAAATTATTTTTGGTTTCAAAATCTTGTCGTTTATTAATAACGCTTCGTCCTTAGTGAGTATTGGGTTATGCTTGCGCTACTCGGAGATACTCGCACAATGTTACAATAAACACGTGTGTGAGAAAGTGTTGTTAACTATTTGACACTTGTAGTTGCTATATAATTACTGGTGCTATTAGTTTTTCAAAGGTTCAAAAAGATTTATTCTTCGCTCAGACGATGCGATTTAGTTCTAGAAATCAATAATTCATAACGAAACCATCGTTCAAAATGGTAGATAATGATATACCAGTGGTTCCTTCTTTTTGACGTCTCAGAAAAGCGTATAAATGACTTATTAGTGGGGCTCATTATTATGTTTCTCGAATATTTTGCAAAACGTATGCACTATCAGTTGTTGCCTACGACGGACACGCATGTTTTTATATCTCTTCTAAGATCGAAACTACCTTGGAAGAGCTTTGATTGGCAAATGTTGGAATCTCTCCAAATTATCCCTGTCCAGCAGTAATGGGCTCCCATAGTTCGTAAGTCAACCGTTTCCGCTGTTTCGCAACGCTCTTGATGTATAAAACTCGATAATTGAACTAAAATAGTACAATTTTGGATTAAAGTATTCAAGAAAAATTTTCGTTTCGAAACAGCCACATCGGTCTTTTCTCTGATTCGTGACTTCAGTCTGTAGATGGTTTTGTTGTTGGTATTTCTACCATGGAGCGCTGTTAGCAACCTGTCCATTCGACATATCATTGACGTAGTGCATCGGTGGACGCTGTGTGGATGCTGTTGTCAGTCCAATTAATTGCCTCAAAACATTGGGAAATTTGTCTTTGCGAACAGTCGACTGCTGTGCATAAATTTGGCACAAAACATACTAAAAACAACACGAAAGGTTGGTGATAACAAGAGTCTGTCGAAGTGGGTTTCGTTTTAACACTATTCAATCAATTAAAAACCACGGACTACGGAGTGCGCTCTCATTACGATAGTGACATTTTAACTCTCATTTACTGACTACACAATAATCTAGAATCCTTCGAGTATAAATCATCCAGTATCGGCGCTCATTCAACATTTATCCAAATTATCTTTCGAAATTATTATTTTCTTCTTCTGTTTCAATATTGTCAAAACCGATTGTGTTTGTGTGATTGGTTTGTACCGTTGTATCAGATCAAAATTGCTCTATTCGTATCTATCTAATTATGCAAAACGCAGGCAACTTCCACTTCCTCCTTACTCACAGTCAAATATCAAAACATGATTATTCTGGGTAACATCGAGTAAATTAACTACATGAAATCCTAAATGCGCACTATAATTAATCTCAACCCAAAATGATTCATCCAAAAAATTAGCGCACGTTTCCCTGTTCGATCGATCGATAGCATCTGTGACGTCATAGTTGATCATATAATGATTTAGATCTTATTCGTGAAGTATAAATTACACACTGCGATGACCATTAGACTTTGACGGTAGTTCTTATGGTAAGTGCAGCTTAATTGGACTTGGCTGCGCGCGCACTCTTGACGAGAAAAAAAAACGTTTTCCGTCTGCCAAGATGGTGCGCATACAACGTAAGTTGTTCTCACTTGTTTGTTATGTTTTTAAGTTTGTTTCAGTTTCTAAAGCCAGGTTTCCATATACACCTATTTCAAAAAACGTTGTCGCGTTCAAAGCAACAAGCGTCATGCCAAGACGTGAAGTGAATCGCTGGTTATGTGCTGACAATTATTTAAATCACAATTATTTCTATGAGGACTAATTACAAAATGTGAACCGAAATATTCATAAAACATGCTTAGATTCGTTGAACATGGTTTTGGGCGATCGCAGCGATCATATGGAAACCAGGCTTAGCAGTTTTCAGTTCAAGTTATAGCGATTTTTGTGTCAATTTTATAACCATTTATTTCAATTTAGAGTTTGGCATCATGTCAGCAGGGGCGGATCCAGGGGGAGGGTTCTGGGGGTTGCAACCCCCCCTATGGATATTTTTTAAATACTTGTATATGTCAGTATGTCTGTCCGTTTGTCTCTCTTGCCTTTCAGCTCTCTCCCTCGTAAGAATAATATAATTAATTCATACTATTTGCACGACCGTTCAACTTCGAGGGCGGTTTGACTGATAACTGAAAGAACCTGCCTTTTTTAGTGGCAAAAGTTCAAGGCAAGGTCTCACGTAAATATGATTTTTTTTTGAAAATGATTTAACAAATCCGGAAAAACACCCAAAACAAATTTAAAGACTGTACTTGTTGTTGAAATCGAGAAAATGTTGCCAAAAGTTATCTCTAACTCGAAAAAATCCGCGAAAAAGTGATTCCAATGTTCGGGTTGTTTTCGTAAAGTCACGTGATGTGACGTCACAAGTGGAACACGTGCACAGCGCTGAGAATGTACGAACTGAAAATGTTTACTAACTTGAAGGTGCTTTTTATATGTCTTCGCTTTTCGAAACTTAGTTTTACACACTAAGCTCACCCAGGAAGACTCATTCCAAGCATCTTTGTTGGATGTCCAATAAACTCACAATTTTACTGAACATTGAGTTTTGTTGTGTTACTGTAATAAAACAACTCCAGATCTCTAAAAGTTGCATTTCAGAGCTTGTAGATTTCAAAATTTTCTGGGGGTGCATGCCCCCACACCCCCCTAGTAGTTCGCGACTTTGCCGCTCAGATAACACAACCCCCTGTTTAAAAAAAGCCTGGATCCGCCCCTGCTGTCAGACACCTGTGTGTATATGTATATGACAAGATGATGATTGATACTCGATAATTCGTTTGGAATAATTACTATAATAATATTAATAATTACTCAGTAATTTATTGAACTTCGTCGTATTTTACTGACTGAAATAGCATCGTTGATCGGCTCTCATCTGTAGACAATTGCTCAAAAGGTCTTATTAAAAATACAAAATAAGTTTTTTATCAAGATCAGTTAATTATACTCTCTTGATTTTTATCAGCGGCTGTGACTTTGACATCTAAAAGGGTTTTTCGTAGTTGTGTATGTAGATAGAGATATACTGGTCCAATATCATTCAACTAAATAATCAGACTGTCAACGAACTCGATCATTCAGTTTCTAAACAACAAACCTCGACAGTAGACAATATCAAGTTGGAATAAGTCAGTTTATAATACCAGTATTGTAGGGCAAAAATTAGTATGTCATTTAATTATTCATGAGTCGAACTATAGACTTACAGACGTCCTTCAAAACGTTCTCCGTGCAACATGTGTGTTTATATAATTATTGGTGTAATGCGCGCGCTTTGATTGGTCGAAGGCCGTGTGTTATTAGAGTACAGAAGACGTCACAAAGTCACGCAATTCTCAAAATATTATAAAAACAACAAATAGATTCCATTTTGCCGTGCGTCTAAACTCATATAGATAGCAGAAGATGTTAAAATGTAGTGAGAACAAAAGTCACTCCACGAGACGAAGTGTTTTGATTATGCGTCTTTTTGATATAGTGTGCGTCATTCAAGTTGTTCACTGAACGTGAACTGTTAACATCTACACAAGAAAGATTTCCTTGTCAAGGAAAACTTGCTCGTGTAGACGACAAAAACATCTCCAAATTTTCCTTGTCAAGGAAAACTTGCTCGTGTAGACGACAAAAACATCTCCAATTTATCCTTGTCAAGGAAAACTTGTTCGTGTAGATGCGGCTTTACAGTCCTTGGTTCTCCTCTACACCAGTCTCCTTTTGTATCCGCGCGCGTTATTGACATTGCGGCGAAACTAAAACAGAGTTTCGGGTGTTTCTTGGTGCTACAGTCTGCATTGTATTCTTGGTTAGGTTTCTTTGTATGCAGGGTATTGTTTTGGTTCAAGTTCATTGTTCTCGTTCTTTGTGTTCATTGTCTAACGTCATCTGGTGTTCTGCAACACCAAGAAACCTCCAGAGTTTCAATCAAAGCTCTCCGAGCAAACGTTTCGTAAATCCCTTTCGTTGCTAATTTCTCAGCCAATCACTTTACCTAGTACCTCTTGAAAACGACCACCTTGCCTGAGCTTCAGGTTGGTCGATTTCGAGAGGTTCGACTGTATCTTATTTATCTTTTTCCCCCTCAATACCCCAGTTTCGCGTTGTTTAGAGATGACCGCTGTCCTTGACAAAAGACGCATTTGTACAGGCTTAGCCTCGATTCAAAAAACAGTCCGTGCAATACAAGCATCAAGAGTTCCAGACTTCTGGTACGCGCGCAATGCATTGTGAGATTATCACAAAGGAAAAGTGAGCACCAAGTAAGGCTTGGGCTCCCTGTGTCTAGAATTGGTGCTCACTTTTACTTTGTAATAATCTCATAATGCATTGCGTGCGAACCGAAAGTCCTTCTGGATGCTTGTATTCAAAAATGTTTCTATTGTTTCATGTCAACATTTTTTCGTGTTCTTGTTGATATTTGTGAATAATTTACACTGACTCGAGGCTAACCCTGTACAAATGCGTCTGATGTCAATAAGTACAGCGGTTTTACAACGGGATCTGTGAACGCGAAAAGGCCGGACTATTTCTATCTGTGTCTTATTTTGTTCACTTTATTTCTGTTAAATTGTCAGGGTTTTGAGGAATGGTTTAACGAGAAGCCACTGCAGCTGTAGAATTACGTGCATGATGGAACTTGAGGAAGAACAGAAAGACGAGGAACCTGAATTGTCTTGTGGATGGCGCGGGCTGAAGCCGAAATTTCTGCAAAAACTCAACACTCCAAAATGGTTTCTTGTTTTTCTCACTATCTATTCATTCATGCAAGGTAAGCCATGCGTGTCTTTATCAAACTCATTAATAATTCATGAGGAAATCACATTAGAAATCATAACCGTGGAGAAGATTGTACAGTCATTTGCAAAAATTCTGGCCACTACGAAACTCAATATATCAATATATCGGGTGCATTATGGGTAATGAAATAATACTATTTTGAGATTAAACAAAACAAAATTTACAAACAACAAACATAAGACTAAAATAAACATTATACTAAATATTTCTACCAACTTTGCTGGCGTTAACCCGCTTCAAGGGGAATTTTCGATTATTTAATTACCCATAATGCACCCTATATTGATATATTGATATTTCGTAGCGGCCAGAATTTTTGCAAATGACTGTACATCTGATGCCTTCATTTGCTCAGCCAAACTTAATCAAATCTTGGAAATTTTACCGTAAATTGAGGTTAAGCACCTAGACCTTTGATAAGTAGTACACTACATATTGCTTTAGGTGTTTTGTATAAAAACAACAATGACTTTGTGTATTACTTCGTTAACTTGTAGGTATTGTACATTGTATTATTACACGAATGTCTGTCTGTCTGTCTGCTCATCTGTACGTCGATCTGCTCGTCTGTCTGTAGGTCTATCTATTCGTCTGTCTGTCTGTACGTCTATCTATTCGTCTGTCTGTCCGTATGTCTATCTATTCGTCTGTCTGTCTGTACGTCTATCTATTCGTCTGTCTGTCCGTATGTCTATCTATTCGTCTGTCTGTCTGTACGTCTATCTATTCGTCTGTCTGTCCGTCTGTCTATCTATTCGTCTGTCTGTCTCTACGTCTATCTGTTCGTCTGTCTGTCCGTCTGTCTATCTATTCGTCTGTCTGTCTGTACGTCTATCTATTCGTCTGTCTGTCCGTCTGTCTATCTATTCGTCTGTCTGTCTCTACGTCTATCTGTTCGTCTGTCTGTTTGTTCGTCTGTACGTCTGTTCGTCTGTCTGTCTGTACGTCTATCTATTCGTCTGTCTGTCTGTCTGTACGTCTATCTATTCGTCTGTCTGTACGTCTATCTGTCTGTACGTCTATCTGTCTGTCTGTCTGTCTGTCTGTCTGTCTGTCTGTCTGTCTGTCTGTCTGTCTGTCTGTCTGTCTGTCTGTCTGTCTGTCTGTCTGTCTGTCTGTCTGTCTGTCTGTCTGTCTGTCTGTCTTACCTTTCTTCTCCATTCCCGCTACAGGAATGACAGCCAATGGTTTTACCGCAGCCGGACTCACAGCTTTGGAGAAACGATTCAAACTAAGCAGCAAACAAACAGGAATGATCGTAGCAGCCAACGACGTGTCATCTTTATTTCTAATCATCTTTATTAGTTACTATGGCGGCCATGGCCATAAGGCGCGGTGGCTAGGCTTTGGCGCATTTGTTACTAGCTTAGGTGCCTTGCTTTTCGCTCTTCCTCATGTGCTCATAGACAAATACGTTCCACTGGAGTTCGAAACGACAAAGATTGGCGCAAATTTGTGCTCTTTAACTTTAAAAAACTCGACGAAAACTCTCCAAGAACAAGCTATATGTCTTCGAGAGCTTCATAGCTCAGACTGGAAGTACTTGTTTGTATTTATCGGTGCTAAGTTCCTACTAGGGGCAGGTACTACACCGTTATTCACCTTAGGACCAGCGTATATTGACGAGAATGTAGACCCTAAGTCTGCTCCAATGTACCTGGGTACATGGTTTATTGCAACGTTCTTCGGTCCCGGTATTGGGTACGTGGCCGGTGGCTCACTCTTAACTATCTGGGTCGACTTGATTCAAGTAAGTTGAACTCTGAAATACAGTCACCTCTCTTAAAGCGGGACACCATCAGGACCAGATTTTGTTGTCCGGCTCCGGCAGTGAGTTGGCCGCCTTATATATTATATTATGGAACTATTATGTAGAGAGAGTGACTTTCTACTCTGGTAAAACAGTGCAGCAGGGACCAGGGTATCCGTAGGGTATCCCCCTAGAGAGAGTTGACTGTAGAACCAGCTATGGTAGCTATGATTTGTTGATCTTTGTCTCGAAATGAATCCAAATTAAACTGGAACGAGAGAAGTGTAAGTTTTTCTTGAAGCGAGATACGAGGGACAGTTTGGCTTGCGACGATACATGAAGGAGGGGGAGGGGTACTCAGGGAGAGGGGTCGTTGAATACACTTGTTTATTTATTTGCTTGTGTATTCAGCCTCCAGGACTAGACATGACACCAGAGGATCCCCGCTGGATCGGGGCATGGTGGCTGGGCTATTTCTTTGGAGGTCTGCTTCTACTTCTATCAGCTGTTGCTCTACTAGGGTACCCACGGGAAATGCCTGGTGCAAAGGAACTAAGGTCAGTAACAATGTACGACACGTGACAGCCAGCCTAGCGTTGTAACGCAATATAATATTCCTTTTGTTTTGCGTTACAAATTTTGTCAGTTTATGTGTGACAACAAAAGCCGTTTTAGAGAGCGTTGCGTGACGAACCTACAACTTTGAAGGAGACTGCTGACCACTAATCATCCCCCTTTTATTCTCTCATTTTTCATTTCAGCCACAAGAAAGTAATGTGTGTTTATTATTTCCAGGGCGCGAGCAATAAAAGAAGGTCTTCTGCCACCCCGTGACGAAAATATCAGTGGGCAATTAAAGGACCTCATCCCTGCTACTAAAGGGTTACTCACCAATTTAACATTCATGGCAAATACTTTGGCTCTCTGTGCGACTGCACTAATAGCGACCGGGCTGGGCCCGTTCATATCCAAGTTTATTCAGTCGCAGTTTGGAGAGCCGTCTACGACAGCCGGTAAGTGACGTGACATCATAGTGTGACTACAGCGTGATGGAAGTCTTTATCTTTAACGCGTGACGGAAGTAACGTGTTCTATCGTTTATCGTAATTTTAACCGGAGTGATAATTATCCCGGGTCACTGCCCGAGTACTGCAATAGATAATTCCTTTCAATCAATCAATCAATGGTCTTTATCTTTGTTAGGTCTTTTAACCGGAGTGATAATTATCCCGGGTACTGCAATAGTAATTCTTTTATCATTGTTAGGTATTTTAACCGAAGTGATAATTATCCCGGGTCACTGCCCGAGTACTGCAATAGATAATTCCTTTCAATCAATCAATCAATGGTCTTTATCTTTGTTAGGTATTTTAACCGAAGTGATAATTATCCCGGGTACTGCAATAGTAATTATTTTATCATTGTTAGGTATTTTAACCGAAGTGATAATTATCACGGGTACTGCAATAGTAATTCTTTTATCATTGTTAGGTATTTTAACCGGAGTGATAATTATCACGGGTACTGCAATAGTAATTCCTTTATCATTGTTAGGTATTTTAACCGGAGTGATAATTATCCCGGGTACTGCAATAGTAATTCCTTTATCATTGTTAGGTATTTTAACCGGAGTGATAATTATCCCGGGTACTGCAATAGTAATTCCTTTATCATTGTTAGGTATTTTAACCGGAGTGATAATTATCACGGGTACTGCAGGCGGTATTATCCTGGGTAGTTATTTGGTCAAGCGCATCGAGCTCCGTAGATCTTGTCGTGAGGCTGCAAAGTACTGTATTATATTCCAGTTCATTGGTACGTGGGGAGTTCTTACTTTCCTTATTCCTGGATGCAAGACGAGTATGATTGCTGGTATTAATACCAACTATCCTGGAAACATGTAAGTTTATTTTTATCATCGTCATTATCATCATCGTCATCATCATCATCGTCATCATCATTATCATCATCGTCATTATCATCATCGTCATCATCACCTGAACCACTATGTTGACCATACCATCATTATCATCATCAGAATCATCACCACCACTTTACAGCTTGGATCCTGTTTTTTTCAATCGCGACGCAAGCACAAGTACAGGCCGCCTAAAACACTATGTTTAACTCTTTCACTGTCGTTTTGTTCAATCAGTTCCTCCCAAGCCAACAACATGACGACGTGGTGTAATGTTGGATGCGAGTGTTCTACCTCCAATTACTTTCCTGTTTGTGGTGTGGATAAGATGACCTATTTCTCTCCTTGCTTCGCAGGCTGTCAGAAGAGAGTTGGTGCAGAGGTCAGTGCACTCGTCGTTGTACCGGCATAAAAACAGCAAATGTCACGCAATTCAATAATAATGACATTTTATTAACGTTTGATTACATACATATTCGATACGTTTTTGCCGTCCACACTAAAGCGATCGAAAACGCTCTCCAGAGTAGACACATTTGAAAACGGGAGCCCTATCGTATTAGTGTGGACGACGAAAAGCCATTATTGTGAACGAGTGAAAACGATTCGAAAACTCTAGTGTGTACGCCAAGCTTTTGCTACGTTTTCGATAAAAAGGAAACGGAGACTTTCGAAAACGCATAAGTGTGAATGGAGCCTTCATACATAAGATGCTTGAACTGTTATCTGGTATTTATTTGTGTAGATTCAAGTGTAACTTTCCATGTTCTGTATTCCAGGAGTTCGATAAATGCTCGTGTATCTCACCAGCAGTTGATTCGTCGAAGTTCGGCTTCGCTAAGAAGGGTGTTTGTGATCGTGATTGCAAGAACCTGATTCCATTTCTATTTGGTGCTCTTGTTCTATTGGTAGCCAATTTCATGAATGCCACGCCCAATAAAACTGTGGTTCTAAGGTACGCTTCTTATCCCGACACAGGTAGCCCAACCATTTTGGTAAGCGCGCGTAAGAATACAGGGAGCCCAACCATTTGTAAGCGCACGTAAGAACACAGGGAGCCCAACCATTTGTAAGCGCTCGTAAGAACACAGGGAGCCCAACCATTTGTAACCGCGCGTAAGAACACAGGGAACCCAACCATTTGTAACCGCGCGTAAGAACACAGGGAGCCCAACCATTTGTAAGCGCGCGTAAGAACACAGGGAGCCCAACCATTTGTAAGCGCGCGTAAGAACACAGGGAGCCCAACCATTTGTAAGCGCGCGTAAGAACACAGGGAGCCCAACCATTTGTAAGCGCTCGTAAGAACACAGGGAGCCCAACCATTTGTAAGCGCGCGTAAGAACACAGGAAGCCCAACCATTTGTAAGCGCGCGTAAGAACACAGGGAGCCCAACCATTTGTAAGCGCGCGTAAGAACACAGGGAGCCCAACCATTTGTAAGCGCGCGTAAGAACACAGGGAGCCCAACCATTTTGTAAGCGCATTTGTAAGCGCGCGTAAGAAACACAGCGGCATAAGAACCCAACCATTTGTAAGCGCGCGTAAGAACACAGGGAGCCCCATTTGTAAGCGCGCGTAAGAACACAGGGAGCCCAACCATTTGTAAGCGCGCGTAAGAACACAGGGAGCCCAACCATTTGTAAGCGCGCGTAAGAACACAGGGAGCCCAACCATTTTTGTAAGCGCGCGTAAGAACACAGGGAGCCCAACCATTTGTAAGCGCGCGTAAGAACACAGGGAGCCCAACCATTTGTAAGCGCGCGTAAGAACACAGGGAGCCCAACCATTTGTAAGCGCGCGTAAGAACACAGGGAGCCCAACCATTTGTAAGCGCGCGTAAGAACACAGGAAGCCCAACCATTTGTAAGCGCGCGTAAGAACACAGGGAGCCCAACCATTTGTAAGCGCGCGTAAGAACACAGGGAGCCCAACCATTTGTAAGCGCGCATAAGAACACAGGGAGCCCAACCATTTGTAAGCGCGCATAAGAACACAGGGAGCCCAGCTATACATTAACTACTACTTTCATTGTTGTTTTAGATGCGTACCTGACAATCAACGAACTTATGCACTTGGGCTACAGTGGTTGTTTCTTAGTATATTTGGTTCGGTACCAGGCCCTGTGCTGTTTGGTACGTTTATAGACAAGACGTGTATTCTATGGGAAGACTCGTGCGGTAGGAAGGGAAGCTGTTTGGAGTACGATAATGAATTGCTCAGTTACTTTCTCGTTACCTGCGGGCTTTTCTTTCACGGTAAGTATTGAACAAGACCATCGGTCAGTCACCACGGGTCGTTTTCGTATGAGTGGGAAACCTACGGCACGGAGTTACGGTCACGGTATACGGAATCGAAGACATTCTATTCAACCAATCACAGCGCGCAAAATCATCGCTCAACCAATCAGAATGCTTGGATACGCCACGGTCACGGCGTAATACCGTCACTGCACGGCACGAACCGTACCGTAACTACTTCCCACTGATACGAAAACGACTCTGTCGCTTGGGTGATCTAGGTGTCGTATGTAGTTGTATGATGGTATAACGTTGATTTCGTTGTTTTAATGTAACGTATATTGCCGTTCTGTAACGTAGCATACTAGAGTCGTTTTCGTAGGAGTGGGAAACCTACGGCACGGATTTACCGTCATGATACGTACAGAATCAAATACATTGTATTCAACCAACCGCAGCGTGCATAATCAATGCTCAACCAATCAGAATGCTTAATTTATTATTAATTATACTCTTGTAGCTGGATAGCTGAATACTCCAGTTTCGAGTTGTTTACGCACCTTGACAAAAGACGCATTTGCTCAGCCTTGGGGGCCGTTCACACTAGCCATTTAGATCGATCCGAGATCGATCTAAAGACAAACGGGCCAAGTGTGAACGGTCCAAAGCGAGCCGAGATCGGTCGGAGATCGATCTAAACTAGACCACCTCGAGAGGTGGTCTCGGATCGATCTAAAGTAGCTCGCATGTAAGTGTGAACGCTAAACGTACTACTTGGCTGTCGTTGTATGCTAATTACGCATGTACAGTTCGTGAGAGCGCGACTTTTAAATTGTTTTCTTTTGAACGCGCGTAACTAGTAAAAGTAGCATATATATACTCCACTGAATGATGTCGAAACGTGGTGAAACGTGGAGCGACAAGCGAGTTTTGGCTCTAATATCGATTTGGGAAACAGAGGCAATTATGAATATACTGAACAATTCACAGAAGAATACCGTAGTATACGGACAGATAAGCAAGGAGATGGAGGCTTTGGTATTCAAACGAGATGCGAATCAGTGCAGGACAAAACAAAGCATCTGAAAACTGCTTATAAATAAACCATTGACGACCTGGCACTTTTCGCAACATCAAATTGCCAGCCAAGTGATCTTAGGTCTTCGCCGGTAGCCAGGTGCCACACACAAATTGCCATTCGGTTTCTCGACTGTAATAGCCTTGCGAAACCTGGCATCCTCCCTTTTCAGAACTTCATCTAACGATTCGCAGAGGAAGTGAAACGACTCTCTTGACATTCTGAAGTTGTCGATCCAAAGTTATCATCCGTCCATTTGGTTACAGTCTGCTCCCAGTACAAACTACCCACTCTGGTTGGTTCTCGCCAAAACCGTCTTTCTGTTATTGACCGCCCGCAATAAACTTTATTCCCGACGTAGTCAATCGATATCGATAAAAATCAAGTGAATATTTTTAAACGGAAAACGGTAAAATTCGATAATGGAAAAATGGGTGATACCGATTTTTATCGATTTTTAACGGTTTGTTGTTTTCGCGTAATAACTTGTAAATATAATCTGAATGATTACAAGATAGTACCATGCTATTTATTACAGACGCATACACCAAACTGTACTAATATTGGCAACTGCAACTTCTTTTATTCTAAAATCAATATAAGCCTATAGGAGTCATAAATGTAACAAAATTAATGCGGAACTGAAAAGTCGTAGACTACAAAATAGCCCCTACTTTTTCGCGAAACTGCGTCGTGACCGGGCAGCGAGAGAAGCTGACCGAATAAGTTCACCTCTGAATCCAGGAAGACACTGGCAAACATATTCTTCATGCGCAACTTTGTCTCGCCAACTTCAGTCAGCCAAGAAAAACAAACCGTCAGTCTACCAGTATCCCCATGTGATTGTTGAGTACCTATCTAATGAAGTTTCTTTGCAAAGAGTTGCGGGCCCCTTCCCCTTTCCCCCTATGCCTAACCTACACATTAGCAGTTTTGGTGTAATTCCCATAAAAGGTCAACCTGGGAAATGGCGGCTAATGGGCTTGTGTCACCTGTCACGTGACTTTTTAAATTTTCTCCGAAGACAAACGAAAATATCATAACTTGAAAGAGCATACTAAAATTAGTAAAAGTGGAAAATTTCAAAGGAATCAAGCAAATAAGACAAAAGTTAAAGGCTTTCAAAGTTTCCCGCTTTGACAAGGATTTGTATGGGTTTTTCGCTTGGAGGGCAAGCGTTGCCCTCCAACATACATTTTCATACAAAAAAGTTCAAATTTGAATGCCTGTAACTATTGCCCTATTTACTTAATTCCCTTCAAACTTTCCACTTTTACTAACTTTAGTATGCTCTTTCCAGTTATGGTATTTTCGTTTGTCTTCGGTGAAAATTTAAAAAGTCACGTAACAGGTGACACAAGCTCATTCTAGATTTATCCTCTCCGGGGGGTGGAAGCGTGAATGATGGCATTGATCCAGATGATGTTTCTCTGCAGTACATTAGGATCGATCAGATCATAAGCATGGTTAGTCAGTATGGCCAAGGGGCTCTAATGGTCAAGTTTGATGTGGAGGCGGCTTACCGGAACATTGCTGTACCGGCATCCTCGGACGATGGTGCTTGGGGGGTTTGGGGTTGGAGGTTACCTGTGCTCTCCTATCACAGACCCCTCCTTCACATTGGAGGATGGTTTGGTGGTGGGCTGTGACATGGTTGCCATGGTAACCTTGCGTCGCTAGCTTGTATGTATTGGGTTGCCATGGTAACTGTGAGTAGCCGATTGTAGGTCTTGGCATCCCCACCCTATAAGGCTCCTTCCTATACCTCCAAGCTCATCTATTGATGATGAGCTGGTTTAAACAAGGGCGGGTAATGGGAGCAATCGCCTCACTCCCCTCTCGTGTTTTCGTCTTGGCTCATTCTCTCGCGCCCCGATCAACGACTCGATCGAACTTCAACTCTACTCGATTTATCGATTGGAAAACTGATATCGATTTTTATTGATTTACTACGTCGGGCCGGATTCATTGAGTATCATAAAATACATTTTTTGTTGACGTTTTCTCTGACGCATAAAACGCAATATTAGTTGAAAACGGTTCTTGGATATACGGCTTTGACGTCTCAATAATCGTTTATTGATTTCATGAGAAATCAAAAGTGGAACTAAATCCGCCATCTGTCCCTACTAGTTCCCAACTCCTTAGATTTTTAATTTTGAACCCGGTTTTGGTTAGGCTACCTGTGTTTTTTTTTGGTGATACGTTTATACATGTTTATAGTGTGAACGCTCTCGAAAACTGAGCTCGGATCGATCTCGGATCGATCCAAACTAGATCGATCCAAAATGGTCCAAGTGTGAACGGCCCCTTAGCCTCAATTCAGCGTAAATTATTCACAAATACCAACGAGAATGTGAAAAATCTTGACATAGGACAATAGAATCATTTTGTAATTCCACGGGTTTATTCTCTGGATTGAGGCTAAAGGCTGAGCAAATGCGTCTTTTGTCAAGAAGTACAACAGTGTCTAAACAACTCGAAACTAGCACACGGCACAAACCGTATCGTAACTACTTCCCACTAATACGAAAACGACTCTATCGACTATCGTATCGTCCCTTAACGTATAACACCAGTTGTTTTACGTTTGCAGTTCTGTCGACACTGTTTTACTTCGCATCATGGTACTTCATCAAACGACGAGAAGAACGCGAAGCTGCAGAAAATTCCCGTGACAATTCCGTGATGGAATTTACTTCGCCAGTACCTGGTATTAGGGAACAAGTCACCCCCCTGAATTCACCAAGGATTACAGATACTTCACATGGCCACTCAGGGGGAACTAGTAACATAGAACTACGACAATTTGAAGGAATAGATCGCACACCTACGAGTTTCCCGCTAACACAGCATGAAACATCCATCTAACACGACTAGAAGATCATCTGACTTGCATGACTGGCTCAGAGGGATTGGGTAATAGTGGAGGGGGGTGGGGTGAGAGTGGAAGAGGAGGGGTGAGAGTGGAGGGGAAGGGGAAAGGGAAGAGTAATCCCTCTGAACCGGCCGCGATGTCTGGTCGCATTGTTGGTTTTCCATTATGCGCAGTTGAGATTAAGAACTTTAAAATGTTGCAAACATTAGCAGTATTTGCCCAAATGTCTTCATAAAACATCTGTATTCAGATTTCTAGAATTGTTGTTGTTCTGACGGTACATACTACGTCACTGTATCGATCATTGTACAGTATGTCGTGTGATGCATTTAATTTAGATATAGCGCGTGGTAGTTGCGTCATTTCAAGTTTTGTTTTTACATGACGCTCTCTGACCTATCAGGTCTATCGTACGTCACTTGACAAACTATTTCAGTATTCTTACGTCATTTTATGTGGTACGTCATGCTTATATTTACGTCATTAATACGTCATCACTTGATTGAATTTCATGGTCATTTAGGCCTAACCTTCACCATAGAAATGAAATATCGTTTTATTGAAAAGTAATTTTTTATTAAAAAATAAGTTGAATTCCATATTTACTAAAGAGAACACCCCTGAGCACATATGATGTGCGAAAAAGATTTAAAAAAAGAGTCGATTAGAATTTGTATGTATTTATGGTTTTGAAATGTACATAGGTAAAGACAAATTTACATTGGCATGTTACGCATTGAAAAACCACTGATAGGGCGTTTTATACTTCTGTTTTAAAAACCTTGTCATTGAACACACTCTTGCATACGACCGAAGGGAATCATGGGAAATATATGATGGCACTACGAAGTACCTTTCATCGTGGGTGTTAGAAACGAAGTTGTATAAACACACCTTTTGTGTAGAAAACAAAGGAGCAAATATTACCCACGATCCCTTTCGGTTTTGTCGCGTTTTTATGCATGAGCAAGTTTACTGACAAACAGCTATTTGGTAATGGGGAGGGAGGGGATTCCTCACACTTCATAGTAATATAGTATATATATTATAGAATTGTATAGCGTATCTACTGCATCTCAGTAAACTTTGTTACAGTCCATGAACTAAGGCTTGTAATCTCAACCAATAAGAATGCCCGTTGTATCATCATGCATTTGCCGTTGAATCGATTGATGAAACGCTCGAGTTAACAGTCCTCGTTACAGAAAAAGATAGTGGTAAAACCGCCATCTCTTCCTGTGTACATTGGATTATAGTTCTGTTATTCAAGGGAGCCATCTTGACTTCTTGCTTGTTATTCACGTACTCCTGTTTCTAAAAGGTTGGCATTGGATATGGTTTTAAAATACATACCGCAATGGATCCTGGGAAGGGAATAAACTTCCTGAACCCGGTATGTTACTGCGTGGTACTTGACAGCAACCACAGTGATCTCTAAGTCAATTTTTGAAAAAAAAAAAAAAAATTTAAAAGATCCATTCCTCGACAACCTCTATAGAATAAGGTGCACCACCTTATAGTTTATAAAAAACAACTGCATGCTACCATTATATAACAACTACACAACGTACAACAGTTATAATCATATTTATTCCTGTTGGTTTGTTAAGGGTTTTGATATCTGGTCTTCTTTAGTTATTAAACGTTGGTTAATAAAAGGGAATGAGTTGAGTAGTTACCGTATTCCCCTTCGCGCCTCTTTAAACATGCGTGTCTTTAAATGTTCATACATTGCTCAATATGTGGATAAACAGTAATTGGTTTTGTGCTTTTGTGGCATTACAGGGCAGCTGTACGCATTCATTGATGCCATACTGTTGGCTGCTTATTGTGTACATCTCGTCAATTTGTCATTCTTGATAATCACCTTTATAATAATAATAATCTTTATTCCTTATACCATTATACTGATACATTGGATTGACAATCAAATCTATACGTAAATATACATACAATGACGTCATCTCATTGCTTTGATTATTGGACCACCCTCATTATTACCATCCTGACAATGTTATCATCGCAACCATCATCATCATCACCATGGTTACCACCACCATCACAGACCTGCCAACTCTCCCGGTTTGGCCGGGAGTCTCCAGATTTTGGACTTCAACTCCCGGTCTCCCGGTCTGAAGACAAAATCTCCCGGCTAAACACGTCACGACCACGATTTACGGTAAAATTGCGTAGTACAACGTAACGATCTTTTTCAATATTAGAATATGCGTCTTTTGATGTGAACGCTCGCCTATCAGGTGATACAAATCCTTTTTTTTTGTTTTTGTTTGTTTGTTTTTGGTTCGGAAATGCTTAGGGCTGTCCGCCATTTTGTTTTTGGCATTAAAGCACACTATTTTAGTCTATTTTTCCAGTCTCAAGATTTGAGGGCTTGGGGAGTTGGCAGGTATGCATCATAGTCATCATATTCATCTGACCACCATCAAAACCAATATATTTTTCCATTGTAATGTTTAAATTACAGCACTATCATCCTCAATGCCATCACCATGGTCATCAATGTCATGACAACCAATGCTTTCTTGCACGGCATCTTGTTTTCTAGTGAACACAACATTCACATCAGCCTTAGGTCTAGAAACAGGCAACCATTTGTACTTGAGGTCTTGTCCTGGAGGAACTGACCAAGTATAGCGCTGCAGCAGAAACTTGGCGATCAACTGAAGCAGAAAGACATCATTTAACTTTGTTAAAATATATCACATGAAAGGATAAAATGCTTTAGTCCAAAATAACAGTCACATATTTTCTGGTTTTATAAGAGTTGTTTATGTCGAAACATACTTTACAAATTTATGAACGGAGCTCTGTAGCGCGTCGCACTAGTTTGCTGAAGAAAGGACCATAGACATTTGCTTTGGAATAATTTGGCCACGGTAGTGGCTAGTTTAATAAGATCAACAAAAAACACATAAAAGTGTAAAATACTAACGAATAAAATTTATTCAGCAAAGGTGGGGCGAAAAACCCGCCACGAGCCACAAACTGTGGCCACCCCACCAAGACGCAATACAGAGCTCGCGAACAATGAAGAAGAAGCCTATGACTTACCAACTTCACTAGTTAAAAACTGAAACGAAATTAAAACTTAAGGTAAACATTAATAGGTAAAGTAAACATTATAGGTTAGACCAACTGACAACACCAGCAGCCCCTGACTGACCTGGATGATGTCAGCCTGAATACGAGAACTTAACAAAATAATACATCATTGCCACGTATAACTCTCCACAAGAAATGTCAAAGCTAGCAGCCCCTGACTGACCTAGTTCGGCATCCCAAAGTGAATAATACGAAACTAACAAAATAGTATTATATAACTCTCCACAAGAAATGTCAAAGCTAGCAGCCCCCGACTGACCTTGTTTAGCATCCTAAATCATATTGTGTAGATAATAATGAAATAATTAATTGGCATTTACGCTCTGAGGCCTGAGGTAAATCTTAAAGGCGTCGGATTTCCAGCGACCCAGAGCACGAATGTGAGCGTCAGAAAGTCCCAAGTCTGCTGCGTGACAGGCGGCCCCGATACGAAAGCTGTGGCTTTTATATCGACCAGGGTCAAGGCCACAGAAAATTAAACAGCGGCGAAGTTCGGTGTTGAACTGAGAAACCGTAATGGGCCTTCCGTCGTGATGGCAAAAAAGCGGACCAGCCTGTCTCCCTCTCAGGTGACAATACTGCACTAGTGTTTTAACTGGACAATACGGTTGTGAATCTTCGCCGTCGATTAAAACGTCGAAAGGGCGGTGTTGTGTATTATGCTTGTAGTCGGTAATGGTGATCTTAGCTGCATGAGGTTTATCATGATGCATCAGGAATGACAGGGCATTGAATTGTACTACTGAGTTACTCACATTCGAGCCCCTGGCCGCTAGCTCACCGACCCGGAAAAAGCCATAAAAAGCTAACAAAAACATTGAAGTGAAAAGAATGCGCTGAAAAACCGACGAGTTGGTGTGTCCTAGGGCTCGCACAAGTTCGTGTAATAGTGGTCGAGTAATGGGTAGTCGTACGTCAAAAGAGCGCTGGCGGCCCAGAGCGGTCAATAGCTTGCGAATTAAGAAAGTTTTCGTCGGATTAGCCGACCGCTGATAGATACGATGTTATTGTAGAAGAGGCCAAGTGCTGGCCGAGAGATATGAAATAAACAAAGCCAACACGTCTGGATTTAAAGGCAAATCTGGCGTAAAAATACCATAAAAACGCTCATGAAATGTACTAAAGACCTCCTATGCTCGACGATATGACTTACGAGAGCCCTCAGACAGTGCCGATCGTAATAGGGCATCTAGGTTAGAGACCAACTCTCCGGCCGAAGGTTCGCGGGAATTGGCGTCGCGAACTCGTCCGCGCCGGGCATTAGCTCTTTGAACTTGTCTACCTGTAGACGAGAAATGTAATCGGCACGAGTATTACATAAACCAGGGACGTGCCGAGCTCGAAATAAGATATTATGTTGTAGACAACTTAGAACTAAATCGCGTACCAATACCATAATAGCCTTATGCTTAGATGTTTGACGATTGATTATGTCAACAACAGCGGCATTATCAGTATAAAAGATAACGCATCTGTTGGCCATTAGGGACCCCCAAATATTGACAGAGAGAACAATGGGAAAAAGTTCTAAAAATGCTATGTTAAAAGATTTCCAAGTGGCCGGCCAAACGCCATACAACCAACGCTTACCAAAAATAGCCCCGTAGCCCAGTGATCCCGCGGCATCCGTATACATGTCAAGATTGGGAGAGGTCAACCATTTGTCATCCAAGAAAAATGACTTGCCGTTAAAATGATCTAAGAATCTAAACCATAAAGCGATGTCCTGTTTGACGTCTTTGGTTAAACGTATATGATGGTGTGGGCGTTGGGGTCCCTTGGTAAGGTCGATCATGCGGCGAAGGAAGGCGCGACCTGGAGTAATCACTGAGCATGTAAAATTCAATAGGCCTATCAAAGATTGCATTTCACGCAGTGTCACTGTGCGCCTTTTATAAAAATTATGAAGTAAATTACGGCATTTTTGAAGCTTTTCGTCCGGTAGTCTGGCTTCTCCTTTGACCGAGTCGAGGGTTATACCGGTGAACTGCAAAGTCGTGTCAGGACCAACAGTCTTTTCTGGGGCTAAAGGCTGCCTCGTACCCAGTCGCTTCTTCGGAGGGCAAGGGGAAGGGGAGGGGGGAGGGGGACGAGAAAGCGAAACGCGCAAAGGAGCACGGGAAGGGAGAAAGACGGGAAGCGCCTGGCAGATAATGAATCCAACATGGCCGACTTAAATTTATGCAAAAATATTCAAAGTTGTAATTCACTCAAAAGCGATAGATCAGTTCATGAAGCGGTCCACAAACTCGACTGTGGTGAACTCTTGTTTTATTAGCTTTTCTTTGAAAGCTGGTATTCGAAAAAGCTATAAAACTTCCATGTAAACTATAACGTTCGCAACGACAGACGAGCAACTGAACATGACCCCGCAAGGTCAAACTACCGTGACTACATCACAGTATGAAAACAAATTCTGTTTGAGCTCAAATAAATAGCCTAAAAATAACAACTCAACTAGAATGACAAGGGAAATCCCACATATTCTTTAAATATAGTCTCTAAACTTTATTTCAGCTCAAATTTAAAAAAAACTGACGCCGTCTGGAAAGCCTGCCAAGCGGGTGTCAAGACACGGCTAGCTCTGTGCGTCACTTCGGCTCTACAAAACACAATTTTCATCTCGGTATAAGCCAGAGGCATGGAATGGGGAGCGTTTATATACACTGAAACCTGAACACTACACAGTCTTCAAACGCTTCATTCGATGCAAAATTTAAGAGAAAATCGTTCTACCAAAGGATTAACCGTCGTCAAATTACACGCGTTTGACTCTAAAACACATACGCTAATTCTCTAGAACTAGTAATTACAATAACCGCCAAAAGGCTAGAATAATAAAGTCGAAGTATCGGTGTTGTCAAACATCTATTATTGCATCCATCAAGCGGTGATTTCTTCTATAAAATCAACGGTGAACTTACACTGCCAAAACCTCCAACCCGGCCATGTTTCTATTAATACTGAAAGTTCACGAAGCGAGGAATTCAGGTCATCGACATTTTCTTAGCCACCTTCGGCCATATTTAGCTCATTTTAGGCCTTAAATTCATCGTTAAGTGCGATTTTTCAGAAATCGACAACTTCGACACAGATATCGACCACGATCTGCCAGGCGCTTCCCTTCCTCAGTTCGTCCTTCCCTTGCTCCTTTGCGATCCCCTCTAATCCCTTCCCATGGTGCTTTGCTCCCCAGTTCTTTTCGCTTTCTCGTTTCTCCGGCCCCCTCCCCTTCCCCTTCCGAAGAAGCGACTGGGTTCGAGGCAGGGCTAAAGGAACACCTATATAGTCACACATTCTCATGAAATTAGACAGGTCTGTGTGGCATTTGTCCTCGCTGGACGCGATGAATAAAAAATCGTCCAATACATGCAGAACAGCCGATGCACCAAAACGTGTCAGAGAGAGCCATTCTAGGGAAGTGCTAAAAGCTTCAAAAATGGCGCAGGAAGAAGAGCAACCCATTGGTAAACACCTATCGAAATAATACATATCATCCCATCTCATGCCCAACAACGGTTGATCATCGGGATGAATTGGGATGATACGAAAGGCTGATTTGATATCAGTCTTGGACATGAAACAGCCTGCCCCTAAACCTTTTATGGCAGATATTGCCTGACCAATAGAGGCATATTGTACAGAAGAACAATAATCGGGTATAGAATCATTCACAGATGAGCCTTTAGGGTAGGACAAATGATGAATTAAACGGAAATCTGAAGGGTCTTTCTTGGGAACTATGCCTAGGGGCGACGTACGAAAAATAGGAAATGGAGGCTTGAGGAAAGGCCCAGCTATTCTACCAGCTTCGCATTCCTTACGCAATTTCGATAACGTGATTTCCGGTTGTTCAAGTGCACTTTTAAGGTTGGGAGAATCAAAGGAATGTCGCTCACCCATGAAGTTAACCCGAAAACCGAAACGAAAACCGTTGCACAAAAATAGAACCAAAAGGATTATAGCCTTGTAAAAGAAACTCAAGCCGTTCACTTTTTACCGGTGTGACCGGCTTGCGCTGTGTTGGGAGGTTGAGCTGATGGTCTTGGTTTCGGTTGATCGCGCTTTTCGGGGGTGAGGCATGTGCTCCCGGGGTGCTTGCCACTGCACTTATAGCACGTGTGCTCGAACTGGCAGCCTTTACAGAATCGGCCTCCCTGAAATGCCCAACATGTTCCCTTAGGAAATTGGTTGGTGGTGCGAAAGCGGCCGCGTTGTGAGGCCTTATCATTCCCTTGCGCATGCTGTGGCGTTGACTTACGAAAATTCGTCACCGCCCCCAGCCATAGCTCCCAGTGAATTTGATCCCATGGATAACGATCAGGGGCCGACTGCCTAAGGTAGCGAAACTGCTCGTCATAATAATACCAGTCCCCAGGCTTTTGTGCCAAGTCCCGCACGGTTTCGCAGTATTTCATTAAGCGAGAAGTCTGGCTACTGAACTTCTCAGAATAAATGGAAACATATGTATGGAAGGCAGTTATCCACTGGTCAATGGTTGTAACCTTTTTGGGCTGATGGCAAGGCTCAAGTGTCAGCTGAGGTGTGCACGGGCTGGAGCCAGAAGGTCGGGCCAATGAAAGCGAGTATTTCTCGCTTTGAGGAGGGATGGAAAGTAAGGCACCGAAATCAACATATTCTTCAGCCCAAATTTTTGCTTTTAACCTCGCGCTGACACGTGAGCCCAAACTCACCGCAATACTAGTAAATAACTGATGCGGTGTGGTTTCGTCTGGTGACTGAATACCTGCTCCACGGATATCAGCTACCTCATCATCAACCGCCTCACCGACCATCTGGCTAGGAGTGGGATTTAGACCATTGCCAAGACCAGGTTGCTTGGACATGGCGGCCTGTACAGCCTGTGAAACAGCCGTCGATATGGTTGCTGATAGGGCTGCAACGTTCACTGACACTGTTCCAGGTTCCAGGTTGGTGGTTCCAGGTTGCAGAACATCCCCGGCCGAAACCTCTGTAGCATCGGCTCTGGGCGCTGCAGGCCTTCCGCGGCGAGTTACACGGGTGACTCGAGGCATAACTTGTTAAACATACAAGAAACTGTAAATTACCCGAATAGATAATAAAGCCGACAGCCTAAAGAAATGGATGTGATAAGCTGAGGGAGACAATTCACATAATAGAAAAACAAATAGCCAGGAGTGTAAAGTTTACGCCGATATGCAGTATACAAATAATAATTAGCCTGTGTGAACAGGATAAACAACTATGCATTGACAGAAAACCGAGTGCATTGGACACACCGGAATTCCGGCGATCAATGGGTTGTACACTCATGTGGTTTCTGAATGCAGAACATAAATAACGCCGAAGCCACGAAAATTAAGCACACAGTGCAAAAACATATCAACCAAACATGCCACACCGCATGTAAAAAGGTTGAAAAACAAAGTGGATAGTGTCATTAAAAGACAGAAATCCCACAAGAACATATGGCTCGGGTAACACTGCTCTCGATAAAAGCGTACAATAAAACTAACACACCATGGCTAGCTGCGTAACTTACGACAGCATTTCAGAATTGCCCCCCTCAAACTTCGATAGAACTTGTGATGCCCTAGTCTATTCAAATGAACTCCGTCATAGGCGTAAAAATCCGACCTAGACTTCCAAAACCCTCTATGACCCCAAAATATAGCATAGGGAAGGGGCTCCAATACCACCCGTAAGTAACGATTGAGCATATTCACTTTACTGTTAAAAGCAGGAGACGTTTCTGTTGAAATTTACATTGTAATTTTAAAAATGCCTTATGTGAAAGCCTCGCTTTCGTGTTAACTGCCTCGTTTTCGTGTTCAGCTACCTCGTGCTAGCTAGTCGTTCAGTTCAGTCGTGTAAGACATGTTATTCTTTTAGTTGGTCGGTCGTATCAACAATAAAACAACAAAATTCAACAGGTTATGGACCCAGCATGGTTCCACTGCGCAAGTCTGAGTTCGTGGAAGATTCTCACGAAGCAAGATTGAAGAGAAAGAGAGATTTGTTGTTGATACTGTGAGCGACTGAAATACAAGATGGCGGACTATACGGTGAGGAAATACAGTTACGGTTGTTCCTTTGGATGGTTCCAACTATGGAACATGGAAAATCCAATGTAGGATGGCTCTCATAAAGGAAAACCTGTGGAGTATTGTCAGTGGGACTGAAGTGGCCCCTGCTGAGACGGAAGTCGAAAAATTTACGAAGTTTGTAGTGCGACGAAATAGAGCACTGGCGACAATCGTGCTTTCCGTGAATACCTCGCTGTTGTACTTGTTAGGAGACCCAGAGGACCCCGTGGTCGTGTGGAAAAAGCTTTCGGAGCAATTCCAAAAGAAAACCTGGGCTAACAAGTTGTCGTTGAGACGGAGACTGAACAAATTACGACTTCAAGAAGGAGACTCGGTGAAAGGTCACATAAAGTCAATAACTGAAATCTTCAACGAGCTGGCCGTAATTGGTGCTCCCATGGAGGAAGAAGATAAAGTTGTGACATTACTAGCAAGTTTGCCTGACAAGTTTGATATGCTTGTGACTGCTTTAGAAGCGAAGTACCAAACATGGAAGTAGTCACTGAACGTTTGTTCCATGAAGAGAACAAGCTAAAGGAACGTGAAACTGTTGAAAAGCCTTATGAGAAAGTGATGTTGGGAACGAAATCTAAAGACCGTCCAAAGTGCCATCATTGTGGGAAACCTGGTCATTTAAAGCGTAATTGCTGGAGTCTTAAGAAGGAGAAGGAGAAAGAGCAGCAAAACAAGCCAGAATCTAAACCTGTAAAGCACAAGGCCAATGTTGTTGCAGCTGACTCTGACTCTGACAGCCTGGGACTTGTGACACAGGCCTTAGCAGCAAGTGTTTGTGCAAATGATGTGTGGATTATTGATTCGGGTGCCACATGTCACATGACAAATGATCGCAGCTCACTGAGGGACATTTTGGAACTGACTGAGCCTGTACATGTTCAACTTGGGGACGGAAAAGTGCTAAATGCTACTGCTCGTGGCACAGTGACTTTGTATACGGTCCTGCGTGGTGGAAATGAAAAACGGTGCAATCTGAAAGATGTGCTTTTTGTTCCTAAACTCAGCTACAGTTTACTAAGTGTACCGAAAGCTACTGGAGCTGGCTTAAAAGTCAGTTTTGATAAGAGTGAATGTAAGATTGTTCGTGCTGATGGTGCAACTATTGCTGTTGGAAAGAAAGTGGGATCCTTGTTCCATTTAAAGTATCGACGGGAGGTGGAACTATCAAATGCAGCAACTGCTGAATTAAGCATGTCAAAGGAAATGCTATGGCACCAGAGATATGGACACTTGGGTACTCAAAATCTGAAAAAGCTAGCCAACGAATCCCTGGTGACTGGCTTTGATTTTGATCCCAAGAAGGGTCTAGATTTTTTGTGAAGCCTGTGTGCAAGGAAAGTTACACCGCTGTTCTTTTCCAACTTCCGGTGCAAAGAGGGCTACCGAACCCCTTGGTCTAGCGCATAGTGACTTATGTGGAAAGATCACTCCAAAGTCTGCAGGTGGTGCAGAATATTTCATGACTCTGACTGATGATAAAACCCGTTATGTGTGAGTCTATGCATTGAAGAAGAAGGATGAAGCCTTCAAAAAGTTTCAAGATTGGAAAGCCCTAGTAGAGAAATCAAGTGGCTACACACTAAAGATTCTAAGGTCAGACAATGGAGGAGAATATGTATCGACAGACTTTGATATCTTCCTGAAGTCAGAAGGAGTAGTGCATCAAACTACTGTCCCAAAAACACCACAGCAGAATGGCGTAGCGGAACGTCTGAATAGAACATTAGTCGAATCAGTAAGGTCCATGCTGGTTCAGGCTAAGTTGCCCCAGAAATTCTGGGTTGAAGCACTTAATACTGCAGTTTACTTGCATAATCGAAGTCCTACAAGGTCACTTGAGGGTCTAACTCCCTATGAAGCCTGGACTGGCTCAAAGCCTGATGTATCCAATCTCAAATGCTTTGGGTGCACAGCGTATGCACATATTCCCAAGGATGAAAGAAAGAAACTTGACCCCAAGGCCAGGAAGTGTGTATTCCTTGGATATGGAACTGACACTAAGGCATATCGTCTATTTGATGTGGAACGACAACGTGTCATCTATAGCCGTGATGTAAAGTTTGACGAGGGTGCGTTTGGAATCCTTCAGAAGGATAAACCTGATGGAACTGTCATCAAGCTTGTTGATGTTGAACTGTCAAATAATGATGATGTTGAACTGTCAAATAATGATGATGTGGATGAAGGTCCAAGTGTTTTTCGTCAGTCTTCACGTGAGAGACGCCCACCTGATCGATTGGGAGAGTGGGTGACAGTAGTAAGTGATGACATTGTGGAGCCAACCACTGTAAGTGAAGCCTTAAATGGTCCTGATGCAGATCAGTGGCATGTTGCAATGCAGCAAGAAATGGACTCTCTCCATAAACATGATGTCTGGAATCTCACTGAATTGCCAGATGGGCGAAAGGCAGTTGGAAGTAAGTGGGTATTTCGTGTTAAGTATAATGCTGATGGCTCTATGGAGAGGAGGAAAGCTAGACTTGTTGCACAAGGTTACTCACAGAAGCAAGGTGTGGACTATGATGAGACGTTTAGTCCTGTTGTGCGATTTGAATCTTTAAGGACTGTCATTGCACTGTCTGTTAAGCAAGAACTAAAACTGCACCAAATGGACGTAACTACAGCTTTTCTCAATGGAGACTTAAAAGAAGAAGTATATATGAGACAACCAGAAGGATTTTTTCTGTTAAAGGGAAGGAGCATCTAGTGTGCAAACTGAATAAGAGCCTCTATGGGCTGAAACGGTCACCCAGATGCTGGAACTATACACTTGATGAACACTTGAAGTCTATGGGATTTGTACAAACTCCAAGTGATCCATGTATTTATGTTTCGGATGAGGATGCTAATCCTTTTATTATTGCTGTGTATGTGGATGACATTGTTCTTGCAGGTCCATCTGATAAGAAAATTGCTGAAGTCAAGCAAAACATCTCTGAGAGATTTGAGGTAAAGGATATGGGGGAGCTAAAGTACTTTCTTGGAGTGCAAGTGATTCAGGAAGATGGTAAGGTCTGGATTGGCCAACCCACTTATACTGAAAACATTCTCAAGAAATTCGGGATGGAGAATTGCAAACCGGTTAGCACCCCAGTTGATCCCAACTTTAAGCTCACGAAGGCTGGCGCTGACAATGTTCCTCATAACCAGTCAGACTATCAGTCAGTAGTTGGAAGTTTGTTATACCTGTCATCTGTTTCACGTCCCGACATTGCATTTGCGGTTAGTAATGTGGCCAGATACTCCTCTAATCCAACCAACGAACACTGGGCCGCTGTCAAGAGGATTCTACGATATCTCAAAGGAACTGTGAACTATGGTTTACTTTTTACTAGTGATGTGGACTCAGAGTGTGTGGGATTTTCTGATGCTGATTGGGCAGGCGACGTGAATGATCGAAAGTCAACATCTGGTTACCTATTCCAGATGTGTGGTGGTGCTATTAGCTGGAGAAGCAAAAAGCAACCTTGTGTTGCATTGTCAACTGCTGAAGCAGAGTACATAGCTTTGTCATCAGCTGTACAAGAGACACTCTGGCTACAACAGTTACTAGTAGACTTGAAAGTAGATACTAAGACACCTATGACAATGTATGAAGACAACCAAGCAGCTATCAGTATGTCAAAGAATCCAAACTATCATGGAAGAGCCAAACATATAGACATTAAATATCACTTTGTACGAGATCAAGTAGATAAGAATGCTGTAAACATAGTTTATTGTTCTACTAATGATATGCTAGCTGACTTGTTAACCAAAGGACTACACAAAGGACAATTTGTTAAACTTCGTGAACTAATTGGAGTTGTCCTGAAGCCATGAACTACAGACATTTTTCAAAACAATGAGAAGGAGTGTTGAAATTTACATTGTAATTTTAAAAATGCCTTGTTATGTGAAAGCCTCGCTTTCGTGTTAACTGCCTCGTTTTCGTGTTCAGCTACCTCGTGCTAGCTAGTCGTTCAGTTCAGTCGTGTAAGACATGTTATTCTTTTAGTTGGTCGGTCGTATCAACAATAAAACAACAAAATTCAACAGTTTCCCGATGTAAAGTTTGGCCCACACAAATGAACTTAACGCCATATGTATCGTGTAACAGGCGCACAAGGTCCTCGATTGCCGAACCCACTACAATAGGAGTAAGATTTGCATGGGTCAAGTCGTTAGTCCCAAGCTCGAGCAAGACGATGTCGGGGCAGTAAGACTCGACCACGTGTAGATCGCATTGGACTGTCTTTTTAACCGTTCGACCCCCAACACCATGCCATCTTATCTCCACGTTGTCAGTAAGGTTAAAATCTAAACGTAATTCATAATCATGCTCTATGAAATTACGCAAACGACGAATAAACGAGTGACCAAGAATAAGAACACTGTGTGAGGCCATACTATTAACCACCGAGGAAAATAACTGAGCTAAACAGTAAAGTAACTTGCCTGAAAAATGTTGAACTGATGTTTCGTTCCGAGTGGTAGAGGAAAGAGGCCGCGTGTTATCAGAACACGCCTTAAGTATTATCATCCTGATATATGATCGACATACCTTGATTATCCTGTTTATAAAGGCGTGCCCTACACACATCCTTGGACCAGAGCCAAATGTCCAGACTAATCCTCTATCTCCTTTATTACTAAAACGGAAGGTATATATAGAAAATACTGACCTCAGGGGTCTGGTGCGGTGACTTACAGAGCTTGAAGGTGAAGACACACGGTGTAACCATTGCAAGCAATATTGTCAGTAATGGCAGCGTGTCCAACCTCTGCAATATTGCATAAATCAGATCACACTTCCTCAATAAGCTTGGTTACAACAATTACAGAAGTGACACACACTGTAATCATAACGCCAGCATTCAATGTTGCAGGGTGTGTCTTCGTGTTTGCCTGTAAGTCATACTTACCATGTTCTCCATCGCTCAGGGTTAAATTGAAAGGGTTCAGGAAAAACACTTGGATCACAGTTGGCTGCTCTTGTTAGATATCCTACGTAGTAACCCGCAGGTACTTTGTAACCATCTATTATAACATCCTAATAGACATAATGACAACTGGATTAAACCTATATTAGTTCAAAACACTGAATTATTGGCTTGTGGCTTATAATTACATTCTAATAGACATAATGACAGCTTATAACTTACAACCATTATCGTTGAAGTGCGACCCTGAAAACTACAACCCTTTCAGACAAACTCCAGTCTAGACGGCCATCAATCAAATTAGCTTTGCTATGATTGGTAAAGTCTGGACACGCCCATGTTGTTTGATTGACGTCCGACTATTTTCAAACCTGACAAGCTGTTTTGAAGGTCACACTTCAATGATAACGGCTATAAACATACAGTTCAAAGCAACTTGGCCTCATCACTGGCTGTACGTGTACTTCGCCAGGAAAAATAAATATTTGTTGGGGATGTTTCCTGATCCCAGAGTCATCCATTGTCTTTTAATCTCCTGCTAAACAGAACCATGTGCGATACAAACATACAAGATCAAGTCTTACCTTGTTAGCTTTTCTTCTCCCACCAATAAAAGGTGGCCATAAACGTTTCACCTCCAGTAAGACGTCATCAAGGTAATTGTCATCCTCTGATGCCTTTTGTCGTTTTCCAATCTAATAAAAGGATTGTCCAGCATATACATGTAATGTACCATTCAATCAACGTGTACCGATGCAAGTACATAAATGATGTTACGAATGAAGAAAACAGGTGCGGAAAGGGACAGAGTGCAGAAGATAGGTAGAAAGGAATGAAGGAAGGAAAACGGAGGAAAAGAGGAAGGGAGGAAATGATAGACTGAGAGAAAGTAAGATAGTCCCAGCATCAAATATATTCTTAATCCATCATCCCCTACTCACATTCTGTGGTTTTGACAGCTCCATACAAAATGAAACAAGTAAAGATGCTAGGGCCTTGGGTACTAATGCTGATATGAATAGAAGGAGATGATTGGCCAGTTCTGTTGTTGTTTCAAACTCTGCTTCTTTTAACACTTGAAACACTGACCTGGAATAAAAGGGTTGTGTTCTCAGCTCTACATTCTCTGTATATTGCTGTACACTGATTATCCCCTTGTCCCGCATGTCCCCCTTGTCCCCCTTGCCCCCCTTTGTCCCACATGTCCCCTTTGTGCCACATGTCCCCTTTGTCCCACATGTCCCCTTTGTCCCACATGTCCCCTTTGTCCCACATGTCCCCTTTGTCCCCCTTGCCCCCCTTTGTCCCACATGTCCCCTTTGTGCCACATGTCCCCTTTGTCCCACATGTCCCCTTTGTCCCACATGTCCCCCTTGTTCCAAATGTCTACCTTGTCCCACATGTCAATCGATCCCCCTTGTCCCACATGTCCCCTTTGTCCACCGTGTCCCACATATCTCCCTTGTCCCCGTTGTCCCCCTTCGTCCCCTTTGTCCCACATGTCCCCCTTGTCCCACATGTCTCCTTTGTACCACATGTCCCCCTTGTCCCCCTTGTCCCACATATGTCCCCTTTGTCTCCCTTGTCCATGTCCCCTTTGTCCCCCATGTCCCCTTTGTCCCCCTTGCCCCCTTGTCCTACATGTCCCCCTTGCCCCCCTTGTCCCACATGTCCACCTTGTCCCACATGTCCCCTTTGTCCCACATGTCCCCCTTGTCCCACATGTCCCCCATGTCCCACATGTCCCCCTTGTCCCACATGTCCCCCTTGTTCCACATGTCCCCCTTGCCCCACATGTCCCCTTTGTCCCACATGTCCCCCTTGTCCCACATGTCCCCATTGTCCCACATGTCCCCCTTATCCCACATGTCCCCCTTGTCCTACATGTCCCCCTTGTCCCACATGTCCCCCTTGTCCCACATGTCCCCCTTGTCCCACATGTCCCCCTTGTTCCACATGTCCCCCTTGCCCCACATGTCCCCTTTGTCCCACATGTCCCCCTTGTCCCACATGTCCCCATTGTCCCACATGTCCCCCTTATCCCACATGTCCCCCTTGTCCCACATGTCCCCCTTATCGCACATGTCCCCTTTGTCCCCTATGTTATACAACTGCTACAATTATCTAGAATGTCTACCATACCATTGTGATAGCTCACTTTCTGACAATTTCTTTGTGATAATTTCTAGGAGTCGTTTCTAAAAAATGAAAAGAATACTATTAATGTGGAAGTGAATGGAAATTCACATTATGCTGGGATACCAGTTTCAACTATTCAATTGTGGTTGACTGATCAGTAATGTAAAAGTAAATTTCCTGGAACTCTCTGATATAGCACTAAAGCAGTGAGGGTGTCCATAATAGCTTAGTAGTGAATTGTTTGCAAAGTGGCATAATATAATACTTACTAACCTTTGCAGTCATTGCTTTACTATACCCTGACTTCTGGCCATAAATGTTAATATTCAGTGGAACAGAAATAAGTCCTTAAATGCAAACAAGGAGTATTATTTTATTATGTTGGTGTCAAAAAGAGGTCCCTTATTAGGGGTGGCAAATGATCATTGCGAGACGGCTAGACTTGTGGTTTATTCACTGTGAGCCCGAGACTCTTCAGTATTAATTATTTCAATGCGAGACGTGAAAAAAAAACTTTGAGACTGATTTAGAAAAAAAATGAGATTCCGAGACTATGAAAACACTGAAAAAGCAAGACTGCGATACCCTTGTATTTGAGGTTAAAGAACTGTGACTTGACTCTTAATTTTCGGGGGACCATCATTTGCCACCGGCTCTTATTCAGGGAGGCCCGTATTTTAACTAGATTTTATAGGATATAATTTTCCCAAATTTGTAATTATATTTTCTAAATCATTTTTGTTAATTGTGGGCCAAATTGGAAACCAGTTTGTTTGTACTTTACTGAATTTGCCACCCACATGAAATAAAGTATATGTATGTAAATAAAGTATATGTATGTACTTGACCCATCGATCGCTCACCACGCCAATGTGCAATAGTTAAGTCAATGATGTCTTCAGCTTCATGACCAGCTGAATCAAAATCCAGCCCCAAGAACAGAGTAAGAGAAATCTGTGTTGTTAATAACTTTAATCTTTTATATAGAGGTAGAGCCCCTAATAACTCTAGTCCGTCTAGAAGTCTAGAACATATTACATCAACTTCTGCCAAATGTCTGCCCATATTCTCTGGTTTAAGTGTAGAACAAAGTATCTTTCTTAGTCGAATGGCTTCGTCATCACTGTTGAATAGAACTAGGTCACCATAGAGACTATACATATACCCAAAGTCTTTGTACCCCATATCTAAGACATGTGCATGATCTGAAAGAGTGATTAAGTTGTAATATATATGTCAGTATAGGGTTTATAGAATGTGCATGCATGCAGTCAAACATAATCAATGGAGACATGCATGTAAATAGTGCACTTTCCCCTACGGACAGATCCCCAGGCTAAACTGGGGCATTGTTCTTATAGCAGTGAAGAAATAAAGCTGCTATGGTTAATGATTTTTCCCTGGGGGCAGTCTGTTAAATCAAAGTCCTCCGTATATGGGTCATGCTATTAATTTCCTTGCCAAAGGTCTGTGTGTGTGTGAGGGGCGTAGGGGGCGTAGGGGGCATAGGGGGCGTAGGGGGCATAGAGGGTGACTTAAGGGGGCATAGGGGGCGTAGGGGGCATAGAGGGTGACTTAAGGGGGCGTAGGGGACATAGGGGGCGTAGGGGGCGTAGGGGGCATAGAGGGTGACTTAAGGGGGCATAGGGGCGCGTAGGGGGACATAGGGGGCGTAGGGGGCATAGAGGGTGACTTAAGGGGGCGTAGTGGGGAGGGTAAATGATACATGCAAATATAATCCAGAGTAAATGATGATGCAACCTTGTAAAATTTCTTTAACTCCTTGACTTGAGGCAACAAAGACGTGAGGTCTGTTTAACGTTCTTGTCTGAAACACTCGACAACCATATGTTTCTATTCTACTTTGCACAAATTCATTGGGATTCTTTGCAAACTCAACAGTCTTGTCACCAGTAATAGGCCAACCTATACACCCTGGCAGTGATGACATCTATGGTAATTAATAAAATATGTTCAATAATTAATACAGGGCCAACCTATACACCCTGGCAGTGATGACATCTATAAAATATGTTCAATATATATGAATCAAATCACTAACTAATTATTACAGTCATTTTCAAAAATTCTGACCACTACGAAATATCAATATATCAATATATCGGGTGCATTATGGGTAATTAAATAATCAAAAATTCCCCTTAAAGCGTGTTAACACCAGCAAAGTTGGTAGAAATATTTAGTATAAACTATAATAATGTTTGTTTTAGTCATACGTTTGTTGTTGTAAGTTTTGCTTCATATTTTGTTAGGAAACTCAAAATATTTAATTACCCATAATGCACCCGATATATTGATAATGAGGGTTTATCATGTAATTTCAAAACTCATAGGACAAAAAAATGATTATCATAGCTGGAAAGAGCTCGTTGAAATTAGTAAAAATGTGAAGTTTGGAAATGATCGCTTCACAAATTGCAAAGATATGAATTTTCCAAAAATCTAAATTTTATATGAAAACCTTTGGAAATTCACGCTGGTAGGCAAGAGTTGCCTACCAACAAAGGTTTTCATACAAAATTTCGATATTTGGAAAATTCATATCTTTGCAATTTGTGAAGCGATCTTTTCCAAACTTCACATTCTTACTCATTTCAACGAGGTCTTTCCAGCTATGATAATCATTTTTTTGTCCTATGTCTCCTATAAGTTTTGAAATTACGTGATAAACCCTCATTAGCTTTAAGCTTAAAGGGGGACTCTGATGAAAATCGTTCGCAATTTAATTTAGCTGAAACTTCACTGAAATAATCTCAAAGAGCCATACAATTACTGGTTAAAGTGTTTTCTCAAAATTCGTAAGGGAAGTATTACATTTTTATGAATCTTTAGAAGTGTCAGTGACGGCATCTACTCAACCCAAACAATCAACACGGCTTCGCTCCACATATTTCTTTGTAATTAGTTTCTTGAATTATTTTATTTCTATGAAGCTAAAAGTTTGGGTGAAGTAGTTTTCTTACATTATTTGTGCTTAGGATTGATTGTCTGACCAGTTGTCTTCAATGCAGAGCTGTTATCTGAACAAAACATTGATATATTTTGACTAAAAAAATACAAAGAAATGTATGGAGCTGAATGTTGGGTTGAGTAGATGACGTCACTGACACCTCTAAAGATTCATAAAAATATAGTACTTCCCTCTGGAATATTCCCAAAAAAGATTTTAACTAGTGATTATTGCACCCTTGAAGAATTATTCAATGAAGTTTCAGCTAAATTCAATTTCGAACAATTTTCATCAGAGTCCCCCTTTAAGCTTATATTGATATTTCGTACGTAGCGGACAGAATTTTTGCAAATGACTGTATTTGCTATAAAAATGGTATATGAAAATATGAAAATATGAAAATATTAAAATATTTAAAATATGAAAATATGAAAATATATGTATAAATTAAACTATAAAATTATATAAAATATTTGTTCAAACGTTTTTGACTAGCATTTTTAGCAGAATCAAATACTATTCGCCGATGACGTAACGTGAAGCAACAAACAACGTTCAGTACAAAGACTACAAAGACATTTTCTATAAACTATAAAAGTCATATAACTTAAAAGACAAAACACTTTTATTTCTGGCACTCTTGAAACAGCGCATAGAAATGACAGGTACATTTAGTGAATATCAGAATTCAAGGAACACTAAAAATCATCATTTGACCCGTTTGAACGACGCATAAGCTTAATTAATTCACAAGGGAATAAGAACAAGATATGAAATCCCTGAGATCAAGTGTCACGAATGTCATGATTCCTGGGCGATTCTGATAATACATTCGTTCAGACAAAAGTTCAGTAACATCTGTGTTATATTTTCGTGATCACAACACAAACAACGACTGACCAGGCGATCGATCTACCATTGTGATTACATTGTGTATAAAGAACACTTACATGTAAACTTACATTAATTAAAGAAGAAGCCTTGTAGTCGCCTTGTAGTCAAATGTTCAACCGGTTCATCATCAAGTCCCTTGGCACTTGAATGGTACATTTGACCGAGTATTTTGAGTACCATGTAACATTTTTATGCCATTTACTTCAACTTGGTCTAAGGTCCATAACGGTAACCGGTCATGACGCCCCCTTGCCATGACGCCCCATACCATGACGCCCCGAAAGTCCCATGACGCCCCAGTACAGTGAGTCATGACGCCCCATATATGTTGTACTTGTTTATTTTTTTCCAAATGATCTTTATACCAGAAATATTGTCTCTAATAAAAACTTTCACAGTAATTTAACACTTCTGGCCGAAGAGGAAAGGTTTTTGATTGTGTTGTTATAATCGATCGATCGATCGAGTCAGGTTTGTGCGGACAGTTGGGCTGTTGTGGTTTCTATGATCGACGTTATCAGAGAATGCAGCAATCATGACGGCGATTGATGGATTAAAGCCGTCATCATTTAGCCAAAGTTTGTGTGATAGTTGGGCAGGTGATTCTGTAGTTTCGATTCTGTATATAACGTTCTCTAAGCTTCACAATGTTGGCAAATAAGTTTTAACTTTTATTCATTTTGTGTAGCCTTTCGTAATCGACAACTAAATGTTTGTTTACGGGACGCGTGACTATAGTAGCGTCCCTATAAACAAAGTGATCAGTAGATCTTTGTTCACATCCAATGAGCTACTCCCATGGGTACTAACTGATTCTCGCACAAGTTTTGACATCTGTCATTCAAAGTGACATGTGTGGTCCCTAAATCCCAATAGTAACTGATTTCAATGATACTTCTAATAGAGTAGGCTAAAGGCTGGAAATCGAGCCCTTACAGAAGAGCAATTTCTTCAGTAACCAGTCGACGAGCAAATAAAACTTTTTGAATGCAAAACTTGTCATAGATGATGAGTCAACACCGAAGAAAGTATGAAATTATAATCAATACACCACTTCACTGAGTTCCAAGTGACAGTTGAAAAATTGAATGTATATATATATAACTTTTATTCATTTTGTGTAGCCTTTAGCTGCCTTTCGTAATCGATCAACTAAAAGATTGAATGATTGCAGTGGCGTCTGACCAAGCTACGCGATCAAACTCTATTGTCCTATGTTTACAATGCCCTGAGATGCGAACATTTCTCACTTTCAATCAATCAATCAGACTTTTGTTCTTGGTTAACTGCTTTCGAGACATCGGTCATGGTCGTTTCGAGACACGATTCGATACATGTTTAAAATATCAAACTCATAACATATAAATAAGAATTTGCGGTGAACTTATAATACTACTTATGGATCAATTCGACAGATTAATTGATAAGCAAAAGTGTTTTGGTCGATCAAACTTTGAATCGTACGTACGAAGGCCCGGGTCGCTAACCCGGGGGGGGGGGGGGGGGGGGGGGTACTCCCCTATATACGCTATACGGGTATGTGCCACGGGATAGGGTATGGTTTTTGAGCTCCCAGGTCTGGGGTAGGGTATCGTTTTTTTGCCTTTTTAGGCTGGGATCGGGTACGTTTTGGTCTGGTATAGGGTATGGTTTCCGCAATAACGCCACTATCAGTCGCTATCAATTTACATATCCCTTTAGCACGCTTTCAATCTGGATAGGGTATACATTTTTAAGCTTTAGTCTGGGATAGGGTGTACATTTTAAAGCTTTAGTCTGGGATATGGTATGGAAAATCAAAATTTTAGGTCTGGGATAGGGTCAGGGTTTTGAGGTGTCCGCGGCACACCCCTACCCAAAAATACCCTTAGTGCCCCCCCCCCCCCCCCCCCCCCCCCCCCCCCCCCCCGGGGTCGCTAACAAAGTTGTCTCGAAACAACCAATGACTCATAATTCCGTTTCTAGTGAACGTAAAGCGGCTAAATACGTCTCAAATTGAAGCTTAGAATCTAAGTATTATCATTCTTATAGTTTTCCGCTTTGATTATCTAAGATTATTGTTTTGAATTGCATCGTTATGTCACTTTGAATGACAGACGTCAAAACTTGTGCGAGAATCAGTTAGTACCCATGGGAGTAGCTCATTGGATGTGAACAAAGATCTACTGATCACTTTGTTTATAGGGACGCTACTATAGTCACGCGTCCCGTAAACAAACATTTAGTTGTCGATTACGAAAGGCTACACAAAATGAATAAAAGTTAAAACTTATTTGCCAACATTGTGAAGATTAGAGAACGTTATATACAGAATCGAAACCACAGAATCACCTGCCCAACTATCACACAAACTTTGGCTAAATGATGACGGCTTTAATCCATCAATCGCCGTCATGATTGCTGCATTCTCTGATAACGTCGATCATTGAAACCACAACCCTCTTCTTATCTTTCCGAGAAAGATAAATTACCGTGAAGGTTTTTAGAGACAGTATTCCAGTAATCCATGGAAGAGTTATATACAGCAGTAACTCAGCCCAACTGTCCGCACAAACCTGACTCGATCGATCGATCGATTATAACAACACAATCAAAAACCTTTCCTCTTCGGCCAGAAGTGATAAATTACTGTGAAAGTTTTTATTAGAGATAATATTTCTGGTATAAAGATCATTTGGAAAAAAATAAACAAGTACAACATATATGGGGCGTCATGACTCACTGTACTGGGGTCGTCATGGCACTTTCGGGGCGTCATGGTATGGGGCGTCATGGCAAGGGGGCGTCATGACTGTAATTCTCCATAACACATGTCAGTTAGCAGTCAGTACGACTGCGCAATGAAGGCCTATAAATATAATGGTAATTTATTGGAATACAGATTTTATAGCGATAAAATACAGAAAAAGCGTTGGTAGAGGGTCATAGACAACAACAACAATGAGTTTGACTTTACACCTCGTAGAGTTGTTTCTTTTAGAACTTATTCCTGAAACTTTAAAACAATTAATTTCATTAGCCGGTTCTTTAGCCGGTTGTAAATAATTCAGTCCAAAACGAACAACTTCGTTGGTCTTCGGAAAGTCTTCGGATGTGTTTCGGAATTACGTAACGACTCTTCGTTCAAAATGGCGGCCTGCATAGGTATTTATCGTTCGCGTTGTTATTTTACGCTACGCGGCTTGCAACTTCAAACTAGAGGGTTATGTTCTGCTCCTGAGGTAAGTATTTACTGGATGCGTTAGTTTTAGGGGATAAAAAAAGATTAATATATGTTTAAATTCATCCTGCAATGTGCTTCATAAACTTCGCCCGGCGACTATGCAATCGATAAAATCGATGATCGGAAATGTAATCGATAAATCGATGAAATAGCGATTGGTATCGGTCAATCGATAAACAATCGATAGGTCACACATTTTGTCTTCATCGATTGATATCGATCATCGTTTGGTTTAACCGCGAATAAAGTGAATTGATCGATTTTTCAATTGATAAAAAGGTCACAAATTTTCGGTTCATCGATTACCTATCGATTATCAATATCAATCAATTAATTGATATCGATTGTTATCGATTGATATTGATTTTAGTCGATCATTGATTTTATCGATTGCATACTCCGGGCTTCGTTACTGATTCGTGGAACCAATACACCGAATCGAAATATGGCGACCAATTTGAATAACTATTGTTCTGGACTGACCAACCTCGTGCTCACGTGGAAACACAAAAGCGTTTTCACATGAATGAGAGGTTGGTCAGTCAGGAACAATAGTTATTCAAATTGGTCGCCATATTTCGATTCGGTGTATAAGCTTAGTCTTCTTATGAAAATAAACTTGGTTGACATAAGATAGATACACGAATGGCTGTACTGTGCAATGGACCCCAACTTGACTAAATAATATTGACTCTGTGTATTTGGGCTCCCTGTGTATAATTTTAAGGCCCGGACACATGGTGCAACTTTTCTTGTAACGTTGCGTGCAACGGTTGCAGAAGTTAATGATCGAGCGCAACGTTGCATCGTGTGACAACCCAAAAAACTCTTGTTACATGCAATGTTGCAAGAAACGTTGCATCGTGTGTCTTAAGTCAAAGTACGGATACAGTACATGGTGCAACATTATGTACAATATTGTTGACACTATTATTTACTATTTATTTATTATTGTAATATTGTGAGTCAACTTATTGAAGTACAGATACAATTGCAAAGATATAGACTGAATACAGGGACTTGGCTGCTGCTAGCCACAACAAAAGCCTAATTATTTATTTATTACTCGGGCCCTTCCGAAGGAAGCCCGAGTAATAAAATGGGCTTTCTTTTTTCTTTTTTCTTTTTCTTTTTTGTTTGGTGACGGAAGGAAGAAAGAATGCGAAGTATTTGATCGTTTCGAGTTTCAAGATTACTCAGCAGATAAGGGAAAACAAATGACACACAGGACTCAAGTAGATTTGAATCTTAGTTTTGAAAGCAGCTGTAGATCTTCAAGCTATTAAAGGTCAGGATTCTAGTTCATCGTTCGACGACTAGAAGTGGTAGAAGGACTAGAAGCTCCTGCTGGATCGAAAGAGAAGAAGTCATCTTGTGTAGTGAGAGAAATGATGCAAGCCATCCAAACGCATACGCGTACTACATACCAGATACGCATACTCTATATCTTCCTCGAGCGTTTTCGAAAGGGCTGTTCTACGACGTCGTTCCACAAACTCGAACTCATCAAAAAATGAACTGAAAAGCAAATGAAATGAACTCAAAAACGATCATGACCTCACTATGCCATGTTTGTTGCTAATTGTAATAGTACGTGTACAGTTATGTCCTTGAGTATTTATAATTAAACTCACGACCTGCGATGTATAACTCCATCTATTGACAGAAAGCTATATGTACAGAAGTCATGCAAACAGTCGAGCCAGTCGAATTATTTTCAGTAACTCATGATGGATGTTTATTTTATTCCACGTTTGAAAAATTCAGAAGGAAAAGGAATCGTAAAAATCGTACTTCAAAACTACATCAAAGCAAAGGCGAGCAAGGTCAATGTACGAAAATCGGGATCGTACAAAAGTAGTTTTAGGCTATTTATATACTTGCACAATAGCGAAGCGCATTAATTAAGTGATGTCTCAACTCAGACAAACAAACCAAATTTTTCATAATTCAGGCCGATTTTGTTAGTTTTTTTTTACTGACAATTGTTTTGAAAATAAACAGTGTTTGCATGATAAAATGTAGGTTTCTCCATGTTCTTTTCAGTACGATTTAGTTGTATGATCCTTGTGTGAGTCATACATCTATTACGCGACCTAATTTTAGAACCGCCGCGTAGCGCTATTTAAAACAGAATTTCCACGCTCAAAACAGGTCAGTGAACGGCAAAAATACAATCGAAATCAAAAAGTTCTTAGATTTTAGTCTTTTAGGGATCTATTACAGAAGAAGACGCTCAATGAGCGTATAGTCGGGCATTATGACAATGACAGTTGTGTGAAGGGGGAGACTATTTGTGTCAGTGAGCATCGATAAAGATATCCGAGTCGTCGAGGTACGTCTGTAGTACGTCTTTAAACGTACTTGAGGTCACTTGAGGTTGCATATTCATGGTCGCCAAAAATGGGTCGAATAGTTTCCGAACGCCTATCGAACTAAATCCGAAAGTATGATTTGCTCAAACGTGTCAAATAGTTTCCGAGCGTATATCGAACTTAAAGGGGAACTGAAGGCAAAATTTATTTTCTCAAAAAAGTTAGATATATCTTATATTAGCATTACTTGAGTATTATTTTTTGTAAATCTTTCTTAGATATCATCATAATTTACGTTCAATATGGAATATCATCCGCCATTTTGCCGTTTTACCGTCGGCTCAATTCTTTTTGTTTGTGACGTCGTTTATGGGGAATATTAAAATCCGTTCACAACATTCTCTCGGCTACAAGAAAATACAATGTACTTATAATTACTCTACATTGTGAATGCACTTTCCCTTGGGATAGGTGACGTCAGACATGGGGAATAATTACTGAAGTGAGCCGCGCTCAATTCAGCGGTAATCCATGTCTTTTTACAATTCAAACTCAATTTTCTTCTCCATAAAAATAAAAACAATTGGAAATTCATTTAGAATATGTTTGTACACAACATTCTCTTTGTTTTTAATTAAAGATACATTTAGGCTTCAGTTCTCCTTTAATCCGAAGTATTGTTCGCTCAGGGCAGATACTGAGATAGTGCTAAGTCATCGTCTTCGTCACGACTAGAAGTGAAAGAAGCAGTTGACCTGTGTAGAAGAGAAATTATGTTGTATCCAAGGCAAGCCATCCATCAGTTCCTCTTAAATACGCTCTCACATACAAACGCACTGTCAGTCATTGTCAGGTTACTCGTCAAGCAACTGACATTGTCCTTGTCATAATGCCCGAGTGTACGCTCATTGAGCGTCTTGTTAATTTTTTATTTTTTATTTTCGTCTTTTTTTCCTTTGAAACACATATATAAATTGTATTTAGATTTAAGTTTTAGATTTAATTGTATTTAGATTTAAATCTCCCCGATTAGTAGGGCACTTGTCCCCAGCTATAAGATTTTGAGACGTTAATAAAGTGATTATTATTATTATTATTATTATTAATTATCATTTAGGGGGTTCAATCGCTGAGTGTTTATGGGGTTTGGGCAAATCCCCCTATAAAACCGTCCCAGATCTCCCTCTTCAAGGCTTATAATAATGTTAATTGTGATTGCTAAATGCAATAGCTTACACTGCTGACACCATTGTGATAAATGTACATTATTGATATGGCTGTAATTAATGTACATGTATATACTTTGCGTTCAACAGCATGTGATTAAGAATGGAGTAGTTCTTGGAGCTTATGAATCAGACGATCAAACATCAACTGGTTTTAAGCTAACTAAAACAGCTGCTGATTTCAATAAGAAAACTTCAGGACGATTTAATGAGATTCTAAAAATGTAAGGAAAATATACAAATGCATGATTGTGTAATATGTGTCATTATTTCTCTGCGTATTATATCTGGCATTGGATTGTAAAATACACTTTGTCTTTCTTTGGTCAGTGCTGGTTTTAAAGGAAAGCTTGGCAAAGCTAAGACATTTTATGGTTTAGATCGGGTAAGATATAATCTTTCTTTCTTTTATAGTATAGTTATTATAGTAGTTTTTAGCATTTTACATATTTTTGTATATATAGTCAATCCAAAAAAGGTTGTCCAGAATATATACACATATACACATATAAATATCACGTGACCGCATATACAGAACACATTAAAAGGTTAAAAAGGTCTTAAACACGAAACCGCACTATAAAAGGGCCTGTGCCAGGCAGCTATCACCTTCAGACCAGTTGTCAGTCATCCATCGTACTGTCAAGAGCTCTGGATCGTAACAATGGGCGCGAAATTTGAATTCAAAATTTGAAATTCAAATTTTTGACTTTCTTCGTTCTTTTAATAACATCAAGAACTCATTTTCAAAATCTTGTTATCGTTTTGAATGATCAGTTTTGAAAATATTGATATCTAGCTCAGTTTTATCAAAGTCCAGCTGAATAATATTTATGAACTTTGAGTCGTTCAATACAACATGAATACGAAGATGTTACTCCACCATTTCAAATTGATTCAACTGAACTGGAAAGGTGTGAAATGAAGGCGGTCCAGTCCCTTTTATAGCGCGGTTTCGTGTTTAAAGTGTTGATTTTATGCTGAATAATGTAGCCAAAAGCTGCTTACTAATAAGGGAACCTGGAGTTAATGTATTCCGTATATACGGTCACGTGATAGTTATATGTGTATATGTGTATATTCTGGACAACCTTTTTTGGATTGACTGTATATATCATATATATTTATCTTGTACATATTTATCCTGTACATATTTATTTATTATTATTTTTTCTGAAGAAGGCTGAATTGCTGAAACTTTAATATATTATTTGGAACAGTCAGAGGTTACCTGCGTCTCTTCTTCTTCGTTACATTTAATCTATTTATATCATATATATTTCTTTTCTTTTTGAATTTTGTTAGGGCCACAAGTTTATCAGTTTACTTCTATACTGTCACGTGTTACCCTCTTTAAATAAAGTCTTACTTACTTACTTACTTACTTACTTACTATGGTACATGCGTAAAGTGAGTAATTTATCACATGACTTGTATATACAATGTGGACTCTTTTGCTATATTGCTTTCTGCCAGGACTACCCTTGTGTGGTTGCAGTGGGTTTGGGCAAGGAGATCACTTCACCAGCAACAGAAATAGCAGAAGAAAGAGAAGATGCAGCCAATATCAGACATGCAGCTGCAGGTGTGGTTGAATTGTCTTGTGTGCTTAGTGCACAGATGGGTGTCTTCAACAAGACTTAGTTTTTATCCATTGTTTATTATTTCAAAGTGGGTGCCAATGCTCTTAGAACAGCTGGGTGTCTTCAACAACGCTTAGTTTTTATCCATTGTTTATTATTTCAAAGTGGGTGCCAATGCTCTTAGAACAGCTGGTGTCTTCAACAACGCTTAGTTTTTATCCATTGTTTATTATTTCAAAGTGGGTGCCAATGCTCTGAGAACAGCTGGGTGTCTTCAACAACGCTTAGTTTTTATCCATTGTTTATTGTTTCAAAGTGGGTGTCAATGCTCTGAGAACAGCTGGGTGTCTTCAACAAGACTTAGTTTTTATCCATTGTTTATTATTTCAAAGTGGGTGCCAATGCTCTTAGAACAGCTGGTGTCTTCAACAACGCTTAGTTTTTATCCATTGTTTATTATTTCAAAGTGGGTGCCAATGCTCTGAGAACAGCTGGTGTCTTCAACAACGCTTAGTTTTTATCCATTGTTTATTATTTCAAAGTGGGTGCCAATGCTCTTAGAACAGCTGGGTGTCTTCAACAACGCTTAGTTTTTATCCATTGTTTATTATTTCAAAGTGGGTGCCAATGCTCTGAGAACAGCTGGGTGTCTTCAACAACGCTTAGTTTTTATCCATTGTTTATTATTTCAAAGTGGGTGCCAATGCTCTGAGAACAGCTGGGTGTCTTCAACAACGCTTAGTTTTTATCCATTGTTTATTATTTCAAAGTGGGTGCCAATGCTCTGAGAACAGCTGGTGTCTTCAACAACGCTTAGTTTTTATCCATTGTTTATTATTTCAAAGTGGGTGCCAATGCTCTGAGAACAGCTGGTGTCGAGCTTGGAGAAATAGAAGCTTTTACAGATGCACAAGGTTTGTCAGTATTCAACAGTCATGATGATTTTGATATTGTGGACTGATAAAGTGTTACCATAGTGATGAAACTGATGATGATGACAGATGATGATAATGATGATGTCATGATGATGAGGTATGGTAATGATTGTTTGGATGAATATGATGACCAACCGGTAGATGATTGTGTGATGAAACTGGTGATGGTGATATCATGATGATAGTGCAGTATATCTTATTGTATGACACTGGACTGCTCTTCTTATGCACCAAACCTTAATGCATCGTGATTTTGATAATAGACAATCATTTTTAAGGTAACTTTAATACATGTTGAGTAATAATTAAACCTATTATCTACCTCATCTCTGCATGGAAACAAATTAGGTCTGTTGTCTCAATCAGCCGTCGCTCTAAAGTTGCTCTAGAGTTGTAATATATTATTGTATTAGGTTTGGCACATGGGTAATGACCCAGGGGGGGTACTCAGGGGTATCAGTGACGGGGAGGTGCGAAGGCTTTTTTTGGGTTTGAAATTCGCGGCTTGGGACTTTTTTGGGGTTTTCATTTTTCTGGTGGACTTTTTTTAATATAAAGATTTTGTCAAGGACTTTTTTGGGGGTTGATAAAAATGATATCCTACCATTCTCGATTTTATGCGGAGACAAATTGGACTTTTTTGGGGTTACGATTTTGGGCCGTTTGACTTTTTTTGGGTCTTGTTTTCGCGTAATGGACTTTTTTTGGGTTAAAATGTTTGGCCTCATTCGCACCTCCCCGTCACTGATACCCCTGAGTACCCCCCCTGGGGGTAATGAGCATGACCAGGCCTAACCTTCTCTATCCACACCAATAGCTGCCGCAGAGGGTTCTACATTGGCACTATTTAGCTTTGATAGACTCAAGTCACCCAGCAAGCACAAACTGCCAGTACAATTGAAGCTTTATGGGCAAGGGAAAGATGTTGTAAGGTAAGATACACCTTAGTGATTCACATTTAATATCCAGTAATATGTACATGAATGAGGAAATTTGTTGTCAGACAGAATGTGTACATGTATGACGCATTGTTGACAGTATATGTACATGTATGACGCATTGTTGACAGTATATGTACATGTATGACGCATTGTTGACAGTATATATGTACATGTATGATGCATTGTTGACAGTATATGTACATGTATGACGCATTGTTGACAGTATATGTACATGTATGACACATTGTTGACAGTATATGTACATGTATGACGCATTGCTGACAGTATATGTACATGTATGACGCATTATTGACAGTATATGTACATGTATGACGCATTGCTGACAGTATATGTACATGTATGACGCATTATTGACAGTATATGTACATGTATGACGCATTGCTGACAGTATAATTATGTACATGTATGACGCATTGTTGACAGTATATGTACATGTATGACGCATTGCTGACAGTATATGTACATGTATGACGCATTATTGACAGTATATGTACATGTATGACGCATTGCTGACAGTATATGTACATGTATGACGCATTATTGACAGTATATGTACATGTATGACGCATTGTTGACAGTATAATTATGTACATGTATGATGCATTTCTGACAGTATATGTACATGTATGACGCATTGCTGACAGTATGAACATGTATGTACATGTATGGCGCATTGTTGACAGTATACACTGTATGTACATGTATGACGCATGTTGATAGTATGAACATGTGTCTAATGTATGACGCATTGCTGACAGTACTGTTATCCAATGACAGTTCCTTCTTCACTTGATAATTCTCCTGTAATAATTCTTGTGTATTTTTAAATATTATAATGTGTTCTCTTTGTTAATTTAGCTCTCCTTTCCTGGATGCCTGGGGGAAGGGCACTACTATGGCAAATAGTCAAAACTTTGCCAGATATTTAATGGACACTCCTTCTAATCTGATGACACCTACAATATTTACTCACACTGTCAAAGACAGACTGGCTCACTTAAACAACATTAGCATTAATGTAAGGTAAGGACACAGGGAGTTCTAACTTGATATTTGTGGCCATTTAGAAGCTGTTGAAGTCTGTATACACATCGCTCGTACGATCCGTTCAGTTGTATTCGCTGTGTAACCATGTCCTGTGGAATCAAACTTGCCCTCAGACTTCCTGCAGTCTGGAGCATTATCGGCCCAGACGCCACCGCAGGTGTGCCGATAATGCTACGGACCACAGGAAGCCTGAGGGTGAGTTTGATTCCACAGGACGTGGTTATAATTACACAGTGAATACAACTGAACGGATCGTACGAGCGATGTGTATACAGACTTCGACAGCTTCTAAATGCAGGCCACAAATATCAAGTTAGAACTCCCTCAACCCTGGTGAATTACTCGTGATATAGACCTCTGTCTAACGACACCTACAATATAACATAATTATACCGTACGTTAACTCTGTTTTTAAGTAGTTTTGCACTCTGTATTTTGTGTAGAAGTGAAGATTGGGCAAGGAATATGAAAATGGAAGCATTTCTTAGTGTTGGCAAAGCTTCAGCACAAGATTCTTTATTCATGGAGATAACATACAGTGGAGCTGTAGATACCTCAGAAAGTCCTATTGTATTTGTAGGAAAAGGTAAGAACATTGCAATGACTTGGCACAGATCAATAGTTTAACTAACAGTGGAGCTGTAGATACATCAGAAAGTCCTATTGTATTTGTAGGAAAAGGTAAGAACATTGCAATGACTTGGCACAGATCAATAGTTTAACTAACAGTGGAGCTGTAGATACATCAGAAAGTCCTATTGTATTTGTAGGAAAAGGTAAGAACATTGCAATGACTTGGCACAGATCAATAGTTTAACTAACAGTGGAGCTGTAGATACATCAGAAAGTCCTATTGTATTTGTAGGAAAAGGTAAGAACATTGCAATGACTTGGCACAGATCAATAGTTTAACTAACAGTGGAGCTGTAGTGTACATCAGAAAGTCCTATTGTATTTGTAGGAAAAGGTAAGAACATTGCAATGACTTGGCACAGATCAATAGTTTAACTAACAGTGGAGCTGTAGATACATCAGAAAGTCCTATTGTATTTGTAGGAAAAGGTAAGAACATTGCAATGACTTGGCACAGATCAATAGTTTAACTAACAGTGGAGCTGTAGATACATCAGAAAGTCCTATTGTATTTGTAGGAAAAGGTAAGAACATTGCAATGACTTGGCACAGATCAATAGTTTAACTAACAGTGGAGCTGTAGATACATCAGAAAGTCCTATTGTATTTGTAGGAAAAGGTAAGAACACTGCAATGACTTGGCACAGATCAATAGTTTAACTAACAGTGGAGCTGTAGATACATCAGAAAGTCCTATTGTATTTGTAGGAAAAGGTAAGAACATTGCAATGACTTGGCACAGATCAATAGTTTAACTAACAGTGGAGCTGTAGATACATCAGAAAGTCCTATTGTATTTGTAGGAAAAGGTAAGAACATTGCAATGACTTGGCACAGATCAATAGTTTAACTAACAGTGGAGCTGTAGATACATCAGAAAGTCCTATTGTATTTGTAGGAAAAGGTAAGAACATTGCAATGACTTGGCACAGATCAATAGTTTAACTAACAGTGGAGCTGTAGATACATCAGAAAGTCCTATTGTATTTGTAGGAAAAGGTAAGAACATTGCAATGACTTGGCACAGATCAATAGTTTAACTAACAGTGGAGCTGTAGATACATCAGAAAGTCCTATTGTATTTGTAGGAAAAGGTAAGAACATTGCAATGACTTAGCACAGATCAATAGTTTAACTAACAGTGGAGCTGTAGATACATCAGAAAGTCCTATTGTATTTGTAGGAAAAGGTAAGAACATTGCAATGACTTGGCACAGATCAATAGTTTAACTAACAGTGGAGCTGTAGATACATCAGAAAGTCCTATTGTATTTGTAGGAAAAGGTAAGAACATTGCAATGACTTGGCACAGATCAATAGTTTAACTAATAGTGGAGCTGTAGATACATCAGAAAGTCCTATTGTATTTGTAGGAAAAGGTCAGAACATTGCAATGACTTGGCACAGATCAATAGTTTAACTAACAGTGGAGCTGTAGATACATCAGAAAGTCCTATTGTATTTGTAGGAAAAGGTAAGAACATTGCAATGACTTGGCACAGATCAATAGTTTAACTAACAGTGGAGCTGTAGATACATCAGAAAGTCCTATTGTATTTGTAGGAAAAGGTAAGAACATTGCAATGACTTGGCACAGATCAATAGTTTAACTAACAGTGGAGCTGTAGATACATCAGAAAGTCCTATTGTATTTGTAGGAAAAGGTAAGAACATTGCAATGACTTGGCACAGATCAATAGTTTAACTAACAGTGGAGCTGTAGATACATCAGAAAGTCCTATTGTATTTGTAGGACTAAGGTAAGAACATTGCAATGACTTGGCACAGATCAATAGTTTAACTAACAGTGGAGCTGTAGATACATCAGAAAGTCCTATTGTATTTGTAGGAAAAGGTAAGAACATTGCAATGACTTGGCACAGATCAATAGTTTTAACTAACAGTGGAGCTGTAGATACATCAGAAAGTCCTATTGTATTTGTAGGAAAAGGTAAGAACATTGCAATGACTTGGCACAGATCAATAGTTTAACTAACAGTGGAGCTGTAGATACATCAGAAAGTCCTATTGTATTTGTAGGAAAAGGTAAGAACATTGCAATGACTTGGCACAGATCAATAGTTTAACTAACAGTGGAGCTGTAGATACATCAGAAAGTCCTATTGTATTTGTAGGAAAAGGTAAGAACATTGCAATGACTTAGCACAGATCAATAGTTTAACTAACAGTGGAGCTGTAGATACATCAGAAAGTCCTATTGTATTTGTAGGAAAAGGTAAGAACATTGCAATGACTTGGCACAGATCAATAGTTTAACTAACAGTGGAGCTGTAGATACATCAGAAAGTCCTATTGTATTTGTAGGAAAAGGTAAGAACATTGCAATGACTTGGCACAGATCAATAGTTTAACTAACAGTGGAGCTGTAGATACATCAGAAAGTCCTATTGTATTTGTAGGAAAAGGTAAGAACATTGCAATGACTTGGCACAGATCAATAGTTTAACTAACAGTGGAGCTGTAGATACATCAGAAAGTCCTATTGTATTTGTAGGAAAAGGTAAGAACATTGCAATGACTTGGCACAGATCAATAGTTTAACTAACAGTGGAGCTGTAGATACATCAGAAAGTCCTATTGTATTTGTAGGAAAAGGTAAGAACATTGCAATGACTTGGCACAGATCAATAGTTTAACTAACAGTGGAGCTGTAGATACATCAGAAAGTCCTATTGTATTTGTAGGAAAAGGTAAGAACATTGCAATGACTTGGCACAGATCAATAGTTTAACTAACAGTGGAGCTGTAGATACATCAGAAAGTCCTATTGTATTTGTAGGAAAAGGTAAGAACATTGCAATGACTTGGCACAGATCAATAGTTTAACTAACAGTGGAGCTGTAGATACCTCAGAAAGTCCTATTGTATTTGTAGGAAAAAGGTAAGAACATTGCAATGACTTAGCACAGATCAATAGTTTAACTAACAGTGGAGCTGTAGATACCTCAGAAAGTCCTATTGTATTTGTAGGAAAAGGTAAGAGCATTGCAATGACTTGGCACAGATCAATAGTTTAACTAACAGTGGAGCTGTAGATACATATGTACATCAGAAAGTCCTATTGTATTTGTAGGAAAAGGTAAGAACATTGCAATGACTTGGCACAGATCAATAGTTTAACTAACAGTGGAGCTGTAGATACATATGTACATCAGAAAGTCCTATTGTATTTGTAGGAAAAGGTAAGAACATTGCAATGACTTGGCACAGATCAATAGTTTAACTAACAGTGGAGCTGTAGATACATCAGAAAGTCCTATTGTATTTGTAGGAAAAGGTAAGAGCATTTGCAATGACTTGGCACAGATCAATAGTTTAACTAACAGTGGAGCTGTAGATACCTCAGAAAGTCCTATTGTATTTGTAGGAAAAGGTAAGAGCATTGCAATGACTTGGCACAGATCAATAGTTTAACTAACAGTGGAGCTGTAGATACATCAGAAAGTCCTATTGTATTTGTAGGAAAAGGTAAGAACATTGCAATGACTTGGCATAGATCAATAGTTTAACTAACTTTTGCTTTCATCTTTTTTTTCCCATCAGGTGTAACATTTGACAGGTAAGTTAGGCTTAGTTGACACCTTTTAAAATAATGATTGACAGTAATTGACAGTGATTGACAGTAGGTGATGGTGATTGATGGTGATTGACATTGATTGATGGTGGTTGACATTGATTGATGGTGGTTGACATTGATTGATGGTGGTTGACAGCTCTTGACAGTGATTGATGGTGATTGAGATTGATTGATAATCTGTGAATGACAGCTGTTGACAGTGATTGATGGTGATTGACATTGATTGATGGTGGTTGACAGCTGTTGACAGTGATTGATGGTGATTGACATTGATTGATGGTGGTTGACAGTGATTGATGGTGATTGACATTGATTCATAGTCTGTCAATGACAGTTGTTGACAGTGATTGATGGTGATTGACATTGATAGTCTGTGAATGACAGCTGTTGACAGTGATTGATGGTGATTGACATTGATTGACAGTAGCATTGTTGTTTAGTGGTGGCATAAGCATCAAGCCTGCTAGTGGTATGTCTCTTATGAAGGCAGACATGGGTGGTGCAGCGACTGTGTGTGCTGCTTTGGAAGCCATTGCATTGTTACAGCTGCCAATCAATGTCACTGTCCTGACACCTTTGTGTGAAAACATGTTGTCTGGGAATTCTTTGAAACCTGGCGATGTGATCACAGCAAGTAATGGCAAGACGATAGAGGTAAGGACGACAACAATGAAATTATAAAGTAATTTGTGGCTTGGTATTAGTAATGTAGTTTGTAAGGTTTCATCAAGCGTGAAAAGACTTGGAAAAAATACAGTGTACATCCTAAGTGACCTGGGTATGAACCAAGACCTGCTTAATGATCACATGAGTTCCCAGTGGCTCGGTGGTTAGAGCACCTGACTAGTATCCAAGACCTCGCTCATCACATGAGTTCCCAGTGGCTCAGTGGTTAGAGCACCTGACTAGTATCCAAGACCTCACTCATCACATGAGTTCCCAGTGGCTCAGTAGTTAGAGTACCTGACTAGTATCCAAGACCTCACTCATCACATGACTTTTCCCAGTGTTCAGTGGTTAGAGCACCTGACTAGTATCCAAGACCTCACTCATCACATGAGTTCCCAGTGGCTCAGTAGTTAGAGTACCTGACTAGTATCCAAGACCTCACTCATCACATGAGTTCCCAGTGGTTCAGTGGTTAGAGCACCTGACTAGTATCTAAGACCTTGCTCATCACATGAGTTCCCAGTGGCTCAGTGGTTAGAGCACCTGACTAGTATCCAAGACCTTGCTCATCACATGAGTTCCCAGTGCCTTAGGAACAACTTTACTAAAAATGAAATTATTATTTATTCCTTTGATAATCATTTTACAGTGGAACCTCTACTTTGGGACACCTCTATTCAGGGGACACCTCCATTAAGGGGACACTTTTCCAGGTCCCGGAAAAATACTCATATAATCTTTGTATTTACCACCTCTATTAAAGGTACACCTCTATTAAGGGGACGGGGACACTTTTTGAGTGTCCCGATCAGTGCTATTTTAACCTCCATTAAGGGGACAACTACTACTAATAATATACAGTACATGAAAAAAATTAACGATTCTGATTGGCTGAGAAGGTAATTTACATGCTGCAGTGCACTTGAATTGCAAAAGTAATTGTATGTAAAAAATGTCATGAATATTATTACAGTAATTGGTAATCATATAATTACCCAGCTAAACTAATCTAAAGGAACTCGGAAATGGACTGTTGAAAGTATGTTGTGTTCAGGTTGATAATACTGATGCGGAAGGCAGGCTTATTCTAGCAGATGCCTTATGTTATGCTGACTCCCTTTCTCCATCCATTGTTGTGGATGTTGCAACTCTTCATCCCTCCCATTCAATTTCCCACAGGTCAGTATAGCATGGCTTTTAGATGTATGGTATATCTCAACACATATTTCATCCATTCATTCTAAGGTTCATCCATTCATTCATTCTTTCATCCCTCCCATCCATTGAGATTCATTCATTCTTTCATCCCTCCCATCCATTGAAATTCATTCATTCTTTCATCCCTCCCATCCATTGAAATTCATTCATTCTTTCATTCTTTCATTCTTTCATCCCTCCCATCCATTGAAATTCATTCATTCATTCTTTCATCCCTCCCATCCATTGAAATTCATTCATTCTTTCATCCCTCCCATCCATTGAAATTCATTCATTCTTTCATCCCTCCCATCCATTGAAATTCATTCATTCTTTCATCCCTCCCATCCATTGAAATTCATCATTCTTTCATCCCTCCCATCCATTGAAATTCATTTCTTTCATTCATTCATTCTTTCATCCCATCCATTGAAATTCATTCATTCTTTCATCCCTCCCATCCATGAAAATTCATTCATTCTTTCATTCATTCCATCCCTCCCCATCATTCATTTCATCCCTCCCATTCATTGAAATTCATTCATTCATCCCTCCCATCCATTGAAATTCATTCATTCTTTCATCCCTCCCATCCATTCATTCATTCTTTCATCCCTCCCATCCATTGAAATTCATTCATTCTTTCATCCCTCCCATCCATTGAAATTCATTCATTCTTTCATCCTCATTCCATCCCATTGAAATCATTCATTCTTTTCCTCCCATCCATTGAAATTCATTCATTCTTTCATCCCTCCCATCCATTGAAATTCATCATCCATTGAAAATTCATTCATTCTTTCATCCCTCCCATCCATTGAAAAAATTCATTTTTCATTCATTCATTCATTTTCATCCCTCCCATCCATTGAAATTCATTCATTCTTTCATCCCTCCCATCCATTGAAATTCATTCATTCATTTCATTCATTCATTCTTTCCCTCCATTGAAATTCATTCATTCTTTCATCCCTCCCATCCATTGAAATTCATTCATTCTTTCATCCCTCCCATCCATTGAAATTCATTCATTCTTTCATCCCTCCCATCCATTGAAATTCATTCATTCTTTCATCCCTCCCATCCATTCCCATCCATTGAAATTCATTCATTCTTTCAAATTCATTCATTTCTTTCATCCCTCCCATCCATTCTTTCATCCCTCCCATCCAATTCATTCATTTTGTTCATGAATTAACGATTCATTTATTTATTTATTTGTAGGTGCTGTGGATATTGCTCTTGGTCAGGGAGCAGCTGCTGTGTTTACAAATTCACGTAGTCTGTGGCATCGACTGTTTCAGGTTGAATACTGTCAGGATTTCTAGTGTCTTTTGCAAAACATTACTAATTATCTTTGACCTTAATTCAGGCTGGTTATATGACAGGGGAGCGCATGTGGCGTATGCCACTCTATACACACTACAGAAAGCAAATTGATTCAGACATTGCTGATCTCCTGAATACTGGGAAGACAAGGTTAGTAATAAGCTGCCTGCTACACTGAAGTATGATTCTTTTAGTGGAATATTTTAGTTAGGGTATATTTTAATTTTTAATATTTTAGGATAGGATATAAATAAGGGGGGAGGGGTTGGGGAAATTAGGTGGGGCTTTGGGTTTGGGGATGGGTATGGGTGTAGATTATAGGTATCTAGATAGGTGTCCTCAATTAGTTTACACTTGTGTAAGCTAGGCAAATAATTTGACACATTAATAAAGGTTATTATTATTATTATTATTTTTTTTTTTTTTTTTTTATTTTTTTTTTTTAATTTTTTTTATTTTTTTTATTCTTTGATTTGATGGTGATGATAATGATGACAATGACAACAATGATTTCATTATTCATTTGTTTTGTTTCACCTGGGCGCACTTAATGTAGAGCCTAGCTCTGTTGTGCGACCCTCACCATGCATCTTTTTTTTCTTCTTCTTTCTTCTTCTTCTTTTTGTATTATTATATATTTTTCCTGTTATTTTGTATGGTGGATGTTTTGTAAATAAAATAAATAAATGATCATGGTGGTGGCAGTGGTGGTTTTGGTACCCTAAATCTTTAATCTGAAATGGTTTCCCATCACTACAGAATATAAAAATAAATAATAAATAAATAATAATAATAATACATATAAAGAGGTTTCATCTACATTATTTAGAGTTTTGTATAAAATACTCCAAGCTTTCGGGTCTTTTTCCCATCGTCAAGGAAATGATGGTTACAATGGCGATGGGTCAAAGACCCGAAAGCTTGAAGTAAAATTACACAAAACTCTAAATAACATAGATGAAACCTCTTTATATGTAATGACCAAACTTTGAAATAATAATAACGATGATAGTGATAATATAATATGTATAATATTTATTATATTTTTTTTTTTTTTTTAGTTTTGTTTTTGTAAAGCACCTAGAATCCAAGACATGTGTGCTATATAAATAAATGTATTATTATTATTGTTATAAATACACATTGTCCATTGTTTGTGTAGGAGTGCAGGTTCGTGTACAGCAGCTGCCTTCCTTCAGGTATTTAAGCAAATTATACTCAGTTAAACGAAGTTTGTTTCATTCCTGCTCCATGATTTGTTCTTTGTTTATTAAGGAATTTGTTAGCTGTAAGCACTGGGCACATCTAGACATCGCTGGAATCATGCGCCACACAGATGCACTACCTTATTTGGGGAAAGGCATGTCAGGTATTTGAGTGACATTATTGTCCATGCAAGATCAAAATCCAAATTCTCCTCCAGAATTCAATGAGCACACAGGAGAATTTATGTTTTGATCAGAAATTACTTCATTATTACAGTATTAATTTTAAATACTGTACAGTGGCATAAAGATGTTTCATCGAAATAAAAGGGGTGTCGAATGGTCCCCGCAAAAAGTCAGAGTCTTGCAAAATTTCGATCAAATTTCACAGGTCTCGAAGTCTCGTTTTTTTGCACTTTTGGTAAAAAGTGTCTCGATCAGGCTCGCAAAAATATGCCTTGTCTCGGAGTCTTGCAAAGTCTTGCCTTGACCATTCGATACCCCTATAATAATTATGAAGTTTGTAAGTTGCTCTCCAATACTCAGTGTAGTAAACAGATGGTTTATTTTCATTAGTGAATTGCCTGACATCAGTTTGTCATCAGATTTTTTCATTCATTCATTCATATAATTATCTCTTTCTTTCTTTCTAGGACGTCCTACTAGAGCCCTGGTAGAATTAGCTATCAAACTGTCATACAGGAAACTAGAATAAACTACATATTTGCTTGCACAGGCGACGCGATTTTTTGAAATCACCAAGTGCTGTGAAAATCATTCATGTAGCCACCCTTGCACAGGCGACGCCACAGCTGAAAAAAATCGCAGAAAAAAGTCGCGAGAAATTAAATGAGTTGAACTTGTCGTTCGTGTAGTCACTCTACAACATTTTCCTTGCACTCGCGACGCAACTAAAGCTTATCTAACCAATAAGGTGCAAGAACGAAATCGAGGCTTTGGTTTTTCAAAATGGTGGCCTAATTATCGCCAGCATTTATTGCCAGTATTTAATGCTCGTGTAGCCACCACCGCGTGTTGGCGATTTCAAAAAATCGCATCGCCTGTGCAAGCAAAAAGTCGCCCGTGTAGCCGCGGCTTAACATTTCCGAAGTTTGATTTCCATAGTTATATAATAATAATGTCTGAAAATGACAATAATAAATATATAGAGCAGATTTCATATTTCTTACAGCATGGATGTATAATGTAATGTGTGTGACATGTCCAAGCTGTGACCCGATCCCTGGCCCCGGTTGCACGAAAGGTGAATAGCGCTATCCACCGGATAAATCCTATCCAACGGATAAAACAGATGCAGTTATCCAATAAATGTTATCCATTGGATAGGACTTATCTGGTGGATAGCGCTATTCACCTTTCGTGCAACCAGGGCCTGATGTTTTAGCATTTCTAACAAATCCATGCTGTCACCATGTCATGTTGTAACAGTACCATGCATGTGCCAGGGTTTCTTACAGTCATGTGTGTATTGTAATTTAATTACTGCGCATGCTGTGTTCTAAGTTATTTCATTTCCAAAGTTATTAATTGTGATGATAGTCTGTCATATAGCTAATTGCATAATCGTTGTCGGGTTGAAAATCATGAAAGCTATGACCAAAAGGAATTCTGGGAAATTAAAACTAAAAATTAAAAATAACACCGTCAAATGATCGACCTTTATATCCAGACTTGTAGGATCTTAGTTAAATAGCTCATATACCTTCAAAACTACGAGAACATTGAATATATCTGTATGTAATGCGGCTCATGAACTGATTTCCCATCCATCCTTGCGGTCTCAGCTTTTATGATTTATGATTTTCAACCCGACAACGATTATGCAATTAGCTATATATAGCTGTTTTTTCACATGATGCTCTCATCGCTTGAGCCTAAAATTCGCTAGTCTCCTTTACTATTCCCTTTGTGTTATTTTTCCTTTTGGGAATCAGGTACTGTGAGAGTAAAAATGGCTGATTATAATATACAATTATTAATCAATATTCTTTCATGTTGGCTATCATTTCTGGGTTATATGTAGACTTTCTCAAATTAAAGTCTATTCATCCTCAGGATCCCAGGGGTATATTCTGTCGCTCGTTACTCGCTCCCAGAGAAATACCCCTGGGAACAAAGTCTGTTGGAACTTGTTCCGGAAGTCAAAATTCAAAATGGCGGCTGTCCTATTCAAACCAGAATATGCACGAGAGTACTTTTGACTTCCAGAACAAGTTCCAACAGACTTCGTTCCCAGGGGTATTTCTCTGGGACAGAATATACCCCTGGGTTCCCAAGGATGTGGCCTATTTTGCTTATCTCAGGAGATGTGCAACCACTCTTGACTTTGTTGCTCGCTCACCCCTCACCACTCATAGCTCACTATCAAAATTATATATCAAATATAGCAGCAAAAACCAAAAACATGGAAAAAAGTGTCAAGTCCAGTAATATGCTGTTTTGTATGTTGCTAATAAATCAATATAAAAGTATATATTTTAAACAATTTATATTCATTTATTTATTTTAACTAGACGCTCTTCTAGCGTGAAGTCGGGCTTCTAAATGAAATGTAACCTATTTGAACTAAATATAGATATCTTATAGTGCGATTGAAACAGTTTTTGGTTGCTCGTCGTTGCGTGACTCGAGCTGGATAGAACATGCTTTCCTTGCAATTTCAGTACTGCGAACTTTACAGTATATCAGTAAAAACGTTAATAGCCCGACTTCACGCTACTAGAGCGTCCTGTTTCAATCTAAATTTGGATTTAGACGAGAAAAGACTTATATTTTGGCCCCTTGACCTCCGGTGCTGTCCCTGATTGGTTTGTGCTTTCTAATCTTTCTTGGCCAGACTTCATGTCTCCTTCGGCCGGCACAGGGCGCATGCGCTGGATTTGAGGTCGACGACGACGACAAAGAACGCTTCTCATTTTTAGAGTCGGAGCTTCCACAGGAAGCCCGAGTAATAATTCATTTATAAGTTATACTAATAGTGAATGGTTCGTACATTGTATGATAGCATAGCCAGTCAATAGATGTGTTCCTGTTTGGTTGGGTTTCCTGTGTTGTTACTCCCTGATGATGAAACAGTACATACGTCATTACATCATTGTTATAGCCAATGATAGCCAATCATAATCACAGTACATTACGTAATGTTTTTATATTTAGTCCGATCATAACATAAATGAACATGCTTGCAGAGGCTTTTTATTTGGCTTTTCGTCTGATCATCGCAAAAATTCAGCATGGTTTGGCACGAAGTGGGGAAATATGGCGTTCACCATGGCCGTACTGTGCGAGCACCTTTGAAGAACTCGAGATATTCTGCAGCCAAGAAGGCTGGATATGTCTTTAAAACGATAGCAAACGAGAAAGATGGCTACGATCTCGACAAGTCCAAGCGTCATTTACAAAAGTTCTCGATTTCAGACGGGTTTGATTCGGACTTTGTCGTCAGTGAAGTTGAGAGACGACGTTTTAGTTGGAATTCGTGGGAATTTGGAGGAGCGTATCGCACTGATGATGTGCTGTTGTCTCTAAATAAAAAGAAAAGATGGCTTTTACCGTCTCTCGTGGAAGATAAAATCACCGAGGAGAATGAGAGGTTTGGTAGGGATGAATTGCGTCCTAGAATTGCGTTGATAGAGAGACAGTCGATGAATGATGAAGAATACATGGGAAGTCAGAGACTAAAGAAAGGAGACTGTTGTCGGGTTTTAGACAACCAGGGAACACCGATGAAAAGACAAAGCAAAAGAAGAAAATTTTGTCAAGTTAAAGATATCTACAAGCGTGGAGATGGCCCAGAAATTTATTACGAAGTATCAACAACTGGACCTTCAAATCAGTGGCCATTCTGCAAAGAAACTAATCATAGCAGAAGAGCGATTGTAAACTTTGACTACTACTCATTCAGTAATGTGAAAAGCAAACCGAAACAAACAGCAAAGGACAGGATAATTGACATGTGTGATGATAATGATGATTACGATGATGATGATAGCGAGGAGGAGGAGGAAGGAGAAGTTTCATGTGTAAAGGAAGTAGACAGTAACATGTTTGACATTGGTGCTCACATCTACACAATTATCACCAACCAGAGACAGCCCTCCCGTAGCCAGAGAAGAAAACATCAGAGTGGTAAACTCAAATCTGATGAAAAACTCACAAACAATAACAACACTGCAGCTTCCCAACAAATGAAATGTTATGGGAAAGGATGTTACATGCTCATTGAATGCCAAGACACGAAAGACCAAAGTAAAGAGGCATTGACGAACCCTCCAGCACTAAAATTCAAGTCAACAGATTGTGACACAACCAGCACACTATCACAGAGTGTCAAGCTTTGTATGTCAAAAACGTCCTTGCAAAGTGAGTTCTTGCATGAAAAGTTTGGATCAAGGTACGCAGAGGGTCACAGCGTTCCTAGAAAGTTCAGCATTACTGCACCTCATTGCCAACATCAGTGCCTTCTATTTGAGCCTGAGAATGGAGATAACAGTGGTAGCAGTGAATCCACGGCAGTCCTAGTAACGCTTGTATGTGATAACAGAGAAGATTCATATCCCAGTAACTCTGGTTTGAGCAATGCTAACAACTGTACCTACAGATTAACTCAGTTGGCAAGTGAATCGAGGTGTTTTGACGTCAATGAAGTTGATATCTTAGACTGCAGTTGTTGCAAATCTATCTTGCATGACAGTTTCACATCAGAAAAGACATCCATCAAACTCAGAAAAACTGTCATCCCATTTAATGTTTTGAATTCATTCACTGGGTACAACACTGAAGTTCATCCCTTACGAACGGCGCATCAGGAAATGGATGCAGTGTGTAGAATGAGTCTAGGACAAACACACTCTAACACATCGGTGAAGAAGTCTATGCTTGCAGAGGTATGCTGTGAGATATGCTACAGAGAAGGAGAAGAGCCAAGTATTACCAAAGGTATGTTGTGTAAATACCAAAATAAGGTGTCAATATTATTATTGTTTGGTAGCAATTATTGAATCTCGCTATCTGTCATTAAATGATGGACATACAATTTAGCTGATGGAAATTCCTCAAGACTGGAAAATAATGATGTTTATTGACAACAAGCAATAAATAGACTATTATACAGACACCAGTGTGTGTTTGTATGTCAAGATAATGAAGACTTTATTTATCGAGGGTAGCACGTGACAGTTTGTATAAACTGGTGACCCTGTGGTCCTCCAATAACTATAATAATAATAATAGACTTTATTTATCGAGGGTAGCACGTGACAGTTTGTATAAACTGATGACCCTGTGGCCCTCCAAAAACTATAGGAATAAGAAGGCCCTTGCTTACAAGTACTATATCAATCGACAATACTCTATTTACTTTCTGTAATCCTTGCTACAAAAATTCAGCTAATTATTTTTATTTTTACTCTTTTAAGGTTTTACATCCTTACATGCCTGTAATCACTGGTTCTGTGATGATTGCTGGAACTCCTACATTTCATCCCAGATTGAACAAGGCAAGACATGTCTTATCTGTCCTGCATATGAGTGCACAACACCTGTTGATGACCCTACAATTCTCTCCCTTGCACCAAACTCCTACTTCAAATGCTGGGGCATTCGTCGAGACAATGCGTTGCAAATGAGCAAAGACTGGAACTGGTGTCCTGGTGATCAATGCAAACTAGTTGCCAAGCTCACTAGCAATTCAATTGCTGGTTATCCCAAAGCCAAATCCTCCACACCATCCATGTGTACCGGGTGTGGCCAAAGTTGGTGCTTTGGCTGTCAAGAAGATGTTCATTGGCCAGCAACATGCCAACAAGCACAGAAATTCAGAGATCGCACAAAATCTTTCTTCCAGTTGTCATCAGTTAGCAGTGGTGATGATAGCTATATAACATCAATCAGTGTCAAACGCTGTCCAAGATGCCAGTACCCTATTGAGAAAGACGGAGGCTGCCCTCATATGATGTGCAGTAAATGTCAGTTTGATTTCTGCTGGATATGTGGTGGAGCGTTTGATGTGTTTGATGGCTGCGATTGTGATGTAAACAGTGGCTCCAAGACTGAGGAGATTCTGTTGGTTGATGAAATTGGAAATAAAAGATTCAACAAACATTTGACTGTGTTGGTGTTTCACAGAACATCAAGGAATATTGAATCCCTTGTCAAGATGTACAAACATGTAGAAACTGTACAAAATGCAGTCAGTTCATATTGTCAGTTGTTCCAGGATTCTAGACCTTTGCTGTCCAACAAGCCGTTATCAAGACCACATCACCTTCTAGAGATGTGCACTAGAAAGAACATCACCCAGACAATCAAACAGATGGTAGATATGAAGTTCTTGTCACATAGTGTTATAGAAGGTGCAGCCATGCAGATGGCTACATCAGCATCCAAACAAGGCCATCAAAGGCTGCAGAAACTGTGTGATGATCTGCATTTTGTCATCAAGAGATTGGATTTCTATTTGGCCAAGAAGTTAGAAGAATTATGCTCAACGAAAAACTTGCTCCAAGTTGAAACACTTATTGACGCTGCTAAATCATTAATCCTTTCAATAGGACGTGCTACTATGAAAGTAAAATAATTTTTCATTTATTGTCAGAAAAATATAGATATATTTGAATTTTCCCACATAAAAATTATAAATTGAAAATAAACTGATTCATTGATTGATATATATAAATAATTATTAATCTGGTCAAATAAAATAACAAATTTATTGTAACATGTCGTGCCACACAATGTATTTTTATAGCAATTTCGTTTCTCCCACATTTTGATATTTCATTCCCATTTTCAGAATCCCATTTCATTGCACAGTCAAACCTCGATGTCCAACCACCTCCTTTATGTGACCACTTTTTTTCCTAATTTCTTAGTCAAACATTGTGTACCCCTTATAAGTGACCACCTCATGTATGCGATCACTTTGCCATGTAATAAGGGTGGTCGCTTACGAGAGGGTTTATTGTCAGAGTAAACATGCAGAACTGATTGTCTCCATGAAATTCCACATTTGAGCATAGTTAGTAGAGGGGACTGGTTGGGAAACCTTTTGTTGTATGTTTTTGTTCGTTTTTTTCAACTGTGACCGTGCACAAATCTTTTGTTTTGTCATTGTTTTGCCTTAATTTGCTATGGTTGAGCAACTGAACCCAAACGTTTCTTTTGGCTGCTTGTGCGATATATTCCAATTCAAAATTAAATCTATTAGAATATTTAAATAAATAATCCAATAGAGAACATTTGGGTTCAGTCATTTAGCCATTTTCTAATGAATTTGAACAAACATTGTGCACGGTCAGGACCCGTTCAACATCATAATGACATTAGGACTAGAACAAAGAAATATAACAAAAGGCTTCCTAACCATTCCCTCTACTAACTATGATTTGAGTAATAACATTCATCAAGACTGAAAGACAAGGGTACCATGCATGTGTTTTATTCATTTATAATCCCATTTTATTACAACTTTTATTCAACCCTTAAATAAGATTATTGTATGTAATTGTAAAGCGCATTGAGACGTAGTTAGTTATACATTGTATGCACTATATAAGACCGATTATTATTATTATTATTATTATTACGTATGTAATTGTAAAACACGTTGAGACATAGTTATACATGCTATATAAGAACGATTATTATTATTACCTATGCAAGTCATTATTATTACTATTATTATTATTAAACATTACTATTATTATTATTAATACTATTATTATTATTATTAGTCTATTATTATTATTATTATTATTATTATTATTATTATTATTATTATTATTATATTATTATTATTAAGTCATTATTATTATTATATCTATTTTTTTATTTATTAAGTCATTATACCATTACATTTACCAATATATTTAGACTATTATTTTATTTAGTAGCTACTTTATTATATTGTAATATATGATTGATTAATAATACTATTTATTATTATTATTATTATTATTATTATTATTATAATTATTATTATTATTATTATTATTACTATTATTATTATTAATATTATTATTATTATTATTATTATTAATATTATTTATTATTATTATTATTATTATTATTTATTATTATTATTATTATTATTATTATTATTATTATTATTTATTATTATTATTATTATTATTATTATTATTATTATTACTATTATTATTATTATTATTATTATTATTATTATTATTATTATTATTATTATTATATTATTATTATTATTATTATTATTATTATATTATTATTATTATTATTATATTATTATTATTATTATTATTATTATTATTATTACTATTATATTTTATTTATTATTATTATTATACTATTATTATTATTATTATTAATTATTATTATTATTATTATTATTATTATTATTATTATTATTATTATTATTAAACATACTATTATTATTATTATTATTATTATTATTATTATTATTTATTATTATTATTATTATTATTATTATTATTATTATTATATTATTATTATTACTATTATTATTATATTATTATTATTATTATTATTATTATTTATTATTTATTACTATTATTATTGATTATTATTATTAAGTCATTATTATTTATATATTATTATTTATTATTATTATTGATTATATTATTATTGATTATTATTATTATTACTATTATTGATTATTAATATTAATCAGACATTTGTCAGCCTGTGCCTCTGCGCATGCGCGATAGCCTTCATTATGGTATGCCGTGAACATGGCGGGCGTGAACATTTGATTGACAGTTGAGTGAAATGGGAAATGCCCACACAGTGATTTGAACAAGCACTGACATGGCTTCCAGTGACAGCATTCAAAACAACATCCGGTCAATCGATCAACTTCCGGTGCGTTTACAGCTGGACCTCTGTCCCAGGCCTTCTCGTCTAGGTCTATCTTGACTTCCTCCTCGCTGAAATCACTCCACTTTGACTCCTCAAAGTCCCTGGTGCCTTTACTGGGATGTCTTGGTGATATCAACAACACCTCTCCCTCGCCAACCTTGTTCTCTGCCAAACCATACTTCTCGTAGTATTGCACGAGAAATCGATAATACCTCGGCTGTTTGCCGTCGGGTTGTTCGACGAACGCCTCACGAATATCCTCGATGACATCACGACCGCCGACTCCAATAAACGAACAGCGCAGTTTGTCACGTGCTTGTTTGAGTGCTGTAAGGAGGTCCGTAGCGTAATTACCTCCAGATCCTACGTCACCACCATTAACTACAACGATGCGAGGCAGTCGTAGTTTGAAAAGAGGAAGTAGTGCCAGGTTCTCGATGTGACCTCCGTCACTCAGGTCCATGATAGGAGGAGGCATGGGACCGATGTTTGTGACACCCATCATCCTTCGTAGGAGTCTGACGTGGTAGATGTTAATGATACACCACCTTCAATAATAACACAATTCTTAGTGTCATCATTGTCATCACTCTCATTGTCATCACTCTCATCATTGTCATCACTATCATTGTCATCACTGTCATCACTGTCATTGTCATCACTGTCATTGTCATCACTGTCATTGTCATCACTCTTGTCATTGTCATCACTCTCATCATTGTCATTGTCATCACTGTCATTGTCATCACTGTCATTGTCATCACTCTCATCATTGTCATTGTTATCACTGTCATTGTCATCACTGTCATTGTCATCACTCTCATCATTGTCATTGTCATAACTGTCATTGTCATCATTCTCATCGTTGTCATCACTGTCATTGTCATAACTCATCACTGTCATTGTCATCACTGTCATTGTCATCACTGTCATTGTCATCACTGTCATTGTCATCACTGTCATCATTGTCACTGTCATCATCGTCATTGTCATCACTGTCATCATTGTCACTCATTGTCATCACTCATTGTCATCACTATCACTGTCATCACTGTCCTCATTGTCATCACTATCATCACTGTCCTCATTGTCGTCATTGTCATCACTGTCATCATTGTCATGACTGTCATTGTCATCACTCATTGTCATCACTATCATCATTGTCATCACTGTCATTGTCATCACTGTCATCATGGCCTGACGCAAGCACAAGGATCAAGATATTTCCATTTCTTAAGTTTGCGTCGGACCCGTTTTGACATACACGGTACAACGTTTGCCTACAACCATCGCATACAACTAGTTTACAACATGACATAGGAGTCGTAAGTAAGTGGTAGGGTTGATTTAGACGATACAACTTTTGCCTACAACCATCGCTTACAACTAGTTTACAACATGACATAGGAGTCGTAAGTAAGTGGTAGGGTTGATTTAGACGATACAACGTTTGCCTACAACCATCGCATACAACTAGTTTACAACAACATGACATAGGAGTCGTAAGTAAGTGGTAGGGTTGATTTAGACGATACAACTTTTGCCTACAACCATCGCTTACAACTAGTTTACAACATGACATAGGAGTCGTAAGTAAGTGGTAGGGTTGATTTAGACGATACAACGTTTGCCTACAACCATCGCTTACAACTAGTTTACAACATGACATAGGAGTCGTAAGTAAGTGGTAGGGTTGATTTAAACGATACAACGTTTGCCTACAACCATCGCATACAACTAGTTTACAACATGACATAGGAGTCGTAAGTAAGTGGTAGGGTTGATTTAGACGATACAACTTTTGCCTACAACCATCGCTTACAACTAGTTTACAACATGACATAGGAGTCGTAAGTAAGTGGTAGGGTTGATTTAGACGATACAACGTTTGCCTACAACCATCGCATACAACTAGTTTACAACATGACATATAGGAGTTGTAAGTAAGTGGTAGGGTTGATTTAGACGATACAACTTTTGCCTACAACCATCGCATACAACTAGTTTACAACATGACATAGGAGTCGTAAGTAAGTGGTAGGGTTGATTTAGACGATACAACTTTTGCCTACAACCATCGCATACAACTAGTTTACAACATGACATATAGGAGTTGTAAGTAAGTGGTAGGGTTGATTTAGACGATACAACTTTTGCCTACAACCATCGCATACAACTAGTTTACAACATGACATAGGAGTCGTAAGTAAGTGGTAGGGTTGATTTAGACGACACAACTCGTGTTGTAAACATGGCGTGAGCAAGTTGTATGCGATGGTTGTAGGCAAACGTTGTACCGTGTAAATCGGCCTTTACTGTGACCGTGACTGAATCGTAGTTTTCCATTCATTGTGATTACCATAGTAACCAATACTAAGGATATGATTGGTTGTAATTACCTTACAAACCTCCCCATACATCCGGTATTTGGTGCTCCTGTCGGTATCATGGCAACCAGTGTCAAAAGTGCGATAATGCAAAGGAATAGTAGAATGGCCACCTTGTCCAAATACATTGGGGCTCCGTAATAACGTGCCACAGGGATCCCAAGAAGTGGAATAGCCATCAGCAGCTGAATAATCATTGGTACTGCCTTTTAACACAAGAAATATTTGTATTAATTCCGCTGTCGCAATGAGACTGGTGCCATTTGCAACTAATTAGTACTGTTTCACGGTTTTATTTGTACTCTCTTTGTATGCCAGCAGTCAGTTGGTCTATCGTTCTGTCTGTCTATCGTCAGTGTCTGTCTCTGTATATCAGTTTATAGTGTGTCATTCAGAGTACTGAGACTGTTATGTTTGTCTGCCTTAGTCTATCGTTCTGTCTGGTCTATCTGTTGGTCCCTATGTCTATCGTTCTGTCTGGTCTATCTGTTGGTCCCTATGTCTATCGTTCTGTCTGGTCTACCTGTGTCTGGTCTATCTGTTGGTCCCTATGTCTATCGTTCTGTCTGGTCTATCTGTTGGTCCCTATGTCTATCGTTCTGTCTGGTCTATCTGTTGGTCCCTATGTCTATCGTTCTGTCTGGTCTATCTGTTGGTCCCTATGTCTATCGTTCTGTCTGGGCTATCTGTTGGTCCCTATGTCTATCGTTCTGTCTGGGCTATCTGTTGGTCCCTATGTCTATCGTTCTGTCTGGTCTATCTGTTGGTCCCTATGTCTATCGTTCTGTCTGGTCTATCTGTTGGTCCCTATGTCTATCTGTCTGTTCTATCTGTTGGTTCCTATGTCTATCGTTCTGTCTGGTCTATCTGTTGGTCCCTATGTCTATCTGTCTGTTTTATCTGTTGGTTCCTATGTCTATCGTTCTGTCTGGTCTATCTGTTGGTTCCTATGTCTATCGTTCTGTCTGGTCTATCTGTTGGTCCCTATGGCTATCTGTCTGTTCTATCTGTTGGTTCCTATGTCTATCGTTCTGTCTGGTCTATCTGTTGGTCCCTATGTCTATCTGTCTGTTCTATCTGTTGGTCCCTATGTCTATCGTTCTGTCTGGTCTATCTGTTGGTCTATCTGTCTGTTCTATCTGTTGGTCCCTATGTCTATAGTTCTGTCTGGTCTATCTGTTGTCTGTCTATCAATCGCTCTGTCATTCAGTGTAACTTACCCTCGCTATACATGGCAAGTCTCTACTAAGACTTGGTTGTGTTACCAGGTTCTTGCCTAGTCCGAGACCAAGTACGATTTGTAGATCACGAACTGACTGAACTCCTTCCCCGTAATCACCAAGATCATACGACACAACGGCAGCCGACGTTGCCATGGCAGAGTGTAATTTAATATCACGTGGTGTTATGAATCCCTCATAGTCGAACTGCTTCTCATCTGGAAGACGATCGATGCGTTCAATCAACGTTGGTGACAGGACTAGAACCTCGCAGTTCTTCTCTCCTTCTGCGTCTGATTTCCTCCAGTTGTTGACTGCCACGTTGCACTTGTATTCTGGTTTCAAGTCGACAATATCAGCCAGGGTCAGCGGTCTGTTGAGGTTTTCTTGTTTTGGTTGACAGCAACGTGTTGCCCAGGGAACGAAGTCTGCGCAGCTAATGCGCATTGATTGGGAGCTCTCAGGAGAAAAGAACGTTTTTTGGAGCATCCATCTGAAATCATGAACAAATTGGCACAGAACATTAGCTATATTTGGATAAAATATGTAGATATGTCGGCATTGTTTAACACTGACAGTATACTGGAGACATTTGTTGTACGAACACATCCGGCTGCTTTAATACGACCAACTCCGGCTTTAATACGACCACCTCCGGCTTTAATACGACCACCTCCGGCTTTAATACGACCACCTCCGGCTTTAATACGACCAACTCCGACTTTAATACGACCAACTCCGACTTTAATACGACCACCTCCGGCTTTAATACGACCAACTGCGACTTTAATACGACCACCTCCGGCTTTAATACGACCAACTCCGACTTTAATACGACCAACTCCGGCTTTAATACGACCACCTCCGGTTTTAATACGACCAACTGCGACTTTAATACGACCACCTCCGGCTTTAATACGACCAACTCCGACTTTAATACGACCAACTCCGGCTTTAATACGACCAACTCCGACTTTAATACGACCAACTCCGACTTTAATACGACCAACTCCGGCTTTAATACGACCAACTCCGGCTTTAATACGACCAACTCCGGCTTTAATACGACCAACTCCGGCTTTAATACGACCAACTCCGACTTTAATACGACCAACTCCGGCTTTAATACGACCAACTCCGGCTTTAATACGACCAACTCCGGCTTTAATACGACCAACTCCGGCTTTAATACGACCAACTCCGGCTTTAATACGACCAACTCCGGCTTTAATACGACCACCTCCGGCTTTAATACGACCAACTCCGGCTTTAATACGACCAACTCCGACTTTAATACGACCAACTCCGGCTTTAATACGACCAACTCCGACTTTAATACGACCAACTCCGGCTTTAATACGACCAACTCCGGCTTTAATACGACCAACTCCGGCTTTAATACGACCAACTCCGGCTTTAATACGACCAACTCCGGATCGACTTACGCGTTATACAAGTGCATGGCGTTTTGTTGGAGTAACCCCAAGAATGGATGCAGCCACAGAAGGACGCCACAGATCCACAGCATGACCCAGAACCGGTTGTTCGTGTAATCAAAGCCCAGGATTGCCGTCTTGTAGACCCGCCATTTTACAGCGTACGCATAGAGATATACAATCAAAGCCAAGGACGCCTTGTCCCGTAGAGGTGGAAACCCAAGCCATACGAAGATACTTAGAACAATAATTAAAGCGTTCGCCCACATTGGAGTTACAACAATGTACTCCTCGATCAACCATGGCAGAAACACCATGGCGAATACAAAACCCGTCAAGTTGAAGCAAACACGAAAAACATTGAAAAGAGTACGATTTGTGACAAGTGTTTTAAGGAAGTACATTAGCAGGACTATGGCAAGTATGATGGCGAAGAGAGAAATGGTTTCAGACATAAGAGGACCAAAGTAAGGAACACATTCTATAGTTTCAGAGATGTTGAAGACTTTGTTGATCTCTGGATTCTGGTTGAGTTGCGACGCGGTAAAGTTGTGGTTTTTCCCTTGGGGACACGTGAAGGGCGCGCGAAGGGTGTCACCAAAGAAGAAGTCGATAGCGTACGCTGTAGGTATGGCGTACATGAATGCTGCAGCCCACGGTAGGATAATAGATACACATATGACAATACATATCAGTCGTAGAGCTTCCAAGCACCCGTTACAGGGATTTCTGCAATCGCACAGTGTATTACTGTGTTGACGTAAGTGCTCGAAGTACTCCTTATGCCAAGCGGGGTCATCTTTCATCTCGTTGCGGTACTTCCAGTCCAAATACGACGCCCCTATGTACCCCCCACCGGACACACAACTCAGGTAGTCAATGGCAACCGCTTTCTGAAGAAACCTTCGTAGGACACCAGAACAGAATGCCGCTGACCGAATTCCTCCACCAGAGAATGCAAGGCCAATGTTTCCATTTGTTTGCATTGTTTTGGCAAAACCTGGATCAAATAAACACATTTTACAATCCACTGTACAGGGGGAAAAAAGATGGCGGCTGTACATTTTACCCAGTAATCCTTTGCGAACCTAAATCAGTACTACTTAGATCTATACAAGCATCAAGAGTTCCAGACTTCCGGTACGCGCGCAATGCATTGTGAGATTATAAGGAAAAGTGAGCAAAAACCTACCTGCTTGGGCTCCCTGTGTCTAGAAGTGGTGCTCACTTTTCCTTTGGTTTTAGGGGCGCAAAGGATCATGGTAAAAAGAGAATAGCATTGTATATTTATTTCACAAGAATGAAGCCTCTGGTACTCAGGCCAGCATCAATGGTAAACCAGCACAGGGATCCCGCGACAACAGTTCCCTCCATATGAAAGCTTCCTTTTCCCTTCTTGAAACTGATTTTTGTCGGATTAATTTATGCGTACTAATCAACCATTCCCCGTCCCCTCCCCACACGAGAGGTGTTTTTTTGCTAGTATCTCGTGCAACAGGTCATACATGGATTATACTACAGCGTGGCGACAGGGCATATTGTAAAACGTTTGGTTTAAATCTTTTTAAATATTAACGTTCTTGTTAATCAACGATGACGAACAGACAAACTGATATAATATCGTTTTCCTAACAAGTTAATTGAATGATAAAAAGTTAAAAATTATAAAATTATAATAAAAGTAACTTTCGGTAAACAAAGTAATAAAATAATAAAAATCATCATCATTACAACGTGGGTATCGTTGTTATTCTGTCTAGAACTAATACATATGCATCGAGAAATAATACATTCATTAATGAATATTATGCATTCAGTCTGATAATTATTGTACAGCGCTTTTGAACCTAGGGAAACAGCGCTCTAAAAATAAATACTTATTACTATTATTATTATTATTATTATTATTATTATTATTATTATTATTATTATTATGATTATGATTATGATTATGATTATGATTATGATTATGATTATGATTATGATTATGATTATGATTATTATTTTATAATGAAAACTAAGGATATAAGCATACAACGTTTCGGTGGCATACTTGCACCATCTTCAGGTATAGTAAGATGGTGAAGAAGGTGCAAGTATGTCACCGAAACGTTGTATGCTTATATCCTTAGTTTTCATTATAAAATCATTATCACAATCTTTGTTAGTTAGATGATTATTATTATTTACAGCTGTGAATTTCGATTCGTTGTTCATTTTGTTTCATATTAACATGAAAATTGGCAAATATGGATGTGGGAGTGAGAGTTGTTCATTCGTGCAGTGACTGATATGGAAAACACTTCAAACGAAGAGAACACCCTCGTACCGTGCAGAAAATATCTGCGGGATTGGTAACTTCTTTTTTCAGACTAATACAATTTACATTTTATTTGGTCAGTAAAACTCGTAAGATAAGAATAATATTAATTTATTCCTTCATTTCTTAAAAACTCAATGTCTAATATTTCTTTTCAAGTGAGACGCCAAAGGACTTTGTAAATGTCATAGTATACAAGGTTCTATACCTTCATTTCATTCCTTTACGCACTTACGTTTTATTTATTTAGCGAAAACTAGTTTTCGCTAAGTAAGTTAATAAAGTGCGTAAAAGAATGAAATGAAGGTATAGAACCTTGTATACTATGACATTTACAAAGTCCTTTGGCGTCTCACTTGAAAAGAAATATCAGATCAATGCTTTTTACAATGAATATAATCAAAAAAGATATCACACCAACTAGAAATATAACAATAGTAATACTTATGTATACCATAGGATATGATTCCCAAATTCACCCCCAACTTATATCCCAAATTCACCCCCAACTAGCTTATACAAGTGTATTACTATCTTTACCAAAGATAAGTAGGACTGATCTCTGCGATTCGCTGAACATATCATGGTTTTGGGCGATCGCAGCGATCATACCCATCCTCGGGAACCCAGGGGTATATTCTGTCGCTCGTTACTCGCTCCCAGAGAAATACCCCTGGGAACGAAGTCTGTTGGAGCTTGTTCCGGAAGTCAAAATTCAAAATGGCGGCTGTCCTATTCAAACCAGAAATACTTGATACTGATTGGTCGACCATATAAGGTCGACCAATCAGAAACGAGAGTAATTTTGACTTCCGGAACAAGTTCCAACAGACTTCGTTCCCAGGGGTATTTCTCTGGGAGCGAGTAACGAGCGACAGAATATACCCCTGGGTTCCCGAGGATGCGATCATACCAGGCTTTAGCCAAACCATAGTTAGTAGAGGGTACTACTAACTATGGCCAAACTCACTAGCTGACGTGTCAACTTTAAAAAACACGGTGTAATGTTATACATACCAGTAGCTATGCCGGGTTTTAATAGTATTTCAGTTATACTCGGAGACCTCAGTGAAGAAATGAACTGAAAGGAAACGAATTACGTCAGGAAAACAGTGTAAAAAAACAACTGAATTGAAATGAAATGAAAGGTAACGACGGACGATCGAAGAGAAAACCCCTCTGTTTTGCATAATTGGCCGGTCTAGAGTAGGTCTATATGCTGTACCGAATATATCAAAAAATGGGGATTTCGATATGGGGTTTTAATACAACCTGATTGTAAGAGAAAGTTCTTAAAATACATACTAAGACTTTTTACTAAATATTGTAAACGATGTCGTTTCGTCTTCACTGTCAAGTCAAAATGAAAAGTTAGTCTATGAATATGGGAGCCGCAGGCGAGCCCTTTTGATGCACATAGGTTAGACACGAACATTTGAACTGACTTATAAAATGTAAACATGTATCCCTCCGTGTTTTGCTATAATTACTCGGGCCCAGGCCGCAGGCCGCCCGAGTTAGAAAATGCGGATTTCGGTAGTAGTAGTTTTGTTCGGCTTCAAAATGACGAGTATGCGACGTATTTAATCGTATCCGGAGTTTCAAGATTACTCCGCAGATTTGAAAAGATAAAGGAGACACAGGACTCAAGTAGATTATGAATCTTAGTTTTGAAAGCAGCTGTAGATCTTCAAGCTATTAAAAGGTCAGGATTCTAGTTCATCGTTCAATGACTAGAAGTGGTAAAAGGACTAGAAGCTCGCTTAAAATATATATTTTTTTTTAAACAAACGCGAGGCCGTTATCGGAACCATCTGACCTATGCAACCTCAAGACGTATCATGTTCGTACTCACCGGACTAATAGTCTCCCTCGTCACTCAACTGTCACTGATTGTCATGACGTCAGAGAAATTATATTGTATTGAAGAAGATGTCCTTGTTTTATTCGACGTTCGAACCGTAACTCGAACCCGAACTCGATTCCAAACTCGACGTTTCGGGATCTGAAGCTAGAGAGGGGGCCTTTACACAAACTCATCAAAATCAAATCAATTGAACTCAAAGTCAAAAGGTAATCAAATGAACTCAAAGGCAAATCAAATGAACTCGACACATACATGTATATACATAGTCTCCCTCGTCACGCAACTGTCAGTCATTGTCAGGTCTCTCCTCGCGCAGCTGACATTGTCCTTGTTCTTCAACCATCAAGTACTTCCTCGAACAACTGACATTTTCCTTTTCACAATGCCCGAGTGAACGCTCATTGAGCGTCTTGTTTTGAAGAAAACAAATCAGTTAGTTTGACTGAGAAAATCAAAGTTAAAGTTTCTGCAAATCAGGACGAATCTCTTGCCGATTTACTTCGAGATACTTACTTCGTACGCTTCTATTGTGTTTTGCTCACTGATTATTCATGACTTTGATAAATATATTAAAAACATTCCTATGGGACAAACAAACACATTTTAAAAATTCAAAGAATAAAATACTAAAAGCTAAGGACAATGGAAGACTAAAGATACAAAAGGTTAAAATGAGATGAAAAATGGCGCGTAAATAGCTTAGACTAGCACTGACGAACAGTGTGTGTGCATTCTTGGGTATTTAGACTTGTAGGTTTGTAAAATGTCTTTCGAAAACAAAATGGTGATTGTCCGCGATTAAATACATGACAGCTATCAATCACAACTCAGAAACTAGTACGTGTACTTTTCTGTATCAAGTATACGTGTATCTTTGCTAATATCCACATTATTCTACAACCTTCACCTGAAGCTGAACGAAGAATTCCTTTCAAAGGTATGTGTGTTGTACCCACGTATGTGTATAGTTGCTATCATAAAGTTGGCTGTTCCACACTAAAGTTGGCTGTTCCACACTAACTACACGTACACTGAGTCTGCCTAAGCCGCGGAAAACTACCTTTGGACTTTTAAGACTTAAAAGTCTTTTAAATATTTTGCTGCTAAGAACTGGAACTCTTTATCAGAGAACATCAGAATGCGAACTAATTTCGAAGCAGCAATCAATAATGTAATTTTTGAGTGAACTGATGTTGATTGTTCTTTCATGTTATATGTGATATTTATGTTATCCAAGATATTACCCATGGTAAATAAAGTTTATGTATGTGTGTATGTATGTGTGTACGGGAACTGATTCTGAACGTAAACCTAAATTTGTAAACTTGATCGAGTTATTTTTTTTCGTGCATAAGTCACTATGCTAAGGGTACTAATACAAGTATTATTTATTTGCTTAGATCTGCGATACGAATTCCTAATCAAACGATGAAGTATCGTGTCTTGGTCAGTTTTCTCCTCTTTGCAGCGATGACCAATGTTGGAGAGGCAGTTCCCTCAATGTCAGATGATTCGCCCAATAAGCTGAACCACGACCCAAAAGACCTCTACTGGCACAAGAGAGACGCACCAAAGGACCTCTACTGGCACAAGAGAGACGCGCCTAAGGACCTCTACTGGCACAAGAGAGACGCACCAAAGGATCTCTACTGGCACAAGAGAGACGCACCAAAGGACCTCTACTGGCACAAGAGAGACGCACCAAAGGACCTCTACTGGCACAAGAGAGACGCACCAAAGGACCTCTACTGGCACAAGAGAGACGCACCAAAGGACCTCTACTGGCACAAGAGAGACGCACCAAAGGACCTCTACTGGCACAAGAGAGACGCACCAAAGGATCTCTACTGGCACAAGAGAGACGCACCAAAGGACCTCTACTGGCACAAGAGAGACGCACCAAAGGACCTCTACTGGCACAAGAGAGACGCACCAAAGGACCTCTACTGGCACAAGAGAGACGCACCAAAGGACCTCTACTGGCACAAGAGAGACGCACCAAAGGATCTCTACTGGCACAAGAGAGACGCACCAAAGGACCTCTACTGGCACAAGAGAGACGCACCAAAGGACCTCTACTGGCACAAGAGAGACGCACCAAAGGACCTCTACTGGCACAAGAGAGACGCGCCTAAGGACCTCTACTGGCACAAGAGAGACGCCTCTACCAAAGGACCTCTACTGGCACAAAGGAGAGAGACGCACCAAAGGACCTCTACTGGCACAAGAGAGACGCACCAAAGGACCTCTACTGGCACAAGAGAGACGCACCAAAGGACCTCTACTGGCACAAGAGAGACGCACCCAAAGGACCTCTACTGGCACAAGAGAGACGCACCAAAGGACCTCTACTGGCACAAGAGAGACGCGCCAAAGGACCTCTACTGGCACAAGAGAGACGCACCAAAGGACCTCTACTGGCACAAGAGAGACGCGCCTAAGGACCTCTACTGGCACAAGAGAGACGCACCAAAGGACCTCTACTGGCACAAGAGAGACGCGCCAAAGGACCTCTACTGGCACAAGAGAGACGACGCACAAAGGAGGACTCTACTGGCGCAAGAGAGAGACGCACCAAAGGACCTCTACTGGCACAAGAGAGACGCACCAAAGGACCTCTACTGGCACAGAGAGAGAGACGCACCAAAGGACCTCTACTGGCACAAGAGAGACGCACCAAAGGACCTCTACTGGCACAAGAGAGACGCACCAAAGGACCTCTACTGGCACAAGAGAGACGCACCAAAGGACCTCTACTGGCACAAGAGAGACGCACCAAAGGACCTCTACTGGCACAAGAGAGACGCACCAAAGGACCTCTACTGGCACAAGAGAGACGCACCAAAGGACCTCTACTGGCACAAGAGAGACGCACCAAAGGACCTCTACTGGCACAAGAGAGAGAGACCAAAGGACCTCTACTGGCACAAGAGAGACGCACCAAAGGACCTCTACTGGCACAGAGAGAGAGACGCACCAAAGGACCTCTACTGGCACAAGAGAGACGCACCAAAGGACCTCTACTGGCACCAAGAGACGCACCAAAGGACCTCTACTGGCACAAGAGAGACGCACCAAAGGACCTCTACTGGCACAAGAGAGACGCACCAAAGGACCTCTACTGGCACAAGAGAGACGCACCAAAGGACCTCTACTGGCACAAGAGAGACGCACCAAAGGACCTCTACTGGCACAAGAGAGACGCGCACCAAAGGACCTCTACTGGCACAAGAGAGACGCACCAAAGGACCTCTACTGGCACAAGAGAGACGCACCAAAGGACCTCTACTGGCACAAGAGAGACGCACCAAAGGACCTCTACTGGCACAAGAGAGACGCACCAAAGGACCTCTACTGGCACAAGAGAGACGCACCAAAGGACCTCTACTGGCACAAGAGAGACGCACCAAAGGACCTCTACTGGCTGGCAAGAGAGACGCACCAAAGGACCTCTACTGGCACAAGAGAGACGCACCAAAGGACCTCTACTGGCACAAGAGAGACGCACCAAAGGACCTCTACTGGCACAAGAGAGACGCAAAAGGACCTCTACTGGCACAAGAGAGACGCACCAAAGGACCTCTACTGGCACAAGAGAGACGCACCAAAGGACCTCTACTGGCACAAGAGAGACGCACCAAAGGACCTCTACTGCACAAGAGAGACGCACCAAAGGACCTCTACTGGCACAAGAGAGACGCACCAAAGGACCTCTACTGGCACAAGAGAGACGCACCAAAGGACCTCTACTGGCACAAGAGAGACGCACCAAAGGACCTCTACTGGCACAAGAGAGACGCACCAAAGGACCTCTACTGGCACAAGAGAGACGCACCAAAGGACCTCTACTGGCACAAGAGAGACGCACCAAAGGACCTCTACTGGCACAAGAGAGACGCACCAAAGGACCTCTACTGGCACAAGAGAGACGCACCAAAGGACCTCTACTGGCACAAGAGAGACGCTACAAAGGACCTCTACTGGCACAAGAGAGACGACCTCTACTGGCACAAAAGGACCTCTACTGGCACAAGAGAGACGCACCAAAGGACCTCTACTGGCACAAGAGAGACCTCTACTGGCACAAGAGAGACGCACCAAAGACCTCTACTGCACAAGAGAGACGCACCAAAGGACCTCTACTGGCACAAGAGAGACGCACCAAAGGACCTCTACTGGCACAAGAGAGACGCACCAAAGAACCTCTACTGGCACAAGAGAGACGCACCAAAGACCTCTACTGGCACAAGAGAGACGCACCAAAGGACCTCTACTGCACAAGAGAGACGCACCAAAGGACCTCTACTGGCACAAGAGAGACGCACCAAAGGACCTCTACTGGCACAAGAGAGACGCACCAAAGGACCTCTACTGGCACAAGAGAGACGCACCAAAGGACCTCTACTGGCACAAGAGAGACGCACCAAAGGACCTCTACTACTGGCGCAAGAGAGACGCACCAAAGGACCTCTACTGGCACAAGAGAGAGACCAAAGGACCTCTACTGGCGCAAGAGAGACGCACCAAAGAACCTCTACTGGCGCAAGAGAGACGCACCAAAGAACCTCTACTGGCGCAAGAGAGACGCACCAAAGGACCTCTACTGGCACAAGAGAGACGCACCAAAGGACCTCTACTGGCACAAGAGAGACGCGCCAAAGGACCTCTACTGGAGAGAAGCACCAAAGGACCTCTACTGGCGCAAAAAGACGCAAGTGAAACTACCTCCATCCATGATCGTCAAACACACTTACTGCCGGTAAAATAGTAACATTAAAATCGGGTATCTAATTAAATTAAACGCATTAAATAAAAAACGTAAGGCTTGTATCATCATGACGCAACCAGTATGATGGAGTAATAAAATGATGAATATTAAATGGGCGTCACTTTGGTAAATCATTATTATAAACGTGGCTTGTATCACATGCAGGCAGTAATGCAGGAGTAATAAAATGATGAATATTAGCCATGGGCGTCACTTTGGTAATCATTATTACTGCAGGCAGGCAGGCAGGCAGGCAGGCAGGCAGGCAGGCAGGCAGGTAATTCACGATATATGTCAAGCAGAGAGATCGAAGTTTGCTGGGAAAGTAGCGTTTTGTTTCACACTGGTGTATTTTGGAAGAAAATCGAAGTCAAATCTCGTTCATTTTCGAGATTTTGAAATGATGTCAAAGGCGCATGTTTTTGATTTCTATGAAAACCAAATTGAACTAATGCCCAGAAATCGGACCTGTAAGTCAGTTTGCTTGAGGTTAAAATTTGAAGAGTTATCTAGTTGTCACTAACAACTGGCCATGAGATCAATGTTTCACTGAATAATTCAGAAAGTTATACTAATTTTTCAAAGCAGTATCGATTTTTACGGAGAGTGTCGGACGGAGTCAAAGGGTTTATTAAAGCCCATGCAAAATGGTCAAAAATCCTCTAAAATGACCATTTTTGGTGGGTTACGTTATTTAACCCATTATAACTCATCCAAGCCATTACCCACAGAACTTGTTATCAGAATGGCGGTAGTTTTTCAGTGTTACCGTGTTCAGAACTATCATTTCTATATTCTTGCAATCGTCAGGTAAATACATCGCGTATGTAATCAACTAAAACATATTTTTAAACAGTAAGAAAGAAGGAAAGGAAAAAAAGAGAAAAAAAACGTATGCCCGAAGGAGGAATCGAACGCGGGGCATCAGTTTCAAGCGCCATAGCCGTACGCGCCACCGGATCAATAAGCGTGCACGATAGCCTAGTGGTGCGGGGCAGTTATTTAGTGGGCCTAGGATCCGACTATTCCCTCCCTCTGACTACTAAGCTGATAAGGTGTAATCCCGGATAGCGCGGATAAGGCCGAAATCTTTGTCCTAAACGTAACATACGGTGACTCAGCATTTAAGTCTGGGTGTATGGTCCTTTTAATTTTATGCTATTTTTAGCATTTTGATCTCGCGGCCGCGGGTTCGAATCTTCGTGAAAGATTTTTTTTTTACTTATTTATCTTTCATCCTAAGTTCCTCAATTGCTATTACATTTCTGTCTTAGTTTTAGTTTTCATTATTGTTTATTTTCTCTTCACTATATAAAAATAAATATATGTTATTTGACATTTTAGTATGGAGTACGGCTGGATATTTTTACTCGTTCCAGGCCGAAGGTCTGGTGCAAGCTCTGATCTATACCCAAACCATCATACTGTACCAGGACTTTTGCATCTCTAATTGAAATTCCACGCGGGGAAATTGAATACATAATGAATCACGTGACTTTATTGTAGTGTTGTAGTCTTTTCATCTGGACAACCTTTTTGAGAATGACTTTGTTGACAACAGCAACAAACCCAATGATCAAGTATTTGCTATACTGATATGTTAATATATGTATATAATTTGTCGTGAACTGTTTTATATTATATTAATCATGGTTCATTTGAACATTGTATGGTCATTTGCGCTTTATAAATTAAATTTATTATTTATTATTATTATTTATTATTATTAGTTTCGATCGTGGGAAAGAAAACTATCGATTGGGAATCACAACCAACATTTTACATTTCTGACATTAGAAATATGCACCCATTTCAACAAACTAGTGATCTGAAATGAATGGTCTGAGACATGGATTATGGAGATGAACGGGACGGACCTTGCCGCACGCATGAGCCTACAGCGTTCGACAAAAGTACACGAACGCTTAGTTCTACAGTGACCCCCTTTCTCCCAATACAATGTTGGTTTTCAATCTGCTGCTCTCTGATCATTTGCTAAGTCTTCAACATTGGAGATGGGGGGAGGGGGTGTTCGCGATACTTTTGTCGACTGCTGTAGATAGATCTCAGCTGAAAAAATTGAACTTATTGCTACTTTAGAGAGCCACTGGTTTGTTAGTTATTGTAACTATTTTGTGCTATTTTAACTATTTTATTATTATTATTATTATTATTATTATTATTATTATTATTATTATTATTATTATTATTATTATTATTATTATTATTATTATTATTATTATTATTATTATTATCAGTTAACTGAAAGAAAACGAGTGACGAAAGGAAAACAGAAAACAGAAAACCAGGAAAGAAATTACAGTTTGTAGAACCACAGTATCTATATATTATATGAATGAAACACCTAGAGCGTTACGTACCTTTGTTGTCCAGTCCGATACTAAAAACATATACGATGTATTAACAGCTACAACACCCCTTTACAAGTATATCGGTGGGTTTATTGCGATGCTACTGATCGGGCTATAGTTACGGTAACGTACAGAATCCAAGACATCTATTCAACCAATCACAGCGCGCAAAATCATTGCTCGACCAATCAGAATGCTTGGATACGACGCGGTCACGAACAGGTGTCGCGGGAGCGAGGGTGGGGATAGTCAAATTTCAAGAAAATTATTACGGATTTCGACCAGAGAACATTCTCACCTAATAATAAATATAATAATTTTATAAGACAAATTAGTGATATAAGCTAGACGTTTCGACGATCGCATGCCATCATTATTATACTGTAAAGTTCCGAAAGTAGCGAGGTCGTTACTTTCGGATTTAGCAACCTTAGGTAACTGTTACTTTCGGGGGGTCGCTACTTTCGGGTGGTCGCTACTTTCGGGGTGCTAAAATCATTAACTTTTTAGGAGCGATACCGTGTACCTAAACGACATTGTGTACGGTATTTGATCCATTTTAACCAACAGAAAAATATTCACAGGATCTATGACGTATTTTATTATGACAATTTCTCTTGTTACGTTTGCTTATCAGTGTAGCAGTAAATGTTCTGGCTCTTTGCGTGCTGTTTTGCTAGTGCTGTTCGTCATATAATATAATCATCGCTCTAGAGAAGGATCGCTACTTTCGGGGGGTCGCTACTTTCGGAACTTTACGGTAGCTAAGTTGTATTTTATATATCGATGGTCTTCAAAAATGTTAATGCGATATATTTTGAATTAGTGTACTGAAATTTCGCATACAATTACTGTAAAACCCTCACGTTAATTAACAATAGAAGTTTCTTAACAATTAGAGTGCAAAGACTCAGACTAATACAATGAAACAGTGCTAACTTTAATTAGCACTAAATAGTGCAATGTATCTTTTGTTTTCTATTGTTCCATTGGTGCTATTTAGCACTAAATAGTTTGTACTGTTTCACGGTTTTAGTGTCTGCACTCTAGAGTGCAATTTAGAAAAGCGTGAAATAGTACTAACTTTAAAAAATAGTGCTATTTCTATTGTTTTCTATTGTTTTCATTAGTGCTATTTAGTACTAATTAGTTATTTAGTTTTCAAGCTTTTCTAAATTGCACTCTAAGCGTGATAGATGGTAACTAGGCTTTGATAAAGCATGATCTAGTTTCTGTAGATCGTTTACATATGATTCTTTTCAGGTGAAAAGTACGTATATGAACTCACTAAAAGGTAAAATACCGGCCCCTATATAGTACCTAACATAACCATTAGTGCAACCTACCAGTCAAAGAGGGACATGTAAAGTTCTTAATTCCATCGTATCTATTGCGATTATCTCTTGGTTACACCAGCTTTGAATATAAATAGCATTTATAATCAAAATCATTATCAGTGAATTTCTCGATCTTATGTTTTACTGATCTTCCCTGGTTGTTGATTTTTTAAAAGGAAGTGTTCAATTCACCTGTAGAGGTCGTCGGGCCATTGTGTACCTGGTACATTTGAAAGCCACGGTCCCTTTCAGTTATCCTTTGATTATGTAATTACGGCTAATTATATTTTATATTTTATATTTTATATTTTATATTTTATATTTTATATTTCATATTTCATATTTCATATTTCATATTTCATATTTCATATTTCATATTTCATATTTCATATTTCATATTTCATATTTCATATTTCATATTTCATATTTCATATTTCATATTTCATATTTCATATTTTATATTTTATATTTTATATTTTATATTTTATATTTCATTTTTCATTTTTTATTTTTTATTTTTTATCGTTATTTTATGGCTATATTCATATATTTATTTCATAGTGCCCCGGGCTACTTGTTGCAAGCTAGAAGTCTGACACTTAAATAAAGTTATTGATTGATTAATTGTAAACTGGTAAACCCTTCATATTAAAGCTTCATAGGAGTTGATGCTTGTAAACGATATCATGTTGCCAGGCAACACGTTGCTAGGTAGCAGCAAACCAAAATCGCTCTCATCTTTTCCTTCGTTAACCGTCTATTAGGAGGAGTCAGTTTGTCGGTGCACTAAGGCTAGACGCACCCCTATCCCCACGGCTATGCCGCCTATCAAGTGAAAATGAAAAATTCTTTCAAAACTTACAGTATATATAGAACATAACAACCTTTGCGATCACTGAAATGGTTCTTAAACATGAACTGGCTGGCATACTGTTGTAAGCTACATGCATTTATACTTCTCTGGCAGGAAATGGCCGATATTCCACTAATCGTAAATTGCCATAAAATGGAGCACGGCCGGTGCCCCCCTTTTCTTTAGAAAAATATCGCGGGATACCTGTGGTAAATAATCCTTGCTCATCCGCGCGCTACTGGTAACTAACATTAGATTCAAGATGGCGACCAAGAGGTCTCTTGAAGACAAACAACATTCAAAGAGTAAAAAGAGACAGAAAACTACTAAAGAATCTAACGAATCAAGGTAAATACTATAACACATGTCTAGTGAGTTTGTTTGTCGAGTGATTGTTTTTATTACTTGTAAGATTTCGTAGTTATTGGCGTGAATATTATGTGGAGTTGCTCCACGTTGTCGTAGTTGTAGTTGTACATGTACGTACTTAACACGTGGTACCGTAGTTATCTAGCAATAGTCCCTGTACATGTACATACATACTATTATATAACAGTGCAGTAGAACAAGATATAGATATATAGAGAGGGGGTTAGTTAACATACATGTCACTAGTGCAGTTATCTAGACTTCCCTAAGGGGGTTAGGTACTTATAACCCTAGAGAAGGGGGTTAGTTAACATACATGTACCTATTATATAACAGTGCAGTAGAACAAGAAGTAGACTTCCCTAGAGGGGGGTAGTTAACATACATGTACCTATTATATAACAGTGCAGTAGAACAAGAAGTGCAGGGGGTTAGAACATACATGAAGTAGAACAAGAAGTAGACTTCCCTAGAGGGGGTGCTTGTGCATTGAGTCCTTTAGAAGTACGCAGAATAAAGCAAAAAGCTGAGAAAGATGTTCTTTTTGGGGTAAGGAATAAGTGTTTGATATTGTTTGACACTTTTTTATCACCATCATCTCCATCATCAATATCTCAACAAAGCACAAAGAATTGTCATCACCATCACCACCACCCATCATCATCATCAGCATCATTATTACCAACTGATTAGACAAGTTTGTTTTCCAATTCTTGACTCTAGGTTCCAGTTAAAGAAGAAACTAAAAAGACAAAGAAGAAATCAAAAGCAAAGACTAAAACAAATCCTGATGAAGAGAAGTCTTTCATTGATTATGAATCGACCACTCACCTTAAGCATGTTGAAAACCTTTCATTTAAGGTGAAGATATTCTTCATTATAGTTATTATTCATTCAGGTTGACGTCAATGAGAAGATCATGACACATCTTAGGTGATCTTGTATGATCATGGCAAGATCTTACACAATCAAGATATTGCCAAGATAATATAATATCTTGTAGGATCCTGTAGGATCTTAGATACAGTATAGACATAGACATATTTTATTTTTAGCACCACAATTTTCCATATATAATACATCTTAATCTTGGAGTACTGAATGAATGAATGAATGAACTTTATTTAGACACGGAATCAAAATCACTAAAATTAAAATTAATTACAAAGTGCTCTCCCTTTGAGCCGTACTCTTGCTGTAATGCTCAACCTGGGCTGTGTTAATTAATAATAATGATGAGTACAGTGTATCTCCTCTTTACATACATGTCAACTTCTGTATTGATACGTTTGTCACTGCTGTTAATGTTGTTGTTATGATATTGTGACCATTACATATATCGATATATTTTATTTTATTTTATACATTAATTATTAGGATTTTTATGTATTATTCATTAATATCCATACACAGCCCCATAAGCTGTATAAGCTCTACTACAGTACACAGTATATGAGGGTATCGAATGGTCAAGGCGAGACTTTGCGAGACTCTGAGACAAGCCATATTTTTGTGAGCCCAAGACGATTTTCCAAAAAAAAATTCAAAATGCGAGTCTCTGGGATGGCTGTTTGCGAGACCCGCAAAATTTGACCGAATTTTGCAATACCCTTCCATTCGACACCCCTACATGTACTTTACCATTATGAAAGCTGTTGATTGATGACAATGGTATTTGTTGTTAACAGAGACTTTCTGCTGGCATGAAATTACTTGGTGTAGTAAAGGAAATCACTGACTTTGAAGTAATCATTAGTTTACCTAATGGACTGAGTGGATTTGTAAATAGTTTATATATAAACAACAAGATGACAGCCATGTTGACCTCCAAGGATGACAAACCGAACAGTGAAGACGATGAGGAGGAGGTTAGCACTTCTTGTACATTTATTTCAATTAATCCTGTCATGGCCCCCCTGTCATTGCCCCCTGTCATGGCCCCCCTGTCATACATGTACCTGAGGTTCAATAGTCCCATTTCACATTCACAGATCCCGTTGTAAAACCGCTGTACTTATTGACAGCAGACACATTTGTACAGGGTTAGCCTCGAGTCAGTGTAAATTATTCACAAATATCAACAAGAACACGAAAAAATGTTTGATGAAAATCACGACAACTTTTAGTTTCTTAGACATGTTTCGGCAGTGCTGCTGCCATCATCAGTAATTTAATGACCAGGGGACCTTGAAATGTTGACATGAAACCATAGAAACCTGTTTTGAATTGCACATGTATAAAACTATTCTCTGAATTGAGGCTAAGCCTGTAGTAAATGCTGGATTTATACATTTTGGAAATATTTTTGTTATTGCCCATCTTAAAAATGGATTCACCCATGATATTATAATCTTGGACATACATGTAGATATGTTTCTGGCATATGAGCCTTAGCCGCAGGTAAATAATTAATTCTAGTTTATTGATTCAAGGCATTTAGAAATAATGTACAATGTAATGTATAGTTGATTAATGTATAAGGACAATAAACTGGAAAAACAAATAGATTGGGTAAAAAAGAACTACCAGTTCTGTATATATTTGTGAATTATTTTCTGTGTTGTTGATTAATGGTGCTGATTGATGTCCACAGGATGATATTCCTTCGTTGGAAGACCTTTTTACAGTCAATAGTTTTGTGGTATGTGTAATCGTGGACATTAATCCAGACAAGCATGGCCACAAGAAAATCAAGCTGTCAGTCAAACCAGAAGACATAAATAGTGGTGTTACTAGTGTCGTTAAAGGAATGGTATGTATATATTATAGTAATTTTATCGGGAATGGGAAATTATGTATAGTTAGTGTAGATAGGTGTACTCAATTAGTTTACTCTATTGTAAGCTAGAATATTTGACACAGAAATAAAAGTTATTATTTATTGTTATTTATGTCAAGCTATAGACCCTATGCAATACTCGATTTCTGTACTTTGCATAAATTTGCAAAAACTGAAAGAATAACGAGTTAAGTAAAGGTAAAGTAATAGATTGAAAGACCATCGACAGTTTAGTATTTACCCCCAAAAGTGCATTAATAAAAATAAAACCATCATCAAGTAATAAGCGTTTGAAAGGTGCAAAATACATGGAAACGAGGCATCTAGGGCCAAAGTCCGGTTTCTGGTACAAATCTATGTAATTTCAAATCACTATAACTTTTCAAGATTGTGTAACTAGTGTCGTAAAGGAATGGTAGTAGTACAGCCCTAAAATTTGGTATGTTCATTATTGAAAACCCTCTCTTCAAAGAGATGGTCAGATATTGCTGTAATATCTTCCCAATAACAAAGGAAATCAGATTTTACGATTCTACCAGTATTGCATAGGGTCTATATCTAATATCTACTGGTAGTAGTTCCATGAGTTATAATATTTATGTATTTACTTATTTTGAAGGACTCATAAAGATTATTAATATTACCAACAATCTTTGTACATATCGTGATTGCAGGTACTCCATGGCTATGTATTTAGTGAAGAAGACCATGGTTTTATAGTTTCATTTGGAATTCAAGGAAAAACTGGTTTTCTTCCTAAAAAGCCAACACCACCAGGTATTTATGGGCTTCCTGTGTCCTGCTTAACACAGGTATTTATGGGCTTCCTGTGTCCTGCTTAACACAGGTATTTATGGGCTTCCTGTGTCCTGCTTAACACAGGTATTTATGGGCTTCCTGTACCCTGCTTAACACAGGTATTTATTGGCTTCCTGTGTCCTGCTTAACACAGGTATTTATGGGCTTCCTGTGTCCTGCTTAACACAGGTATTTATGGGCTTCCTGTGTCCTGCTTAACACAGGTATTTATGGGCTTCCTGTGTCCTGCTTAACACAGGTATTTATGGGCTTCCTGTGCCCTGCTCAACACAGGTATTTATGGGCTTCCTGTGTCCTGCTTAACACAGGTATTTATGGGCTTCCTGTGTCCTGCTTAACACAGGTATTTATGGGCTTCCTGTGTCCTGCTTAACACAGGTAGCCCAACTTGCATATAATAATAATTTATTTTCATAATAAAGTTGTTATTATTATTTATTCTTGTTATTTATTTCAGTGAGTATAAAGGTTGGACAGCCTATTCAGGTGTATGTCAAGTCAGGAGATGAAGGCCGTGTTGTTGCTGTTAGAGTGAACCAAGAGCAAATCAATACTGCAATGGTGAGTGATGGCGACGCATTTTAGGGGTATCGAATGGTCAAGGCAAGACTTTGTGAGACTCCGAGACAAGGTATATATTGGCGAGCCCGAGACGCTTTCTCACCGATTTCCTTTGTTTTCAAAATTCGAGACTCTGAGATGACTTTTTGCGAAAAAATGAGACTTCGAGACCTGCAAAATTTGACCGAAGACTGACTTTTTGCGGAGACCATTCGACACCCCTCATTTTGCTTTGCCAGGGTCATTCCACAGTATTATACCCTTAATTCATTTTCTAGAAAGTCATTAAATATTATTGAATTGCAACATAAATATAAGGCAAGAGTCTGAAGTTTACTTTATGGGTATTGTTTCTCATGTGGGCGTCGTCATGGTTACATAATTAGGGAATTATTGTGAAAAATCAGAAAATGGCATTGCGGAGAAGACAACTGTAATTGTGCTTTATAAAAATATATATTATTATAAATACTATTGATGCTTTATGAACCAAATCCCCTAGTGCTCCTTTGCCTAAGAGACCAACTAAGAACAACATTTTGACAAAAGGCTTTGAATTATGGGTATTCCAAAAAGCAAATGTCTTCTCCGCAACGTTTTGACACATAAAAGTTTTTGTCATGTGCAAGTCAATAGTCGTAGAAACACAAATGTTTCACAACTGTAAACTTTCAACATGGGGACCACTATGCCCAACTTATGTGACTTCAAGTTTTTTTAGTTAATGTGAAATTAATTGCGGAGAAGACAATTCTGTTGCGGAGAAGACAATTTTATTAGGGAGAGATTAGGCAATTCTGTTGCGGACAAGACATTTCTGTTGCGGAGAAGACATTTTTGTTGCGGAGAAGACATTCAGGAAAACAAGAAAAATATTCAGAAATAACAAAAACTTATATGTACATGTACATGTAGAAGATAAATACTGTATTGATAATTAATAATTTAATTTCATTCAATCTAATAAACTGAGTTTTGTTGTGTTTATGAATATGTCATTTTTTGTCTTCTCCGCAACGTCTTCTCCGCAACGGTTACAAGACTAGTAAACATTTATTGTAATAACATTCAAATACTTAGAGCTGAAAACTGTTGTTGTTCATGTTAACTAGAACAAATACTCTTCCACATGAAATACTAAGACAATGCAAGAACCTTAAATATTCACAGGAATTTGAACTTGAAAACTGTGGTTTGTAAAACAGGTATTTTTAGTGTCTTCTCCACAACGGTCATATTTTAATTTCTTGTGCTTCACTCTAATAGTTCATGGTCAATTATAACATTGGTTTTGCTAGACCTAAGTGACAGCTGTCACACCAGAGCAAAAACAATGTGATTGATCATGTGTATTTCTTTGTATACTTAAATAAATGTTTCTGATTCTTCTTCTCTGCAACGTAGGATTACTGTGGAATCACCCGCCAATCAAATACGTTTAAACATGATCATATTTTACTTTTAGGTTACAGAGCAAATGAATGTCAAACTGTCAAGCCTTATCCCAGGAATGCTTGTTAAAATGACAGTCAAAGATGTGAGTGTATATAGTAGCACCCTGCTACATTCTGTATCTCCAAAACTAGTTAACAAATTGCAGATGGTTTTGAGTTGTCTGTACTCTTATTGACACACACTTGATGTCATAAAATGTTCAAACCTCAAGTGGAATCATGAGTGCAGTGAGGTTTTGGACATTTTATGGCGTCAAGTGTGTATCAGTAAGAGACCAGACAACTCAAAATCAACTGCAAATATTATTTTTTTACAACAATTTAACCTGTCTGAGCCAGAAAGGCTTTGAGTTTTACTGAAAATAGGATAGGAAAAGAATGTGTGACAAGTTGTGACATGCTGTCATAAGCACTGTGTGTCTGTACTCTTATTGACAACCGTAAACCAGCCAATCAGATGGCGATATTATAGGATAGGAAAAGAATGTGTGACAAGTCATGACATGTTGTCATAAGCACTGTGTGTCTGTACTCTTATTGACAACGGCAAACCAGCCAATCAGATGGCGATATTATAGGATAGGAAAAGAATGTGTGACAAGTCGTGACATGCTGTCATAAGCACTGTGTGTCTGTACTCTTATTGACAACCGTAAACCAGCCAATCAGATGGCGATATTAGAGGATAGGAAAAGATTGTGTGACAAGTCATGACATGCTGTCATAAGCACTGTGTCTGTACTCTTATTGACAACGGCAAACCAGCCCATCAGATGGCGATATTATAGGATAGGAAAAGATTGTGTGACAAGTCGTGACATGCTGTCGTAAGCACTGTGTGTCTGTACTCTTATTGACAATGGCAAACCAGCCAATCAGATGGCGATATTATAGGATAGGAAAAGATTGTGTGACAAGTCGTGACATGCTGTCATAAGCACTGTGTGTCTGTACTCTTATTGACAACGGCAAACCAGCCAATCAGATTGCGAGATTACTCTCAAGTGCAAAATTCAAGATGGCAAGGGTTTGAAGCATTGACGTCGAAATCTGGACATGGAATATGCATTTTACATGTTCAAAATACATGAACTCTAGTTAACTGAGGTCAAGAAAGCAGACTTCTACTCTACGTTCAAAGTTAATTTCTTGTTTAGCTATCGTTACTATTGTTTTGTTTTCAGTATACTCCCAATGGACTCCTTGTCTCTTTTCTTGACATGTTTGAGGGAAGCGTGAACTTGAATCATTTATCTGACAATGGATGTGATGGTCAAAACCTAGAGAAGAAGTACAAGAAGAAGACAAAGGTACATACTACTACATACTACAGGGTTGCAGTAGATATCTAGTATAAGAAGAAGACAAAGGTACATACTACTACATACTACAGGGTTGCAGTAGATATCTAATATAAGAAGAAGACAAAGGTACATACTACTACATACTACAGGGTTGCAGGGCCGTACACAGCAGGGGGGGGAATGCATACTGCCCCCCTCGAATTTTGGGTCATGTAAACAACCAGTCTGAACAGTCGTGTAATGATGATATTATTGTAGAAGTTGACAGACAAAGGTAAAGCAGGACAGACAATAATATTATTCTTGACTTTCATCACACTGCTGTGAGCAGTTGTAACACATGTATCTGAATGTATAGAGTGGTTTTCGTATGAGTGGGAAACCTACAACACAGAGTTACTGTCACAGTACAGAATCAAAGACATTCTATTCAACCAATCACAGTACGCAAAACTATTGCTCAACCAATCAGAATGCTTAGGCATGGCATGGTCATGGCACGGTTCCGTCACCGCACAACATAAACCGTAACATAACTACTTCTCACTCATACGAAAACAACTCTATCACCTAAGTATTGTCCAGTACACACCTTACTCATTCAAAGGCTTGGTGACATCATAGATGATATAATGTGTATTACAACACGACATTCTCTACAGGTTATAGGTCGTATATTGTATATCAACCACAAGAATAAGCTTATAGCTTTAAGTGCTCATCCCAGTATTGTCCAGTACACACCTTACTCATTCGAAGGCTTAACCTTTGGTGACATCATAGATGAGGCAACAGTTATTAGAGTAGATGAAGGCTTTGGTATGGTGATTAAACTAAGTGACGACATCCAGGGATATGCTCATGTAAGTACTGTGATACAGGTTGTTAATTATTGTGTGTCTCAACCGTGCTAAATTGAGTATTTAAACATTTGGTTGTGGTTTCTATTCTACAGATTTCTCATGTTTCTGATTCACATTTGGAAAAACTTGGTAAAAAGTACAAAGCAGGAACACGGCATAGGTGAATAAATATTATATTTATTGTATTTACAAGTGTAGCCATGTGGCTGGCTGTCAAACTATTTATGTGTGTCTGTGTGTCTATACTTACAGTAACCTGTCTGTCTGACTGTCTGTGTGTCTATACTTACAGTAACCTGTCTGTCTGTCTGTCTGTGTGTCTGTGTGCCTATACTTACAGTAACCTGTCTGTCTGTCTGTGTGCCTATACTTACAGTAACCTGTCTGTCTGTCTGTGTGCCTATACTTACATTGACCTGTATGTCTGTCTGTGTGCCTATACTTACAGTAACCTGTCTGTGTGTCTATACTTACAGTAACCTGTCTGTGTGTCTGTCTGTGTGTCTGTGTGCCTATACTTACAGTAACCTGTCTGTCTGTCTGTGTGCCTATACTTACAGTAACCTGTCTGTCTGTCTGTGTGCCTATACTTACATTGACCTGTATGTCTGTCTGTGTGCCTATACTTACAGTAACCTGTCTGTCTGTCTGTGTGTCTATACTTACAGTGACCTGTCTGTCTGTGTGTCTGTGTGTCTATACTTACAGTAACCTGTCTGTGTGTCTGTGTGTCTATACTTACAGTAACCTGTCTGTCTGTCTGTGTGTCTATACTTACAGTGACCTGTCTGTCTGACTGTCTGTGTGTCTATACTTACAGTAACCTGTCTGTGTGTCTGTGTGTCTATACTTACAGTAACCTGTCTGACTGTCTGTGTGTCTATACTTACAGTAACCTGTCTGTGTGTCTGTGTGTCTATACTTACAGTAACCTGTCTGTCTGTCTGTGTGTCTATACTTACAGTAACCTGTATGTCTGTCTGTGTGTCTATACTTACAGTAACCTGTCTGTCTGTTATTTAATAATAATAATGATAATAATAATAATACTTTAAATGTCTTGCTATTGTTATCAGGTGTAGAATTATTGGTTTTAATGGAGTTGATGGCTTGGTTTCTTTGACTTTAAAAAAGTAAGTAAATTAATCAAAGGTGATATGGACTATAGTGGTTGACGACAAGCCTAACATGTAACCTACTTGTATGATATAGGTCAGTCATTGAGAGACCTTTCCTTCGCTACAATGATATTACAGTAGGATCAATCATTGAGGTATGTTGCCATGGATACAGAAGACACATTTACACACCTTCCTTTGCTCCCATTCATTTCCCTATCTTTCTCCCATCCTCCCATCTCTATATTTTAATTTCATATTTCTAGACATGTCATGTAATGCACATTATATTGTTTGCTTACCACAGTGTACAATATTGAGCCTGGAGAAGTTTGGCATGCTAGTATCAGTATCTAACAACATTAAGGGTTTAGTCACTAATATGCATCTTGCCGACATCATCCTTAAACACCCAGAAAAGAAGTTAACAGAAGGGAAACAGATCAAGTGCAGGGTAAGTTAGATAACAATCACGCAGTATCGAATGTCATGTATGTTGTCATGGTGATAACAGATCAAGTGCAGGGTAAGTTAGATAACAATCACGCAGTATCGAATGTCATGTATGTTGTCATGGTGATAACAGATCAAGTGCAGGGTAAGTTAGATAACAATCACGCAGTATCGAATGTCATGTATGTTGTCATGGTGATAACAGATCAAGTGCAGGGTAAGTTAGATAACAATCACGCAGTATCGAAGGTCATGTATGTTGTCATGGTAGATAACAATCACGCACG
>JAUJYZ010000620.1:925000-975000 GCA_033675265.1 Actinostola sp. cb2023
GATGATGATTATATTGATGGCTATGATCATGGTGGTGGAAGTAAGTGATGATGTATTTTGATAACTGATGGTAGTGGTAGTGATGATGATGGTGATGATAGTTGTGATGATGATGGTGATGATGGTGATGCATTTTGTTAACTGATGATGGTGGTAGTGGTGATGATGGTGATGCATTTTGTAAAGTGATGATGGTGGTAGTGATGTAGTGATGATTTTGTTAACTGATGATGGTGATGCATTTTGATAACTGACGGTGGTGGTAATGATGATGATGGTGATGTATTTTGATAACTGACGGTGGTGGTAGTGATGATGATGATGATCAGTGTATTTATCATCCTTGACAATACAAAGATTGTATCTCTAAAATCTTCACTAAAAGCAGCTGCATTACATGACAAACTGTTAAGTAATTTTGATGACCTCAAAGTTGGCACGATTCTTGCTGGATACGTCAAGCGGATTATGGGATATGGCATCTTTATAGAATTTGCACCCAGAATCTTTGGTCTTGCACCTAATTCTGTAAGTACAGCACAGAGATTTGTAGTCAGAAATTACTATCAATGCAATTGTCCCCTGTTCCCTCCCCCCTCCTGTTCCATCCCACTCCCTGTTCCCTCCCACTCCCGTCAAGCCCCTCCCTGGGATCCCCCTCCCTGTTCCCTCCCCCTCCCTGTTCCCTCCCACTCCTGTGGTTCCCTCCCACTCCCTGTTCCCTCCCCCCTCCTGTTCCATCCCAGATTTGTCCATCCCAATCCCTATCTCTCACTCCCTTGTCCCCTGTTCCCTCCCCCTCCCTGTTCCCTCCCACTCCCTGTTCCCTCCCACTCCCTGCTCCCTCCCACTCCCTGCTCCCTCCCACTCCCTGCTCCCTCCCACTCCCTGCTCCCTCCCACTCCCTGTTCCCTCCCCTCCATGTTCCCTCCCACTCCCTGTTCCCTCCCACTCCCTGTTCCCTCCCTCCCTGTTCCCTCCCCTCCCTGTTCCCTCCCACTCCCTGTTCCCTCCCACTCCCTGTTCCCTCCCACTCCCTGTTCCCTCCCCTCCTTGTTCCCTCCCACTCCCTGTTCCCTCCCACTCCCTGTTCCCTCCCCTCCTTGTTCCCTCCCCCTCCCTTTTCCCTCCCCTCACTGTTCCTTCCCTCCTGTTCCCTCACACTCGCTAACCCCCCCTCCCTTCCTTCAATACTCAATCCCTATACATCAGACTCAACGAAGCAGGACATTAAATTGTTTTTCATGTTGTAGTTTTTAGCCAACCAGTTTGTATCCGATGCCTCAGAGCATTTCCAAGTTGGACAATCAGTCATGGCCAAGGTAAAGATCATGTATATCAACCATGCTATTGTTAATAAGCTATAAGTTTTAGGTTTTTCATTTTCGAAAAAGTAATTCATATATTGTAGAAGATCGTTTGAAAATTGTAGCTACACAGAAGTATCTGAATGTGCATTTATTTTCCTGATGCGCTTTTCCAAAAACGTAATACAGAGATGATTGTTTGAAAATTGTAGCAATAAAGAGCCGATCTCTGCATTTCTTTTTCTGAAGAGTAAAGACTTTGTATATTTTCATGAAGTTTTTGAATTGCAAAATGAAGTAGTTTCACAATGTTTGCTCTCGTCGCAAATAAGTTTAAATTTCTTTCACTACAAATAAACCAATCTTGAATCATCTCAATGATATTGCTGTACCAGGTTGTTGAAATAGATGCTGAGCGTAAGCGATTCCTCGTTAGCCTGAAACAGTCAGATCTAATGCCTGATTCTATCGGCTGGGATAAAAGTATAACAGGAGAGTTATTGCAAGACTTTCTGATGGAACGACAGTTAATTCTGGATGACAATGCTGCTAAATTAGGTATGACGAAGATAATGATGGTGATGATTCTAATAATAATGATCATGATAGCATTAATGATGGTGATGATAATGATGATGATGATGATGTTGATGGAGATGATGATGAAGATGATGATGATGAGATGATGATGTGGATGATGTGTGATGAAAGTGTTGCTACCGATACTTTGATGCTTGCATGTTTTGATGGTTGCCATGGTAATAACAGAATTCAAAAGATCTGTTTTAATTTTTCACAGATGATGTGAAAAAAATCATGTCACTCGCAACAGGAAGCCTTATAGAAGCTAAAGTAAGCATTAATCCATGTCCACATCTACATTTTAAACCTTCTTTACCAAATAACTGATGCATGCATAATGCCTGTCATAACTAATACTTGTACTTGGCTTTAGGTGAAGTCAATCAAGAAACATGGCATTTTTCTTCAACTTGCTGATGGTGTTCAAGGCTTTGTATCTCATCAATTAGCAGAAGGTATTAATGCATTATTATCTGCTGACTTGTGGTGTTTCATACTTGTGAAGCGTATCGAATATTCCAGCATATTCGCGATCATTCTAGAATGGTCAGGATTGTGAAATGACAATCCCCTAATAACGTCAGCAAGTAGATTACACACTTCCCATTACGAAATTATAAATGTATTGTAATTAGAATCAGAATGCATGTTTACGCAATATTGTAATAATGTTTGAATAAGGGCACTAATTCCATTTGACCTGACAGACTGTTATCTGATTTTAATGCTGGAATGCACCAGTTTGGTCTGAATGGACCTGTATATTTTGGTCTGGCATCTAGGTAGTCTTTTTGTGCATGATCACGGCTGCTTGAGTTATATTATTCAAATCAGCAGACAGATGGTCAGTAAGATTTCAATGTCTACTACTATGTAGGGGTGAGTTGTCAAGAGGATGAAGTTGTCTATGGTGTTATCTTGGACCACAACATGGAGTCAAAGACAGTGGATGTCACACTATGGCCACAAATAGTCCAAGAAAGAAGACATGTAGAGGGTGAAAAGACAAAGAACAAAAAGGTGCTTTATTGTCTGTACATTATATAATGTAGATCACGAGTCATCATCATCATCATCATCATCATCATCACCATCACCATCATCATCACCATCATCATTATCACCATCATCACCATCATCATCATCATCACCATCATCATCATCATCACCATCATCATCATCATCATCATCACCATCATCATCATCATCATCATCATCATCATCACCATCATCATCACCATCATCACCATCACCATCACCATCATCATCATCATCATCATCACCATCATCACCATCATCATCATCATCACCATCATCACCATCATCATCATCATCACCCATCACCATCATCATCATCATCACCATCACCATCATCATCATCATCATCATCATCATCATCATCATCATCATTCATCACCATCACCATCACCATCATCATCATCATCATCATCATCATCATCATCATCACCATCACCACCATCATCACCATCACCATCACCATCACTACCATCATCACACCATTGTATCATAGTGGGCCAAATTCACCATCACCAACCATCACCATATTGTCATCATCATTGCTGTATCATTCATCATCATCATCATCAAACCATCCACATCATCATCACCAAATACCAATCACCATCACCATCATCACCATCATCATCACCATCATCATCATCACCATCACCATCACCATCACCATCATCATCATCATCATCATCATCATCATCATCATCATCACCATCATCATCATCACCATCATCATCAACATCATCATCATCATCTTCATTATCACCATCATCATCATCATCATCATCATCATCACCATCATCACCATCACCATCATCATCATCATCATCTTCATGCAATGGTGTCTAAGTGTAACAGGCAGAGAGCTTGGTATTGAACGCTGGTCACTTTTCTCCCTCCCCATCCTAATATAATGGACCTTATTGAAATTTCTAGGACGAACGTGGATCAGCGTGCGCACTTTAACGGCTTAAAAATGAACACTGACGTCCCCAATCTACTGAAAACAGGTGAAGTGCTGTCGTAGATGACGTCAACAGCGTTATTCGTCAGTGGGCGCGCTGTCGTCCTCACATTCCCGTCCTAGACTTTTCTCGTGCGTAAGGTCCCTAATGAGACAGCATGAGTGTGGTCGTTGTGTGAGATAGTTTGCATGGGTCATGAAGATTTCTTTATATCCTTATGACAATCTCAATGTCTTGCTATCTAGCCCGATTAGCTCTATTTCTAGGTAGCTAATACCCTATGTCTGTATTATTCTTTCTTCTTAATTAATTATATTATTGTAAATCCTGTGGTATTGAATACATTGAATTGAATTGAACTATAGAGTGATGACTTGGTTAACCCTAGTTTGTCTGACTTTGTACTTGTAAGTTCCATTGGCTGCGTTATTAAACATTGTTGGCTATGTGTACCAATAAATATCTTATTTGTCACCAGATAAAGCCTCAGCAAATGGTTGAATGCATTGTGCTGCTTGTCAAGCAAAGTTACATGATTGTCTGTTTACCGCAGCACCATTACAAGTTAGCCATTGCTCCTATGAAAATGGTAAGATTTTTTACACTACTTTCATTGATAACATTGATTTCACTGTTTGGGCTTCCTGTGGCATGACTACACAGGTATCCCAACACAATTTGTTGTATGAGGTCACAAATCTTGATCTTTTGCTACAGCATTTGAATGATATCAGAGATGCTTCCAAAAGATTTGCTGTTGGACAGAAGTATACAGCTACTGTTTATAGGTGAGACATGGCATAATCTTATCCCAATATTATACGCTTGTTAATGATCTAGGAGTATCTTACATTTAAACTGGTTGATAGTACTGTATATGTATCTAATATACACGTCTACAGCATTCCATTCAGACATGTAACATGTCGGAGCAACAGTAAACAAAGTTGGATATAACATAATTATATATTAGGCAACGTTTACAGGAAATGTGGTCTCTTGTACATCCATTCATTCATTTATCCATCCATCCATCCATCCATCTATTCCATTCATTTGTTCATTCATTCATTCCATACATCCTTCTCATTCATTTGTTCATTTATTCATTCATTTGTTTGTTTATTCTTTGACAATTTCATTCATTCATCTATTTATCCATCCATCCATTCTTTCATTTGTTCCTTTGTTCTAGTGTTCACTCATTCATTCATTCATTCACTTGCTGCTCACTCATGTCATTATTCATTTCTATTATATTTTATTAAAGTTCACAGCCATGTATCGCTGTTTTGCAAGAGAAAACAATCGATAAAGAAAACATGAAGACTGGTGTTGTGACTTCTGCTGTGTGAGTACAAAATAATTACCAATCAAAATAGATCAAGACAAACCCTGGCAGTGAAATGAAGTCACTTAATAAAAACAATCGATAAAGAAAACATGAAGACTGGTGTTGTGACTTGTGCTGTGTGAGTACAAAATAATTACCAATCAAAATAGATCAAGACCTTGCAGTGAAATAAAGTCACTTAATAAAAACAATAGATAAAGAAAACATGAAGACTGGTGTTGTGACTTCTGCTGTGTGAGTACAAAATAATTACAAATCAAAATAGATCAAGACAAACCCTGGCAGTGAAATGAAGTCACACTTAATAAAAACAATAGATAAAGAAAACATGAAGACTGGTGTTGTGACTTCTGCTGTGTGAGTACAAAATAATTACCAATCAAAATAGATCAAGACAAACCCTGGCAGTGAAATAAAGTCACTTAATAAAAACAATAGATAAAGAAAACATGAAGACTGGTGTTGTGACTTCTGCTGTGTGAGTACAAAATAATTACAAATCAAAATAGATCAAGACAAACCCTCGCAGTGAAATAAAGTCACTTAGAAATATCTGAGACCTCAACAGGAATCAAACCCATGACCTCCACAATGCTCTAATCAACTGAGCTATGAAGCCTCATTTTGAGAACAGGTTATTAGTGAGTTCAGTTATAGTGATGTATTGCTGGTTTGCAATACACGTCACAGCAGCCATATGGTTGAACTTCAACAAAAGATTGCTCATTAGTGTCTATTGTTTGTTCAACCAACATGGCCACCGTGTCTTTATCTCTTGATTCTCAAGGGATTGATTGCAAACCAAGAATATGTAAAGACATGTGCATATAGCATTCTAAGCGCTCTGATCATTGTTATGGATAGTGGCGCTATATAAAATGTATTATTATTATTATTATTTATGATAGAAATATTTTATTATCACAAATATTATTTTGTGCCTGAAACTATGTGTACTCTGTTTGTTGCAGTGTGAAGTCTATCAAAGCCTTACAGATGAATGTACAGCTTGATGGTTGTGGTGTGAATGGAAGAGTTTATATCTGTCATGCTACAGATGACATCAAGGAGGTATGTAATGTAGCAGGGGCCCAAGATGACTGTCCTGTGGACATGTATTGAATAACTTTTGGACATGTACAGTCAAACCTGGCGAATAAATAAATAATATAAATAAATAAAATAAACCTCTCTTAAGCAGCTGTTTAAACGTCACCTCTATTAAGCTATTGGCTATTTCCCACTATTTCCCACTTCAGTTTTCTTGTATCTCTTCTATTTACTTTCAGGGACAGTCACCCTTTAAATCCTATCGACAAGGAGAAAAGATTCAAGTTAAAGTGTTAGGCTTTAGGGACACCAAGACACATAAGTGAGTCTGAATAGTTACTATTGATGCCAAGGTTTACTTGTCAGGATTGCACTCTGCTCCTGTTGTGTGAAACTGCAGTTGTTGGTGCCATTCAGTTTTCTTGTTTTTTCTTTTTTTTTCACAAAGAAATATTTGCTGATATTTTTTGCTTTTGAACAGATTTCTTCCAGTGACTCACAAGAATTTTACCAGAGCAGTTGCAGAACTCTCCATAAAACAAAGGTTTGTCTATAAACTGTGTTATATTGAACAATTTCCCCTTCTGTCCAACTGACTCCCTCCCTCCCTCCCTCCCTCCCTCCCTCCCTCCCTCCCTCCTCCCTCCCTCCTCCCTCCCTCCCCTCCCTCCCTCCCTCCCTCCCTCCCTCCCTCCCTCCTCTCCCTCCTCCCCCTCCCTCTCCGTCTCTTCCTCCCTCCGTCTCTACCTCCCTCCGTCTCTTCCTCCCTCCCTCCCTCCCTCCCTCCCTCCGTCTCTTCCTCCCTCCCTACCTCTCTTCCTCCCTAACTCCCTCCCTCTCTTCCTCCCTCCCTCTCTTCCTCTCTCCCTCCCTTCTCCCTACTAAGTACAAGTTTGGTTGCAACACCTTGAAATCCCCAACTGATTCAAGACTTACAGATGACAATGAAATACTAAGGACACTTGTATGTACATATTGTTACAGTGACTGAGTTCAAGACTTACAGATGACAATGAAATACTAAGCACTTGTATGTGACATATTGTTACAGTGATGTTGCTAGTACTAAGCACTTGTATGTGACATATTGTTACAGTGATGTTGCTAGTACTAAGCACTTGTATGTGACATATTGTTACAGTGATGTTGCTAGCGCTACAGAGTATAAAGCACCAAAACTAGACGATTACAAAGTAGGAGATCAAATAACAGCATTTGTTAAAACAGTAAGTAAAGTCTATTGAAGTAGTCTAATCAGTAAGAAGAGAGAAACAAACTGAAGCTCTTCCTCTCATCAGGCAACAGATCATTGCATATGGATGATTGTGTCTGCCAATGTGACTGGGCGTGTGTCTCTACTTGATGCTTCTTCAAATGTCAAGGTAAGACAATCCTATACTGATACGAATTGTAAGATGTATATGTTTAAGTGTCTTCATCTTATGACTGTAATTTGTATCAACTATGTAATGTTAAAATGCGCAGTACAAGTATTTAACATTGTTATTATTAATATTTAAGTGATTGCCAAGCTATTGGACATTAATCGGCCATCTTCACAGCATGTAGTGAAAGGATGTGTGATGTCGTCTTTATACAATATTCTCATCTAATGCAGATATATTGTGGTGCATTACCTGCTTTTATCATGATTCACAGGTTCTAAGAAAACTATCATCTCACTTCAAGCATGGAACTGGACATACATGCTACGTCATGGCTGTAGATAGCACCCATGACACACTAGAGCTATCAATTACCTGTAAGTATAGGTACCTTGCCTTGTACATGGCACTGGACATACATACTACGTCATGGCTGTAGATAACACCCATGACACACTAGAACTATCAATTACCTGTAAGTATAGGTACCTTGCCTTGTACATGGCACTGGACATACATGGTACGTCATGGCTGTAGATAACACCCATGACACACTAGAACTATCAATTACCTGTAAGTATAGGTACCTTGCCTTGTACATGGCACTGGACATACATGGTACGTCATGGCTGTAGATAACACCCATGACACACTAGAACTATCAATTACTTGTAAGTATAAGGATTATCGAATGGTCAAGGCGAGACTTTGCGAGACTCCGAGACAAGGCATTATTTAGCGAGCCTGAGACGCTTTTTCACCGATTTCCTTTGTTTTAAAAATTCTGAGATGGCTTTTTGCGAAAAAATGAGACTTCGAGACCCGCGAAATTTGACCAAATTTTTGCGAGACTGTGACCTTTTGCGGGGACCATTCGACACCCCTTAGGTATAGGTACCTTACCTCATACTGCTGTGGTGCCTGGTTCAATTCCTGGACCAAGTGCTTCGTGTGAGTTGTGTTTGTCAGTTCATTCTCTCCCTGGCTTTGAGGGATTTCCCCCGGGTACTCCAGTCTTCATCCCTCCATCTAAAATGAACTACGTAGTGAGATGAGTGTTGAGTGTACAGAATATAGAATGTAGTGAGAAGTGAATGTGAGAGTTATGTCTCCAATGAGCAGTACTCAGCTAAGTAAAACTTCACATGTTAAATATAAGTTATAGAGTAATTTGTCGCTTGGTAATTGTTAGTAATGTAGTTCGTAAGGTTTCATCAAGCGTAAAAAGACTCAGAAAAAGACTCAGCCCAGACGGGAATTGAACCTGTGACCTCCTGGATACTAGGAGGTGCTCTAATATATTTATTTTATATAATTTATCTTCAAAGTATCAAGACAGTATAACAAAAGAATCCTGATCCATACTCTTTCCGTGTGATATATTTGTATATTTAGATAAACCAGGGGTGACTCTGTCCAAGGGCATGTTAGTACCAGGCCGTGTAAGCAAGATCAACCCAGTCTCTGGTTTATTTATTCAACTACCACTGCATAAATGTGGCATGGCTTCGTTGACAGACGTCCAGGACCAGTATTCAGCTTCACCTGTGGAAGGCTTCAACAACAGACAAATAGTCACGTAAGTAGCAAGTCTACTTAGGTTATCATTAATTACACAGCAGTGTGTCTTGCAGGACATCTTAGACTGGCAAGATGTTGTCGTCATCAATATATATGCAACCATTATTGCTGTAGCACTATTAGAGCGGCTTGTCTAGTTGGTAAATAGTTGTATGTCAGTCAAACAATGTGGGTGTGTTATACTTTAACCAATCATAGCAATGCAATTTCACAGTCATACTTCAACAATAGTGGTTCTATCAACATGTATCTTCAGCCTTCGTGATAATGTCTGTACTCAGGTCAACACATTCAACGTCAAGCACAAGTCACTACAAAACACAACACATTGATGTACTGTATTTTTCTGTTTAGGTGTTACATCTTAGGAGTAAAAGATGATGAACACTTTGATTTATCACTCAGACCCTCCAGGTAAGATTGCAACTAGACATCCAGGGTTTTGTTAGTGACAGGACGCCAGGACACTTGGACCTTTACCTTATTTCAACTATTTTATCCTAAATGCCAAGAAATGGCTGCTCTACTAGCATGTTAGTACACAGCAGTGTACTAACTTATTTTAGGGCCTCTATTGATAACAGTTTTTTACAGCTTTAACAACCCTGCATTTAAATTTGCATTTTTGCATATTATAAAATTTTTGCAAAATCTGTTCATAAGTAAGAATTTATGTATATCTTTCTAATGAAAAGGAACAATTCAAGTTTTTGTTTATAGGCTAAAACACATACATTTATAGGCTAAAACACATAAATTTATGTGTCCTGAGATATAAATGTACTATATGTGTAAGCTAAAACACATAAATTTATGTGCCCTGAGATATATATCAAAAATTGTGCTATTTGTTTGCAAGATTGAATAAATGAAAAATGACAAAACAGTAATTTTGAACAATTGTACATGATGGAAATTGAACTCCAAATAATAAAATTGCCCTTTTTGAATGAGCAGACCTGCTAAATTCTAAAAACATGTGCAAAATGGAAATAATTTCAGCAAAATGCAAAAATGCAAATTTAAATGCAGGGTTGTTTTTGTAAATACTGATAGAGCTACCTTGTGTAAATAAAGGCATCTATCTATCTATCTATCTATCTTACAAATTTGTCCCTGTTATTCTAAACTAATAAAAACCCTGGTCATCCAAGTACTTGATCACAGTGTTTGATATGACTTTCATGATGAGGAAATGTTGTTTCCTTTCTGATGTTTTGTAGGACTGAAGGAGAAAGTACACAAGACGAAGCAGGTAGAGTTGTGGTAACATCAGAAAAACATATTAATACAATAATATATATGTAAATAATAATATAATAAACACTCTTGCATAGAATTATAGTGGGTTTTTTTTTACAAAAGGAAAAAGAAAAGGCAAAACGACAAAGCTATTAAATATTCTAAAAGCTATGTTTATAGATAGATTCATTGCAGAATACTATTGTATTATGAATGAATGAATGAATGAATGAATGAATGAATGAATGAATGGATGGATGAATGAATGGATGGATGAATGAGGAATGAATGGATGCATAAATGGAAGGATAGATGAATGGATGGATGTAAGGATGGATGGATGGATGGATGGATGGATGAATGAATGAATGAATGGATGGATGAATGAGGAATGAATGGATGCATAAATGGAAGGATAGATGAATGGATGGATGTAAGGATGGATGGATGGATGAATGAATGGATGAATGGATGGATGGATGGATGAATGAATGAATGAATGGATGAATGGATGGATGGATGGATGAGTGAATGGATGGATGGATGAATGAATGGAAGAGTGGATGAATGAGGAATGAATGGATGGATGAATGTTACTGTAGCTTTTACAAATTAAAATGATTTTGAATTTCAGTTGAGGAGAGTAAACCCACAGATCCTGAATACAAGACGTTAACAGACCTTGATGTTGGAGACATAGTTAAAGGTTTTGTCAAGTCTGCCAGCAATGCTGGGGTGTTTGTAAGGTACTGCAAACTCATGCTATGTACATCTTTATCTAGACAAATGTATCACTTGAATGTATAGCAGATCCTCACAGAAATTGTGGGGAAGAGAAAGGGGGATGGAAAGAGACAGTCACATTGTGGAGAGAGTTGTGAAGGATCGGGGACATGGTAATTGAAGAAAGCGAGACCTTTGACACAAGCTCCCCCCTGGCTATTTTCAAATACAACTCGAAGAAATGAAATTTACTTATTGTGAATATAAAATAACGTTTAATAAATAATAATAATTTGTGTTGTATAATAGTTTGGCTCATCACATTGTCGCTCGTGTGCAAATCAAGAACCTGTCACATTTCTTTGTCAAAGAATGGAAGCCACTCTTTCTTCCTGGAAAACTTGTCATAGGAAAAATCCTCAGGTCAGTACATTGTACATGCATGATGACGATAGAATGATGGTGCTGTTGATTCCGATGATGAAGGTGTTGAACATGGTGATGATGACAAAAGAGATGGTAATGGTGGTGACAATGGTAGTGGTGGTGGTGATTATGATGATGATGATGATGATGACGACAATGATGATAGTGGTGATGATGATGACGATGGTGATAAATGATGATGATGATAGTGGTGATGATAATGATGGTGATAAATGATGATGATAGTGATGATGATGTCAATAATGATGGTGATAAATAATGATGATAATAGTGGTGGTGGTGATAATGATGATATTGGTGTTGATGACAATGATGATGATAGTGGTGATGATGATGATGATAATGGTGATGATAACGATGGTGATAAATGATGATGGTGATGGTGATTAAGCAACAGTATTATAGTCAATGTCATACTTATTGAGGGTATGTTCACCAGTATAAACCCTGCAGATGGTCGTATAGAGTTAACTCTAAAGGGCAAGGATACTGGTCTAGAGGACCCTGCCCCAAATCCTAAGAAAACAGAAAAAGAAAAAGCGAAGAAAAGAAAGAAAGAAGCGGCTTCTAAACAAGTGAAAACTGTTGATGCAGATGATGATGAGAATGTTGACAGCGATGAAGAAGTAATGCTTAAGAAATTGAAATCAGGTTTGTGAAGGTCTTGAGTAACAAAGGAGGCCAACATGTAAATCTAAACATTTGTACTTTTGTCTTCAATACACTGACTTACAGACGAATCAGACAGTGAAGATGAAAATGAAGAAAAGGCAACAGAAAGTGAGGAATCAGATGAAGAGGAATCGTCAGACGAGGTAATACTGTATTATTTGAATCAAACACAAATAACTAATTTAATAATCTCACAATATTGTGCTAATTCTTGTAGAACATGGATACTGTCTCGACGTCCCGTACGCTCCCAAGGTTACAGGTATACATATAACATCAGAACAAAGGAATTTTATGCGATTGTATATGAAACATGTGTATGTTGTTTTAAAGATGTCGTGCGGATTTGACTGGAATGCTACTGCATACGAGAATGGTCATAACAAGGATAGCGATGAAGAGAGCAGTGAGAGTGAAACAGAGATTACTGAACAGGTAAATAATATAATTTGTATTTATCCATCCATCCTTTCCATTCCTTCAGTAACCTCTCCTTCCCTATCTAACCAACCTTTACCCTTTCCTACCCTACCCACCACTAACCTACTCTACCCTTATCTACACAACACTACCCTAACCCCACCCTAGCCTAGCCTTTTCCCTTCCTTCCCTTTACTTCCATTTGCCTTCACTTTACTTCCATTTCCCTTCCCTTTACTTCCATTTCCCTTCCCTTTACTTCCATTTCCCTTCCCTTTACTTCCATTTCCCTTCCCTTTACTTCCATTTCCCTTCCCTTTACTTCCATTTCCATTTCCCTTCTCTTTACTTCCCTTTACTTCCATTTCCCTTCTCTTTACTTCCATTTCCCTTCATTCCATTTCCCTTCCCTTTACTTCCATTTCCCTTCCTTCCCTTTACTTCCATTTCCCTTCCTTCCATTTCCCTTCCCTTTACTTCCATTTCCCTTCCATTTCCATTTCATTTCCCTCTACCCTTCTCTTTTACATTAACACCATTCATCCTTTCAGTTATTCCTTCCTACTCATAACCTTGTATTGTCCTTTTAGGTTTCTCGCAAGAAAAGTAAGCGTCAGAAAAGAGCTGAAAAGAAGGCAGAAGAAGATTTTCTGTACAAAGTAAGTACGGGTTGATATCCAGCCATCTAATCAATTTTTAGCTAAATGAATATTTAGTTAAAATCAAGGCACATGGGAAAAGCGCTCAGTCGTGCAGTCTCAGGGTTACGTGGCACCTGTATTGTTGTCTCAGGGTCATGCAGCACCCATATTGCTGAACGTGTGCATCTACTCTAATGTGAAGCTGAGCATGCTGGCCAGCGGTCATGCACGATACTGTGGGGATTTCCCAGGCTATAGCAGGGTCATGTGGCGTGTTTGTGGCAGATCGTCGCGGATCTGTGACAGGTGCCAGGTGTGGTGGACTGCGACTAGGTTACCATGGTTACCATTATTATTATGGTTACCTCCTCGACGTGCGTGATCTGTGCGACAACTGGCACTGCTGTCCCATCCACCTTCTCCCAAGTTCATCTGTGCTGATGAGTTTAAATAAGTCACTGAGGATTGTCGCTGGCTCATGAACCATTTACCCATATATCCATGTTTTCTCATTACCATTCTGTGTCTATCAATCCATACATTTACTCAAATGTTATCTATTTTCCCTTCTATAGACCGAACAAGCTCTACTTGATCAAGACCGTGCCCCAGAATCCACAGACGATTTTGATCGTTTAGTTCTAACCTCACCTAATAACTCTGTACTATGGCTACAATACATGGCCTTCCACCTTCACATGACAGAGGTCGACAAAGCCAGGGCAGTCGCTGAAAGAGCTGTGAAAACTATTTCATTCAGGTATGGATGGATGCATTGGTCATGATAGTGATGCACACACGCCTCTTTCATGGATTCTTCCAAGAGGGATGGGGTATCTGTGTTTAAATGGTTGAAGGAGATAATTTGTCCTCACGTTTGATTGTAGAAATGGTTGCTTTGACTAAACGTTATGGATGAATCATCTAAAAGTTATCTACAGTTAAAATTACTGGTGTTCCTTTGTCATGGTGTCATTGGAAAAGTGGGCCATTGATTAAAGTGCAACCGAAATGAAATATTTTATTGCATTTTATATTATAGATTATTCAAAGAAATAATGTTATCATAAAGATATTTTTGATTTTCAGGGAGGAACGTGAGAAGCTAAATATCTGGGTTGCCATGATGAACCTAGAGAATCTCTACGGTACGCAGGAATCTCTTATCAAGGTGTTTGAAAGAGCCTTACAACACAACGACCCCAAGAAAGTCTTCTTCCACTTGATAACTATTTATTCAAAGTCAGAAAAGAATGAGGTATGACATGCCGTAACCAGTAAATTAGAGAATGTGAGGGGAAGTAAGAGCTGAGTAAGGATTTGTGGAGGAGAAATGGCCTTAGGTACACCAAGTGACCAAATTATCCATGGTAACCACCAATAACCCCTACCTCTTTGCCATGGCAACCACCAAAAACCCCTACCTCTTTGCCATGGTAACCACCAATAACCCCTACCTCTTTGCCATGGTAACCACCAATAACCCCTACCTCTTCGCCATGGTAACCACCTAAAAACCCTACCTCTTTGCCATGGTAACCACCTAAAAACCCTACCTCTTTGCCATGGCAACCACCAAAAACCCCTACCTCTTTGCCATGGTAACCAATAAAAACCCTACCTCTTTGCCATGGTAACCACCAAATACCCCAACATCTTTACCACGGTAACCAATAAAAACCCCAACATCTTTACCACGGTAACCAATAAAAACCCTACCTCTTTGCCATGGTAACCACCAAAAATCCTACCTCTTTGCCATGGTAACCACCAAAACTCCTACTTCTTTGCCATGGTAACCACAAAAAACTACCCCTACCCCTTTGCCATGGTAACCACCAAAAACCCTACCTCTTCGCCATGGCAACCACCTAAAACCTACCTCTGCCATGGTAACCACCAAAAACCTACCTCTTTGCCATGGCAACCACCAAAAACCCTACCTCTTTGCCATGGCAACCACCAAAACCCCTACCTCTTCGCCATGGCAACCACCAAAAACCCTACCTCTTCGCCATGGCAACCACCTAAAATTCGACAGATTTCAGACAAGTGTCATCATATTTTCTCATTTATCAGCTGGCAGAGCAACTGTTTCACACGATGACAAAAAGGTTTAGTCAAAGCAAGAAAGTTTGGATTGAGTTTGGAAGATTTGACATGAAATGCGGGAAGCTAGAATCAGCGAGAAAAATGCTGCAACGAGCACTGAAAAGTTTACCAGGACGAAAACGTGAGTAGTTCTTAGTGGTGAGTTGTGATGATATTGATGATTGTTGTAGTGATTGTTGATGGTGATTATGAAAAGGTTATGATATCAGTGAAGGCAGAGTTTGTGGTAGTAGTGAAGATAAGCCACAGAAAACAATGATATTGGTAGTGGTAGTGGTGATGATGATGATTATAATGGTGACGATGAGCAATAATTAGAACTCTTTCAACTTAATGAGTGTTTGTTTTGTGATTTTAGACGTAGATACGATTGTTCAGTTTGCTATCATGGAATTCAAGCTTGGAGATCCTCAACGTGGACAGACAGTCATTGAGGAAGTCCTAAGCAACTACCCCAAACGATCAGACCTTTGGTCGGTGTACATTGATATGATGATAAAACAAGGAGACCTGGAAATTGTCAGGTGAGATTTCACTGATGTAATAAACATGCTGGTGATATATCCTGTGATCACTGATGTAATAGATCAAACATATCCTGTGATCCCTGATGTAATAGATCAAACATATCCTGTGATCACTGATGTAATAGATCAAACATATCCTGTGATCCCTGATGTAATAGATCAAACATATCCTGTGATCACTGATGTAATAGATCAAACATATCCTGTGATCCCTGATGTAATAGATCAAACAATGTAATAGATCAAAATAGATCAATCCTGTGATCACTGATGTAATAGATCAAACATATCCTGTGATCACTGATGTAATAGATCAAACATATCCTGTAATGATCCTGATGTAATAGATCAAACATATCCTGTGATCACTGATGTAATAGATCAAACATATCCTGTGATCCCTGATGTAATAGATCAAACATATCCTGTGATCCCTGATGTAATAGATCAAACAACATATCCTGTGATCACTGATGTAATAGATCAAACATATCCTGTGATCACTGATGTAATAGATCAAACATATCCTGTGATCACTGATGTAATAGATCAAACATATCCTGTGATCACTGATGTAATAGATCAAACATATCCTGTGATCACTGATGTAATAGATCAAACATATCCTGTGATCACTGATGTAATAGATCAAACATATCCTGTGATCCCTGATGTAATAGATCAAACATATCCTGTGATATCCCCTGATGTAATAGATCAAACATATCCTGTGATCACTGATGTAATAGATCAAACATATCCTGTGATCACTGATGTAATAGATCAAACATATCCTGTGATCACTGATGTAATAGATCAAACATATCCTGTGATCACTGATGTAATAGATCAAACATATCCTGTGATCACTGATGTAATAGATCAAACATGCTGGTGATATATCCTGATGATCCTGTGATCCCTGATGTAATAGATCAAACATATCCTGTGATCCCTGATGTAATAGATCAAACATATCCTGTGATCCCTGATGTAATAGATCAAACATATCCTGTGATCCCTGATGTAATAGATCAAACATATCCTGTGATCACTGATGTAATAGATCAAACATATCCTGTGATCACTGATGTAATAGATCAAACATATCCTGTGATCACTGATGTAATAGATCAAACATATCCTGTGATCACTGATGTAATAGATCAAACATGCTGGTGATATATCCTGTGATCCCTGATGATGTAATAGATCAAACATATCCTGTGATCACTGATGTAATAGATCAAACATGCTGGTGATATATCCTGTGATCCCTGATGTAATAGATCAAACATATCCTGTGATCACTGATGTAATAGATCAAACATGCTGGTGATGTATATCCTGTGATCCCTGATGTAATAGATCAAACATATCCTGTGATCACTGATGTAATAGATCAAACATGCTGGTGATGTATATCCTGTGATCCCTGATGTAATAGATCAAACATATCCTGTGATCACTGATGTAATAGATCAAACATGCTGGTGATATATCCTGTGATCCCTGATGTAATAGATCAAACATATCCTGTGATCACTGATGTAATAGATCAAACATGCTGGTGATATATCCTGTGATCCCTGATGTAATAGATCAAACATGCTGGTGATATATCCTGTGATCCCTGATGTAATAGATCAAACATATCCTGTGATCCCTGATGTAATAGATCAAACATATCCTGTGATCACTGATGTAATAGATCAAACATGCTGGTGATATATCCTGTGATCCCTGATGTAATAGATCAAACATATCCTGTGATCACTGATGTAATAGATCAAACATGCTGGTGATATATCCTGTGATCACTGATGTAATAGATCAAACATATCCTGTGATCACTGATGTAATAGATCAAACATATCCTGTGATCACTGATGTAATAGATCAAACATGCTGGTGATATATCCTGTGATCCCTGATGTAATAGATCAAACATATCCTGTGATCACTGATGTAATAGATCAAACATGCTGGTGATATATCCTGTGATCCCTGATGTAATAGATCAAACATATCCTGTGATCACTGATGTAATAGATCAAACATGCTGGTGATATATCCTGTGATCCCTGATGTAATAGATCAAACATGCTGGTGATATATCCTGTGATCCCTGATGTAATAGATCAAACATATCCTGTGATCACTGATGTAATAGATCAAACATGCTGGTGATATATCCTGTGATCCCTGATGTAATAGATCAAACATATCCTGTGATCACTGATGTAATAGATCAAACATGCTGGTGATATATCCTGTGATCCCTGATGTAATAGATCAAACTTATCCTGTGATCACTGATGTAATAGATCAAACATATCCTGTGATCACTGATGTAATAGATCAAACATGCTGGTGATATATCCTGTGATCCCTGATGTAATAGATCAAACATATCCTGTGATCACTGATGTAATAGATCAAACATATCCTGTGATCACTGATGTAATAGATCAAACATATCCTGTGATCACTGATGTTATAGACTGATGTAATAGATCAAACATATCCTGTGATCACTGATGTAATAGATCAAACATATCCTGTGATCCCTGATGTAATAGATCAAACATATCCTGTGATCACTGATGTAATAGATCAAACATATCCTGTGATCACTGATGTAATAGATCAAACATATCCTGTGATCACTGATGTAATAGATCAAACATATCCTGTGATCACTGATGTAATAGATCAAACATACTGGTGATATATCCTGTGATCCCTGATGTAATAGATCAAACATATCCTGTGATCCCTGATGTAATAGATCAAACATGCTGGTGATATATATCCTGTGATCCCTGATGTAATAGATCAAACATATCCTGTGATCCCTGATGTAATAGATCAAACATATCCTGTGATCCCTGATGTAATAGATCAAACATATCCTGTGATCACTGATGTAATAGATCAAACATGCTGGTGATATATCCTGTGATCCCTGATGTAATAGATCAAACATATCCTGTGATCACTGATGTAATAGATCAAACATATCCTGTGATCACTGATGTAATAGATCAAACATATCCTGTGATCACTGATGTAATAGACTGATGTAATAGATCAAACATATCCTGTGATCCCTGATGTAATAGATCAAACATATCCTGTGATCACTGATGTAATAGATCAAACATATCCTGTGATCACTGATGTAATAGATCAAACATATCCTGTGATCACTGATGTAATAGATCAAACATATCCTGTGATCACTGATGTAATAGATCAAACATATCCTGTGATCACTGATGTAATAGATCAAACATGCTGGTGATATATCCTGTGATCCCTGATGTAATAGATCAAACATATCCTGTGATCCCTGATGTAATAGATCAAACATGCTGGTGATATATATCCTGTGATCCCTGATGTAATAGATCAAACATATCCTGTGATCCCTGATGTAATAGATCAAACATATCCTGTGATCCCTGATGTAATAGATCAAACATATCCTGTGATCACTGATGTAATAGATCAAACATATCCTGTGATCACTGATGTAATAGATCAAACATATCCTGTGATCCCTGATGTAATAGATCAAACATATCCTGTGATCACTGATGTAATAGATCAAACATATCCTGTGATCCCTGATGTAATAGATCAAACATATTCTGTGATCCCTGATGTAATAGATCAAACATATCCTGTGATCACTGATGTAATAGATCAAACATATCCTGTGATCACTGATGTAATAGATCAAACATATCCTGTGATCACTGATGTAATAGATCAAACATGCTGGTGATATATCCTGTGATCCCTGATGTAATAGATCAAGCATATCCTGTGATCACTGATGTAATAGATCAAACATGCTGGTGATATATCCTGTGATCACTGATGTAATAGATCAAACATATCCTGTGATCCCTGATGTAATAGATCAAACATATCCTGTGATCACTGATGTTTTACAGTCCCAGCTTAAAGTGCATATCAGGGTTATGAGTTTCTTTTGAAAATTGATTACATATGAAGTGAATAGTGGGATGGTTCAGTATTTTGTGATTTGAGCTTCGTATTTGCGAGTTATAAAGGTTTGAAATCGTGATATGCTAATTCGGTGACGTCAACGCAGGCATCATTTATTATACAAAAGCGCCCCTTTGCAAATTACTGACATTTTTAATCTGGCAAAAAGTTATTCTACAACTTATATAAATGATGTTAAACTTTTTTTCTATTTTAGAAAAGAGTGCTACTTAAAAAAACAAAAATAAGTTACGGCAAATGCCTGCGTTGACGTCACCTAATTAGCATATCACGATTTCAAACATAACTCGCAAATGCGAAGCTCAAATCACAAAATACTGAACCATCCCACTATTCACTTTATAAGTAATCGATTTTCAAAAGAAACTCATAACCCTGATATGCACTTTAACTGTTTTCAATAATTCTATAAATGAATACAGAGTTCACTAGTTGTCTATTTATCCTCTTGTGAACAAATACAAACGTCATTGTGAATCTAGCCGAGTGGGACGTCAATGGGACATGTGTTTGTATGAAAGGTATTCTTGTCTACAGTAGTTGACCAATTCTATTTTCATCTCAACAGGAACATCTTTGAACGAGTGATTCATCTCAATTTGTCCTCGAGGAAGATGAAGTTCTTGTTTAAACGCTACTTGTCGTTTGAGCGTGAACATGGAGATGAGTTGAGTGTAGAGAAAGTCAAGACGAAAGCAATGGAGTACGTCGAGTCCAAGGTTGCGCTCACGTGACAACTTATACAGTCTGCAATAGTTGTAACTAACACTTTTCGCCAACAATAATGACAGCACGGTTTTGTAGTCGTATCGAGTGTGGTGAAACTCCACGCATACGTAAATATCGTTGGGAATTAGTTTGCGCACTAACGTTCAACTGTACGTTCTGTTCACCATCGCAGTGACAACACGAAGTTGTAGTTGTGTCGAGTGTGGCGCTCTCCAATTCGCTTCCTAACGATAGTGCTGTGTCTATGGGCGCATACATGCATAAAGCTGCTTGCAAACGACATAGTTTCCAAAGTTGTGCGCTCGAGGGGACCGTGTTGTTTGACCAGAAAACCCTTCTCACATATGACAACAATTGTCAAGGATTAGTTTTTAGATTCAGATTATGTGAATTGTTTTAGCAGTTTGTTTTAACAATGTGGTTTCATACGCAAATAAATATATGGAATTTTTAAAATCTTACTCGTTGTTTGTGTCATGTTATGGTACCCTACATGCGAGAGACCAGAAAACGCAATTTTTTTCGCAGAGAACGAGTCCACATGAGCGGTATGTTTTTACCCATAATGCATCCGTACGAAAGCTCATTGGGGATTTTAATTTTTTGAAAGGTGAAATGACCTTGAAATGACCTTGAAATGTTCTGTCTTGTTCTAAATGTGTAGAAGACCAAAGCACTTTCGCTGTCCAGACGACGATAAAACGTCGTTATAAAAACCTCGCACTTTGGAAATCGTTTTCGAAAACCTACGTTTATCGGTTTAGGTCTATCGTTTTCAAAGAAAACGTATGCGTGATTTATACGGAGGATTTCCTTTTAATATTGAGTCAATACACTCCAGAACACCTCTGTGTAAGGGCCGAGTTTTGTCCCGGCCACCAGCTCAAAGATTTATAGTTATTGAAACCTCCCCACAACGACCACCTCTACACAACGTCGGCATCGAAGGGAATCGTTTCTCCAACCTCCAAAACCCACGTAAAATATCCTCTCCGCAACAGCCACTCGAAGATACTCGATGCATTGTTTAAAATTAGATTCACTGCTGGAGTATTTTAGTCAGTTTATGACACAAATAGTCTTGCACTTAATGAACCCTCGACCCTTGTCAAAACCCAACACTTGAATAGTCAATTGCCAAATCATTTTAGATTTCTGCATGTTTTCACTGATATATTTTTACTACGTAGTCGAACCTCTCCACAACGGCCACCTCGGGACTGTATTTTGTGGTCGTTGTGTAGAGGTGGCTGTTGTGTGGAGGTTTTAAAAACGAATAAATATATGGGCTTGCAAAAAAATCCTGGCGTTACAGAGATAGGTGGCCGTTGTGGGGAGGTGGCCGTTAGTCGAGGTTCGACTGTATTAATAAAATTTGCATATTAAAATACATATACCCATATTACAACATCTACATCTACATTTATTTTGTCAGCAGAAACTATATACATAAGTACAGTTATCACGCTAACATTAAATTAAACATTAAATAATACAAAATTGGATAAATACAATGATATTAAAAAATAAAAATTATCATAATAATAAAAATTATAAAAATTATAAATATTTCTTACTAATCTTCTCTAAAATGATCAATTAATTTAATTTTAAAACTGTCTAAAGATTTGGCAGTTACGATGTCGGATGGAAGACTATTCCATTCTCTGACTGTTCTGGGGAAATAAGAAAATTTGAAGACGACTTTGGTTGCATGTTCAACAAAGTATTTAAATTTGTGAGTTCCTCGAGTACGTGTTTCTGTTGCTGGTGTTAGATATTTAGACTTGTTAACAACAATAACGTCATTAGTGATTTTGTACATTGTACAACCCTATCTCCTCACAACGGCCACCTCTCCACAACAGCTACAAAATGTTCTCCCAAGGTGGCCGTTGTGGAGAGATTCGACTGTATATAATTCATATATTTATGATTTGTACCGTTGCTAAGGGAAAGGAGTGCCACGGTGCCACCTTAATTTACGGTCGTGATCTGCAACCGCTGATAATTCTATCATCGCGGGCTCACAGGGTGTAGGCAAAAAGCTGACTGCGTCAATGAAGTTGAGTTGCGAAGTGGAGTTGTTAGTTTTTCGGGCCACAAATATCGCGTATTTGAATCTAAATTATTAATTCCCTTCTTTAAATATGAAGATTACTAGGTTTAAAAAGGTCTATCTTTTCTGCCAGCAATCTGGCTGTTCTACTACAAGTTATTTTACAAGTTTTCGACGTCGATCGCCTCACAACTGTCAAGACAAAGGATGATCATTGGAGAGAACTTATATTTAGTCCTTTAAAAAAAGAGCAGATTGCTACAAGTGGAACCAACTGGGAATGTCTAATACCGGCTAAAAGGATACCTCTGCCCTGGTAAGTAGAAACCTTTTGCAATATTTTAGTTTCTAAGATCCCAAGAATCAATAAGTTATGACGCGACGCCACTGAATGGAGCACAAATTTACCCCTGGGGGGTGGGGGGTGGGTAGGCATAGGGTACCCAACTTGAATAGCATTCTTTTAAATTTTTGAACTAACAATTCATTTTTATGCTTTTTATCGTTTTAATAATTTTAATTTACAAAATGTAAGATTCTAAACTTTTCTTGCTTGATTGTAATGAATATTTTTATAAGTTTCTTCTAAACTCTTCATGATCAATGAGTGGATAGCATTATCTGTTGGATAAATCCTTGTCCAGTGGATGTGTTGGTGCTGTTATCCAATACATTTTCCACTAAATAAGGATTTATCCATCGGATAGTGCTATCTGGGGGCGAGGGGGAGGGAGTAATGACTTAATATGGATGTGCAGCAGTTTGAGTAATATACTAAACAAAAGTATTTAATAATGTTAATCTAGACATGTAATAGAGCTAATGAAAGCCAATCCTCTAAAACAGCCATCATTATAACTGTACAGAGAAATGAAAACTGCATGTAGGGTACAGTATAGCACTATTTCTAATTTATCCAATAGCAATTTACAATCAAATAAATAATACAAAATTAAAATTTTAATCCTTAAAACAAGCTACAAAAATATCCAATAGAGTTATTTATTCCTAGTGAATGACATATTGAATATAATATCATATTTTCTATAATATTATTGTATATATATACAGTATATAACAATATATACATTGTAGCATTACTACAGTCATTTGCAAAAATTCTGGCCACCACGAAATATCAATATATCAATATATCGGGTGCATTATGGGTAATTAAATAATATTAAATGAAGCAAAATTTACAAACAACAAACGTAAGACTAAAATAAACATTATACTAAATATTTATACCAACTTTGCTGGCGTTAATCTGCTTTAAGGGGAATTTTCGATTATTTAATTACCCATAATGCACTCGATATATTGATATATTGATATTTCTTAGCAGCCAGAATTTTTGCAAATGACTGTATTGTATGTATATACTTTAGGGGATTAACTGAATATGGGGATTTAGCTCCCCCCTTGTTGACACTCTTTTTGACCTGTTTTGCCCTTTATTTTTTGCAAATAAAGTTGTGATAAATAAATGAATAGATGTGTGCAGGTCTAGTTTGTTCAAGTCCAATACAAAAATAAAACACGTTTTGAGCAGTACAACTTTTAAATTCTATTGGTGTGTATTAAAGTGCCTATGAAACGGAAAAAACAGACCCAGTTTTCATTTGCTACTACGATAGTTTAGTATTTGCTTGTTTACATGGCGTTAATAAAAAGTGAATTGAGATTGAGGAACATTTTTTATTTCGCGCTCGAAGTTGGGCATTTTGGGTTTCAAAGTGCGACAATTCCCGCTCGGTCAAACTATCGAAATGTGACGTCAAGAGTTGTGCACAACAAAGGCATGCAAACCTCTTGAAGTCACCGAGCCATTCCCAAGGGCTCAGTCTCTTGTCGCACATTTTGGTTGAAAATTATAATTTTCGAACCGCGAAATGAAAATGTTTGCACACTCAAAGTTGACTTTTATATACAGCAAATGTTCAGAGAAAGACCAAACAACAATAATGTACAATAAAACAAGGATCGACATTTTCGTTTCATGGGCACTTTAAAAAAATAGATTATTTCTAAGACTAACCAATAGTGCCATTCTTTTGTTGGCAATGTAGATCTCAATAGTGGTTTATGTATGTCATTATCTAGAAAGGATTGTATCTATTTCATACTGCTTAATTATCACTAGGTGAAGTGATTAGTCATGAATTCTTTATGTACAGTAGGTCAAGTATGTAATACAGATGTAACTACAATCAATGACATTTCACTTTGCTGACACTTAGCTATTGTCCATATTAATTGGTATTAATTACAACAACTTGAAGCTTCTTGATTCTTCACATTTTGCTGGGAAATTGACTGATGAACATGATATTTTGTACAACTATAGCATTACCATATCTTCAGACCTTGTTCTAGAAAGGTGTTGACATATTTCACTGCAGGAAGTTGTGACGAATCTACAGTTACAAGTAGTACTTCCTTCATTCCATCACATCTTATACAGCTGCATGTAGTAATACAGATATCCAGCTAAATGTCTCAGTATCTGTTCTAACTGTAGAGCTACTGTATCTATTTCAGTCTGTTTAAGGTCAAACTGACCAATATGTTCAATTGTAAAGGCATAAGTCATTCCTAGAAACTACATACATAGTTTATAGTACCAATAATCAAATAACTAAACCAGCGACCCCATGTGTTTTTTTTCACTATGAAACTAGTTGAATCTTATCTACTCAAGTAGAGCAGTACCTAAATGTTTTTCTAAGAAAAACGAGAAATAGATTGATTGATTAACTTTCATACATCAAATGGTTTTCTCTCAAAATCTATGAAATATAAGGATTATTTGCCATGTAGATAATCTTGAAAGGTCACTACTAAGGAAGTTTGCAAGCATTATATTGATATTGCAACACACAGCTGCACCCGTACTCTTTCTAAGAGACAAAATAGGAAGATGTCTTGTACTGCTAAATATATGTCAATAGTTTTCATTATCTTGTTCCCCATTGTACTTCTAAAATTAAACATCTAAAATATTAAAGTAAAAGATATACTGTATATAGAAATGTAAAGTATGAATTGCTTTTCATGATTCGTCAGTTTATTGCACCATTGCTGTATCAAACAAAAATATCCAGACAAAATTATATTATTATTATTATTTTGGCTTGACAGATTTTTAGTATATGTATATTCCGTGATATTGTATTATTGCTGACTCATATTGGGTTGCATTTTGGTGAAATATGTCAGCAGTTTTGGTGTTCAATTTTGTTTTCTCCAGTGAAAAAATAATTGTTTTTTCACAAACTAATTTTATATGGGATAAATTTGAGAAGTATTAAATGAGAAAAAAGATTTATAACATGTTTTTCAGGGTTGAAAATCCTGTATAACTTGTACGTGACGATCAGAACAACTCTGTTCCGATATCCTATCCATTGACGTCATTCCAGACTTCCTTTGTTTTTGATTGGTTCAGTGTGGAGGTGTGTAACAATTGTTCTCCATATATGGGTGAACTAAATATAGATATTTACGTCAAGTGAAAAACCGGAGCGATTCAATTATGAGATTTTGTCTTTAATTTCAACCTTAGCAAGGAAATTCTTTTACTTCTTCGACGGCTCGGCTTGGCTACTATATTTCTCTACCGTTTGGTGTCGTATTTTCGCTATAGATTGAAAAAAAAGTATATTTTGTAGAGCAAATCGTTTCTAAATATCTCGAATGTTTATGCTGTGCTATACGGTCACCGCTAATCCTGAGGGGGCGTGGTATACCGGTCAAGGACAGCCTTCTGATTGGCTCATACTAGATTTAATGACATACGAAGTCTCGTGATTCCAAGCTCCCAGCTAAAACAATAACAAAACAGAGTTGTTGCTTTGCCGATCAGTTTCTGCTTTCAAAGCTACAAATTTAAGGCTTTTTTTCGAAGATCAGGTTAAAGGAACAAGAAAAAAAGAACAGGTTTATGCATAAGCGATTGGAATACACTCCAGTAAGTCTGGAAAAATGTCCAAGTTGGACATGTATTGGCCCGCACTATTCTCGTATATTTTCCCGTGTTCGTGTAGAAATTTTCAGGTTCAAAGTTCTAACATTTTCTATGTGATTTTTGTCTTACAGCTTCCATTGGAAGTGGAGAATGTTTCAAGCAACTCGCTGACAGTTTTTCCATTGTTGGATTTCGACGATTTGAACTGTCAAGGCAGTCCGTTCGACGATGATCCTCTTTCAGACGGCTCACAATATCAGCCATGTTCCGAGTCGTGGGACGATTTTCAGTCACTTTCACCTTTTGGTGCCGACTGGGAAATGGAACAGGAATTCTTCAAGTCTGATTTTAACGACTTTGAATGTAAAACACAAGGCCCAACTCTTGCTGAACTCAACAATCAGAGATCAACATCACCATTGATCAATCCAGAAATGGAACGACTTCACCGTATTGCAACTCGCACGGACGTCGACGATCTCCGTTCTACAGGATCGTATTCCGATATCAAAATTCGCGTGGAAAGTCCAGAAATGCTGGATAAAAACAAGGAAAATGTGTTTTCGTCTTCTACAAGGAGTGACAGCACGAATCGTTACGATGAGGAAAGTTATCAGAAGCGATTAAACGATGAGGAAAGTTTACCTTCAAAGCGGGGACATGAGTCTTTCCTCGATCGCAATGTTACGTCTACTTGTACGGTTAAACAGGAACCCAGAGAAACTATTGAACTCAAACATTCTGATCTTATGAAAAGGATTGCTTATCTTGAAGCTAAATCGAACAACCAGACATTACCTGAAGAGTCTCCAAGTACTGTGGGGAAGTACTCGGAATCAGAATCGAGAGATGATGACAACAGAACTGTAGGTGAGAGTACGAGTGAGGATGAGCAGCTTGCTGTTATTCAGGAAGAATCTGCCGATGAAGATCTGGACAGTGAGGATGATTTTGAAGACAGTCATTCGAAAGACTTCGAAATCCCAGCAAAACAGCGAAAGGGTAGAAGGGGTGATATGGAAGACATGAACCCCAACCCTAGAAAGTTGCTTGAAATAAGTCGGGAGCTCAACCGATTGACTAAAATCATTACAGATCTCAAGCCTATCCACAGTCTTCCTATGACTGCAAGGAATAAGTCCAAAAAGGAGAAAAACAAGCTAGCTTCGAGGTTTGTTTATATTATGTACAAGTCTTGCATTGTTATGCAATAACAAGAATTGAACACAACTCGTGTTCGCAGTAATCCATTTAACTCTCACGGGAATATGGTTGTTGACTTGCAGTTTTTATCTCCCGTCTTGTTTTATTTTTGCCTTTGTGGTGGTGTTTACAACAATGGTTATAGATTATTAAACTGATATAGGTTCTCGATGGACTATATAAGCAACTTAATATATTCCAAGGGCATTCGGTCAATCGCCTGATTGGCACGTTCATTCTAGAACCATGTTTCGTATGATTTTTATGTGTACTTTGCACCCATGATTTTGTTTGCTTTTGTGGATACATGAATTACCTAATTTATATTTCTTTGCATAGATATTATTTTGTAATGCATTTTTTCCTTCAAGTTTTCATTTTCATATCGTTTATATTGATGTATTTCCTCTTCATTGCCTGAAGCAATCGCTTAATTTTCAGCTGTGTTTTAGCATCTTTCTTGTGTCCTTGCTAAAAATCCTCTTCACGAGGTTTAGAAACATTTTGCTTGACGTGGATGTATTGGTAATGGTCGCCCCTATGGAGATAATGATATCAACACAATAACAGTTCTCGTTTGCTTTAAAAAATTTTTGTTAAAGAACCCTATCTCTATTTAGGTTAATATATCAGTCGAATTTACAAGAATATCTTAAAATTAACACGATTCTTTTCTTTTAAATCAATTTTGTTATACTATACAATCCCACATTATCTGAAGTATTATCAACATGAAGTGGATAATATTGATGTTATCAGATAACCAACACCCAAATAGAGATCTACTTAAGACATGTTGACAAGTGTTTAAACAATTCTAGAAGAGCTTAATGGTCATCCCATGGATAATATACCTTCATGTCTGACCCAGAACCATACAACACACTCAACTCCTCTTAATAAGACAAAGACCTCTTTTTCACATGGCTGGTCACTAACATGAACCTTGACAACAGTCATTGTGGATGTTGGTAATGCCGGCAACATAATAAATGAGAACAACAGTGAGACTTCATTAGACGGCTGCGGAAACTGACAAAGTCAGACAGTAACTGTTAGTTTCAATATCAACACTGTCTACTTTTGTCATTTCCATCTGCCAATGAAAATATAGTTTATGTGAAGCTTTTTGTCACAGCCCCAGTTGGTGTGATATCTAACGATTTTATCAACTTACGTAATAGATGTAGATGTCTCTAGTTGGACTAGATCCACCTTCAAATGTTATGAAACTACTGTAATAATAGTTCTTTTTAAAGGACTGGACTACATGCATCTGATTATTGGCAGTAAAAAGAATCCAACATCATCATCATCATAATAATAGTAGTACTAAAAAATAATAACAATAATTATTATTATAATAATAGCTCGCATCACACAGGAGTCTTCATGCTTTTACATGAAGAATAATTTATAAAAACAAATCATCTTTAACATATACATTGTATTGTTCAAGAGACTCAGCTTCCTTTAGTTCAGTAGCCTGGAAGATCATTCAAGGAATATTGATCCATGGATTTTTTATATTATAAAAGACCATCTGTTAGATACCAGTAGCTGACATAGTGTTTTCTAATCATAAAGCCAAGTTAAGCACAGCTATATCAATGGCTATAAGTGCCACTACTTTAACATGCTTGACGACAAAAGGCTGTTCAACTGCACTTGATTAAATGGCATTGTGAATATTATCATGACTATTGTATCTCGTTTACACTCTACAAATATCATTGCTCTCATGTTTGGAATAGAAGGAGTATCGATTGGTCAAGGCGAGACTTTGCGAGATTCCAAGACCAGGCATATTTTTGCGAGCCCGAGATGCTTTTCCACCGATTTCCTTTGTTTTCAAAATTTCGAGACTGAGATGGCTTTTTGTGAAAAAACGAGACTTTGAGACCCACGAAATCATAAAAATATATTCTATGCATTTCTTTTCATTCGTTTTCTTTCCCACATTTCACTATTTTATCATTAGCCTATCAAGAGCTCTGTATGTAGTTCCAATGTTAGTATATTCTATGCATTTCTTTTCATTCATTTTCTTTCCCACATTTCACTATTTTATCATTAGCCTATCAAGAGCTCTGTATGTGGTTCCAATGTTAATATATTCTATGCATTTCTTTTCGTTCGTTTTCTTTCCCACTTATCATTAGCCTATCAAGAGCTCTGTATGTGGTTCCAATGTTTATATATTCTATGTATTTCTTTTCCTTCGTTTTCTTTCCCACTTTTCACTATTTTATCATTAGCCTATCAAGAACTCTGTATGTGGGTCCAATGTTAATATATTCTGTGCATTTCTTTTCATTCGAATTCTTTCCCACATTTCACTATTTTATCATTAGTCTATCAAGAGCTCTGTATGTGGTTCCAATGTTAATATATTCTATGCATTTCTTTTCATTCGTTTTCTTTCCCACTTTTCACTATTTTATCATTAGCCTATCAAGAGCTCTGTATGTGGTTCCAATGTTAATATATTCTATGCATTTCTTTTCATTCGTTTTCTTTCCCACTTTTCACTATTTTATCATTAGCCTATCAAGAGCTCTGTATGTGGTTCCAATGTTAATATATTCTATGCATTTCTTTTCATTCGTTTTCTTTCCCACTTTTCACTATTTTATCATTAGCCTATCAAGAGCTCTGTATGTGGTTCCAATGTTAATATATTCTATGCATTTCTTTTCATTCGTTTTCTTTCCCACTTTTCACTATTTTATCATTAGCCTATCAAGAGCTCTGTATTTGGTTCCAATTTGAAAATATTCTATGCATTTCTTTTCATTCGTTTTTCCCACTTTTCACTATTTTATCATTAGCCTATCAAGAGCTCGGTGTGTGATTGCATTGTTTCATTCTTGACATTGTTTCTTACTTCCAACAGAGCTTGCAGATTGAAGAAGAAAGCTCAACATGAATCAAACAAGCTCAAGATTCATGGTCTGGAGTTAGAACACAGTATGTTTGCTGACATAGATAAGCTTGATATATTTAATTGAAACATTGCCAACAATAATAGAATGTATTGTGGTGAACTCTAGATTGGTTCATACACATTATATGCTTATTAGATGCTTTTAAACACTAGTTGGCTTCATAAAGTTACTAGTTATTTTTAACATCCATTAATTATTTTCAATCATTTTTGTACTATTATCTTCCTTTTAAAGTGCTACTTAGACGAACATCGATCGAAGTTTAATTTAGCTAAAACTTCACTGAAATAATCTCAAAGAGCCATACAATTACTGGTTAATGTGTTTTCTCAAAATTCCTATGGGAAGCATTACATTTTTATGAATCTTTAGAAGTGTCAGTGAGGTCATCTACTCAACCCTAACAATCAACACAGCTTCGCTCCATACATTTCTTTGTGTTTAGTTTCTTGAATTATTTTATTTCTATGAAGCTAAAAGTTTGGGTGAAGGAGTTTTCTTACATTATTTGTGCTTAGGATTGATTGTCTGACCAGTTGTCTTCAATGCAGATCTGTTATCTGAACAAAATATTGAGATATTTTGACTCACAAAATACAAAGAAATGTATGGAGCTGAATGTTGGGTTGAGTAGATGACATCACTGACACCTCTAAAGATTCATGAAAATATAGTACTTCCCTCTGGTATATCAAAAAAAGATTTTAACTAGTTATTATTAGACCATTGAAGAATTATTCAATGAAGTTTCAGCTAAATTAAACTTCGATCGATTTTCGTCTAAGTAGCACTTTAAATCGTCACAAATTGCATGGTTCAATATTAGAGGGTCTGTGACTTATTAACTTTACGTTTGACAGAACGTTTAATCTCTCTGATTGAAGAAGTCAAAGCTGAGATGATACGAGATACCCAGGGCTATACAGTTAGTGGAGAACTGAGTAACAAAGTGGAGAATTTGATCCATAACAGTGTTGGTAAGTTGTTCAGACAAAACTCCATGGATGCTTATTGAGGTTAGAGTGGGCTCACTGGGGCGGATCTAGGATTTTGAGGTGGGGGGTTCACACCAGAAGGAAATGTTATACGCACCGATTTTTTGTATTTAAAAAAAATCGTATTATTGAATTGTTCCTGGGCAGCAAGGGGGGTGCACGGGCACCCAATGAACCCCCCTAAATCCGCCACAGGTTCATATACACACAGTACCATATGGTACCATACCATAGATTGGCACTGTCTTTTTATCTGCAGGCTATGTGGCCTGGGATTAGCAATTTTTCGTGTGAGATAAACAAGTATTTTGAATGTCATATAAGAGCCACTTTTGCTTGACACAGTCTATATAGTTCTGAAGAATGTTATTGAAGCAAGTGTTCTGTACAGCAGAGTTCAGTAAATCATGCATGTTATATATTATTATATATATATTATATATTATTATTATTATTATTATTATTATTTGGATGAGTTTCGACTTAGAAACTATATTTATAAGAAAGACAAACGCAAGGAAATTACGACGTTTCGACATCGTCCGATGTCATCATCATTATTATTATTATTATTATTTATTATTATTATTATTATTATTATTATTATTATTATTATTATTATTATTATTATTATTATTATTATTATTATTATTATTATTATTATTATTATTATTATTATTATTATACAGTACTATTACTTGTAGTGTTGCACCATCAACACTTAGTAATAATAATAAGATTGTAAAGATTGATTGAACTCTATTTGTATATGTTGTGTCTGATGATGTTGTTGTCAACGAAATCTAAGACTCAATAAATCCATATTAACAGTTGCTCCTGGCTCCATTTGGAGGGGTATCAAATGGTCAACGCGAGACTTTGCGAGACAAGGCATATTTTTGCAAGCCCAAGAAGCTTTTTCACCGATTTCCTATGTTTTTAAAATTCAAGACTGAGATGGCTTTTTTGCGAAAAAAATGAGACCTTGAGACCCACGAAATTTGACCGAAATGTTGTGAGATTCTGACTTTTTGCGGGGACCATTCTATCAATCACCTTTTACCTCTTTTTCTATTAATTAATGTTTTGTTATTTCTCTATAGGTAATCAAATTGTTGCTGGTCACACTACTGCCTTTGTTGAATCCATTCTCAAGGCAACAGCAAATACAACGCCAGGGTTCAAAGGAATGGATATTTTACTGAACATCTGAAAAAGGTCTCGGGTGACATATGCTGGGAAGCTCAAAGGTAGAACCAACGTCGTGCCGTGGTGGTTACCAGAAATACCAGAGGTCGCACTAAGTTATTATTAGAATCCTTGTGATTGATTAATGATTCATATACCAACAATACAAGGAAGTGAAAAATACTCCTTAGAACAACATTGGTTACTATATGAAAGGGGTGATATATGTGAACAAAGAAAAATGGGAACACTACTTTTTTTTAAAACAAATTGACTAATGTAGATCCCATACACAGAAGACTTAGTCAGCAATTATACCCTTTTTTTTTTTTTGGGCTTTTTTTTTTTTTTAATATCCTTGCCAAAATGTATCTTTAAGATTGTGCGAGTCAGAAGTATAAATAATAGGATTAAGGATTAATCCTACTTTACAAGCAGAGTATCTAGATTGATTTGGATTGTGCTGTGGCAGCTTCAGCTCGATTGTATGTACACTAGTGTATTAGTGACTGTGGAAACACAATAATAATAATTATTGCAACTTTATAGTGTGAATACTGTACATAGAAAACACACAGATGGAATTGGTATTGTGAGAAATAAGTGAATTCACTTCTTCACTTTTCTTTTTTAAAGAAAAATATATATTTTATGTCCAAGTGGAATGTTGGAATGCGAAGACAATGTAGCAAAGCATCCTTAATAATCACAGAAATATAATTTGGTTGCAATACATTTTATAATATTATTTATACAAATTCTTTATTGAATAAGTGCCCCAGCTGTCGTTTGATAGTTGGATAGGTTTCTATGGTAACATGACGTATTGAGGGGCTGTATTTATACTTGAAATGAACATTAGAGTGTGTCGTGAAAACTCTAATCGGAGCGGCATGCATATTGTTGTGTGGTAAAATAAGCTTTTTTAAGAAGCAAGTGTGAATGTTTACATGAGATAAGCTGCCACAATCGTTAATTATTAACATGCATAGTAAAGGATTTATAGCAAAGGTGATTCTTTTATCCTTAAAAAACTGAAGTGAGAATCTAAATTCATTGTTTCCTTGGATGTTACAATCATAATAATTGATACATCTTCTTTATAAGTTTGTTGATTGGACAAGACGATTGGTGGCTCCATCTCGTCTGGTGTCAGGTGTCACAATTTTATCAGATATATTTTTTACTTATTTACAATAATAATTATTAACCTCGGTATGAAATTCATTTTTTAAAATTCAATTTTCCTATTAATCTTTTTATCAACTCTGTTGATTATGTTCAACACTATACTATAATAATATTAATTATTATAATACTGCCAATAAGATAATTGAGATTGTATGTGGTTCCGAGACCTTGTCTTGTGTTTACCTCGGTGTAAAAACCTCACAACTGACGTAATTACTTTTTTCTCTTCACTGCGTGTATCAACTCACTTCGATTCGTTCTAAGTTCTAAAGATCTCTAAACCCTTTGCAGTACTAGTACTGGATTGATGAATCCATATCTCTATGAATTATTGTGGTTATTTTGAAAATTAGCGATTCAGTAGTCTTACAGTGTTTGTATGTAAGGTTCTTACACCGAGGTTTTGGAGTCACAAATTTCCAGGTAGACGGATTTGAGAGTATTTAACAGGTTAAGGCCTCGGGCTCTGATGGCCATCTTGTGATCTCACAAGTCTCAACATTACTGTTTGACATCCCTGATATAGAAAGTTGATTATTATCTATTTAAGTATTGTGTAGAGTATATTCTCTTCCTTGGATGTCAGGTACATTAAGGAAAAAAAGTCATAAATTATGATTATGCGACTTGTTGTGTTTTTGTTTATCATTTATTGTTCTAAGAATTATCAACTATTTGCAGAGCATTTTGTTATTAATTGATAAATACGTGATATTTTGGCTAACCAAGTTTATACAACCAGCAAATACAACCACAATAATATTGTTTTCAATGAATAAATTTCTGAACGATGTTCAATTTTTGTAGTAATTGATGAGACTTTGAATTAAAGACTCTGTCCTAGCCCACAATGCCTTGGGAGCATGCACATAGTAATGCTATCCCACGATGCCTTGGGAGCATGCACATACATGTAGTAATGTCATAGGCTGCTGAAATCAAACTTTGAAAGAGATTTCAGATCTAGTATATGATTGACATCAACAACGATACTCAAGACTTCACTCAATTCAATTGTCATCCAATCTAATATCACTGCAAATATTTGCAATAATTTGGTTTCAGTTTGAACCGTCTTTGACCAAAAAACACTATAGTATTCATTTAAAGTCTATATTATATAGTTTTAGCAGGTGCATGTAAACACAAAACCAAAACATTGGTGCAAGGCATCATGGGATAGGACACAGGGCCTTATGTAGATGGTTTTGAGAGAAGCCATGTTGAGTTAACACTGTCTCTATGAGAAGCTGTTTGAGTAATACTACTTAAGTAACAATAGATATAAACATATAAGTTTGTATTTGCATTATGTGGGAAGAATCGATCTACGATAGCTCATGTTTCAAATGCATGCGCGACCCTTTGAAGGCACTGTGTCAGCCAGCACAGGGCCGGGAGTGCATTTTGAACATGCATGAATGCTATCAATATTACAGCAGTGTTCAATATTATGTAAACTCTAACATTTGAATTGGTTGGTGTGCTTGCTTTCAATCATCGAGAGCTACCAAATAGAAACCCATGCACTGTGGAAGTCATTTGTTTGTAAAGTCTCTTATTACAAAGAGATTTTTACAAATGTCTGGGTTTACATAATATTGAAAACTGTAGTTGGGTGTGTTTTTAAATTAAGATTTTTTAACAGAGGTTATCTTTTGTATAAACATAAAATGATAGGGAGAGAATATAAATCAAGTTTTTCTAGAATTATAAGCACCGCGCTTAATACACACACTAGCCTGATTTTCAGACGGTCTGTGGTCCTCCGCTCTCGCTTTCTCCGCGATCCACTCTCGCTTTCTCCATGAGAGCGGAGGACCATGGACTGTCTGAAAATCAGGCTAAATACACACAAGTTAGTGATAAACAGTTTGGGTTCCTATTTATTGTAATTCTTCCAGTTGTAGATAATAATGTAAGTAGTTGAATTAGTAATATATTATATCAAAGCATTACAAATTTTGTACATAACTTAAATCCTATTTTCTTATTTGCCATTTACAAAAGAAAGGAATAATAATTTATGACTGAGTGGAAAAGTATGTACCTGACAAATTGTAAAATAAATTTGTTCTTATTGTATTCCTTGTCTTGTGTTTGAGTGCTGCTGGACCTTGGGATTAAGTTCATTTGAGTCATGAGAGACATTCTTATGTCTGATTCCATTAAGCTTGCCCATCCATAATGACCAATGACAATCATGATGATGATAGTGATGATGATGGTGGTGGTGGTGATGATGATGATGATGGTGATAGTGGGGGTGATGATGATGATGATGGTGATAGTGGGGATGATGATGATAGTGGTGATGATGATACTTGGTGATGATGGTGGTGGTGATGAAAGTGGTGATGATGATGGTGATATTTATAATTATTTTAATACAAATTTTAGATTTGATAGTATTAGTATTGGCACCATGCAATTATATATATTAGGTGATATATTTTCAATTCTTTTCTTTTATTTCAATTTCTCTAGATAGGTGTTCCCAATTAGCCTACTGTTAATGTAAGCTAACTAATTAAGACGTTAATAAAGTTTATTATTATTATAGTGGTGGTGGTGATGATGATAGTGGTGATGATGGTGGTGGTGGTGGTGATGATGATAGTGGTGATGATGGTGGTGGTGGTGGTGATGATGAAAGTGGTGATGACTGGTGATGGTGATAGTGGGGGTGATGATGGTAATGGTGATGATAGTGGTGATGACTGGTGGTGGTGATGATAGTTGTGATGATGATTGTGGGGATGATGATGATAGTGGTGATGATGATTGTGGGGGTGATGATGATGATAGTTGGTGGTGATGATAGTTGTGATGATGATTGTGGGGGTGATGATGATAGTGGTGATGATGATTGTGGGGGTGATGATGATGATAGTTGGTGGTGATGATAGTGGTGATGATGATGATAGTTGGTGATGATGCGTGATGACCATAGTGGTGGTAATGATCAGGGAGACTGTGAAACAGTCAATACTTATTAGCAAAGCTTCTCTGCAGAGTTTGCAAATAAGTATAGGAATAGTTTTGACATCTATTTAGGAGTTTACATATTACATACATACATGTACATACTTTCTTTCATGTCCCCATGACGTACATGTATTAGAGCAGAGGTCAGGGTTGGCAAAATTTCAAGGTATGACCTCAAAATAAAACATTTTACAACTGCCCTCAGTCATTCTAGTAGATTTACATAACCCTGACCTAAGTGCTTCCCAAAACAGCATAAATCCCTCCCCCACAATCTTGCCAAGCCCTCCTTCCCTTATATAATGAAAGCCCCTTTGTGGTCCACGAGAAAACCCTTGAACAATGTTAATGGGTTCCCCAGCTCTGGGTTTGCTAGCTAATACATGTAGTTCCCCAGCTCTGGATTTGCTAGCTAATACATGTAGTTCCCCAGCTCTGGGTTTGCTAGCTAATACATGTAGTTCCCCAGCTCTGGGTTTGCTAGCTAATACATGTAGTTCCCCAGCTCTGGGTTTGCTCTAGCTAATACATGTAGTTCCCCAGCTCTGGGTTTGCTAGCTAATACATGTAGTTCCCCAGCTCTGGGTTTGCTAGATGTATATGCCCTATGCACGAGTGTTGATTTTCGAGATCAGGATACTAGAATCTTTTGACATAAAAATAACCACTGCCATCTGAAAAAGCAATTATTCATCAATATTTTTGGAAATTTTCAAAAGTATTGGATAAAATCCCGCGAAGATATCGTAAATGACATTTATAGGGTTTAGTATGGGATTTTGCCATCATGAGTACACAGCCTCTTGCTAGCTATATGGGTTCCCTTGCTATGGGTTTGCTAGCTATATGGGTTCCCTTGCTATGGGTTCCCTAGAGAAAAGGTTCTTTGCATGAATACAATCACATGGTTGTCAGTGGAGGGCAGCTACTATAGATCAGAACCCTGTAGGGTGCAAGGGGTTTATAATTTATTGTTCTTGCTCCAGCAATCATTTGTTTTGACTGGAGTTGCCACCTTGCAACATCCCCAGGGGCGTAGGCAGGGGGCGGTCACAGGGTGCCTCCCCTTCCTCTGGGTCTACTCTTAAATTTATATGTTTGAGGAGGGTAGGGGGGGGGGGGATTTGATAGTGAACGATATGGAGTGTGACCCCCCCCCCCCCCCCCAATGGAAAATCCTGGCTATACGTCCCTGATCCCAACTGACGGTAAACTGACACAGAGGGAGAGCAAAGAATCTCTGGAACCAGGTTACAAGATCAGTTTTAAATTGTCATGAGAGATGTATCTCTTCTCTCAAACTCATTAATCATTCATGAAGACAAAACAAAGGAAATCCCCACCGTGAAGGAGGTTTGATACGTGATCGATCTTAATTAGCATACAATTTGGTGAACTTTAACTTTGAATTTCTCCAAGAATTGTTAATGGTTTGAGAAGCTACATCAAACACTCAAAAGTGTTTTAAATATCCAATTTCCAAACTGTCGCCTCAAAGTTGGTTAAAAAAAAACCCTTGGCTGTGCCTCCTTTTTTCAACACGCTTCTCAGTGTATTGATATTATTTTCAGGGGCGGATCCAGGTTTTTGTCAAACAGGGGTTTGTGTTGCGGGCGTTGTGTTGTGTGAGCGGCTAAGCCGCGAACTACTAGGGGGTGTGGGGCATGCCCCCCCAGAAAATTTTGAAATCTACAAGCTCTAAAATGCAATTTTTAGAGATCTGGAGTTGTTTTATTAACACAACAAAACTCAATTTTCAGTAAAATTTTGAGTTTATTGGACATCCAACACTGAAGATGCTTGGAAGAGTCTTCTTGGGTGAGCTTACAAGTATGAAGGCTTCACATACGTTTTTGACGCTAAAAACGGCAGGTTCTTTCTGTTATCAGTCAAACCGGCCTCGAAGTCGAACGGTCGTGTAAACAGTATGAATGAATTATATTATTCTTACGAGGGAGAGAGCTGAAAGTGCAAGAGAGACCTACGGACAGACATATCTATACAAGCGGTATTAATAAAATATCCATAGGGGGGGTTGCAACCCCCAGAACCCTCCCCCTGGATCCGCCCCTGATTTTGTTTATTTAAAACTTCATAATTTTACTGATTTGTCAAGAAAATTGAATGAATACAGTGGCAGATTTAGGGTGGGGTGAAAGAGAGAGAAAATTTGAATACCAATGTCCAACCTGCCCCTTTGCAAAATCTCTGGATCCACCCCTGGAACAGAAAAATAATATTTTAAAAAGTAAATGAAGAATGAGGGTTTATCACGTAGTTTCAAAACTTATAGGAGACATAGGACAAAAAAAAGATTATCATAGCTGGAAAGAGCTCGTTGAAATGAGTAAAAATGTGAAGTTTGGAAAAGATCGCTTCACAAATTGCGAAGATATGAATTTTCAAAAATCGAAATTTTATATGAAACAGCCTTTGGAAGTTACCAACATACTGGTTTTCATATAAAATTTCGATTTTTGAAAATTCATATCTTCGCAATTTGTGGAGCGATCTTTTCCAAACTTCACATTTTTATTAATTTCAACGAGCTCTTTCCAGCTATGATAATCATTTTTTTGTCCTATGAGTTTTGAAATTACATGATAAACCCTCATTGGATGCATTGGATGAATTTGTAAAAACTGGGTCCCCATTCCTTCGCGGGAATCCCGCCAAAAATCCCGAGGGACTGCGAGGTATAATATATAACACTCGTTTCAGTCGGTGTGCATGCAAGACAAGTCATGTCGCCATGTTTGTGGTCTTTCGAGCAAAGATAATCAAGGTTTTTCTCACTACAGCCCTCATCACTTTCCTGTTGCTTCTAATAGAAGGCGAAAGCAAGAGAAAACCCTCTTGTTGGAGGGGGTCGTTTAACACTGTGACTGGTCAGTGCGTCTGCTTTGACGGATGGTTTGGTGAAAGATGCCAGTTTTGTCGTCAAAGGTTGGAATTCTTTTAACTATTTTACTCCAAAACAAGCCTAATATCAAACAAAACCTTGCTTTTATTCAATACCAAGGATATTACCATAGTGTAGTTTATATTGATTGTAAAAGTGCGTCTACAAGTCATAACGACTGTGAGTCAATGTCGAAGGGTTTTGACTTCAGTGTGTAGTTATTCAAGCAGGAGTCGAACATAGCGTAAGTATGTGTTTATATTTTGTAGTTTGAAAGGAGTGACTTCCACTCTAAGGAGCTGCAGTAGATTGTAAGGGGATTCTGTCGGGATTCTTGGCAAGAAAAAGCGCTACTCTGGCTTCACAATGAATAGAATTCCAAAGCTTCTCTGACACTTCACATAAACTTACTGTCTACACTGTCAGTGTTTTTACGTAGTAATACATGTAGTAAACCCTTGTGATTTGGTTGAAAAGAATGAATGACTGGATCTCTTTGACGGTAAAATGCTATTGACGTACCAGACATTGTTTTCTCGATGTATTTTGTTTTGAATATAATAATATTGATGACCATTGGTGCACATTATTATTGTATTTATCCAGGCAGAACAATCGTGTATGGAGTGACGCAAAAACATCATAGCCAGTTCACGCAACGCTATTCTCTGAACTGAAAGCTTGAATTTCAATTCTACCAAACAAAAGACTATCATCCAAGTTTTCTCTATCAATATTAGTTTCATTTTATAAGGGAAAACATGAAATAAGGGTGTGCAATCCAGTAACATGCATGTATGTATTATGTTTTATAAATGCTTCCATATTAGGGAGTTCACTCAAAGCAAAATGATATAAAATACCCATTAGGTGAATTTGGTAGCAGAATGACAGACTGGCTAAAGTAAAATGGAAAAGTGTTGCATGATATTGATGATAATTACATATATGAAATAAAGTATTGTCATGTGTCTGGCTTGTGATAGGCATTTAATGCCGACTGACACATGACATGCAAGGGTATCATACTGTATTTTACCAGATCAGACTGTAGGTAAATTATTAATTTCATGTCATATGTATGAGTGCTGAGACTCAGACACTCCTAAAACAATTTAATATTATTGGTAGTAGTAGTAATAATATTATTAATAATAAGAATAAGAATTTATTTCTTAAAAATGCATATCACTACAGTCTCAATGCTCTTTACAATAGAATGTCAAATATAAAAATACAAGCATTACCAGGATTATCATACACACATACTGTATATTGTGATCCTAAAATGTCATTGTCCATATACTATACGTTTAGGACGAAGGACAAAATACACACAATACTAATGTGTTTTATGTTGATTGATGACCTGCTAAAGACCGGCAAATCTCGGATCTCAGATATATGGCTAAATACCAGACAAAACCATATTTAACGACGATAATCGTGTATTACCATACCCTGTTTAGGACAGACGCACATAAAATGATATACCCTGTTCAGGACAGAGAGGCCCAAAAACCATACCCTGTCCAGCGGCATGTCCCTATACATATACCCCCCCCCCCCTGGAGATAAACATATGATGCTACATGTACATGTGCCGCTAGCTATGTGTGCCTGTTAGGCTTCTGTTAATTGAGGTGATTAATATATAGCCGATAGACATGTTTCGTCTTTCTGACCAAGTTAATTCCATTAAATATATGTTAAACTGTGCCTACATATGTATATTTATTATAATCTTCTATGGATATTTTGTACCAGAGATTTCCACTTTTTATAGCAATATATATATGTTTTAAGTATTAAAATACTTAATAAATTATACTGTATTTTGCCATTATATCACCAATGATAGCTCCAAGGTTTTTTTTCCTTCTTAAAAAGACAGTGGACATTGTAAACATTTTTGTGTGTTCTCTTCTAGTGTTTATTTTAGTTTTTGTCTAAGTTACACATCAGTAAAACCATATTATGTCATTGTAAGTTGCTTCTTTGCATGTCTTTAGGAAAGCCAATATTAGCTTTGAGATAATACTCTAGTTTGGAGTTACTTAGACACTTCTGTACTCCTTGACAAAAGACTCATTTGCTCAGCCTTAGTATTGATGATTCACAAGCACATGTACCAACAAGAATGGACATTGAGGCTAAAGCTGTGCATCTTTTGTCAGGGAATACAGTGTAAAACAACTCCAAAAGGGAGTATTATAAATTTTACCATAATTGAAACAGATGAAGATGAGTATACATTTCTTGTCATTTGTTTATTATCAAGTTAATATTTTCCCGGCAAATAAACATATTTTGTAGATTAAGATGCGTATTCATGAACACTAAAGTTAAATACCTAATGTCAAAGTACGCTGCAACATATCATTACAATCTAAATATCCTTCCAGTAGAACTCATGATAATGGTATTTATATTCACATTATCACAACACTTCCTGGCAGCTGTAACATTATGTCTCATTTGCATGTAGATTAACGGCAAGCAGCGGTGTCATTACTGATGTTCCTGGGGAATATGGATACTCATCTAAGTGCCTCTGGCTTATAAAAGCGCAGCAGTAAGTTAACCATCAAAAATATTAATAACTATTATTACAATTATGATTCATCTTTAGTTATTGGTTGTAAAATGAAATTTGACTTTCTGGTTTGTTCCATGTAAATTTACATGTGCTTTGAAGTGTCTGATCTGAAGTTTTTCCCTTGTAACTATCCAATAACACCACATTAGTTGTTACCTGAAACCATGATTATATCTATAAGTAATTCGCGTAACATTGTGGGGTTTTTTTTTTTTAATTTAAAATTTTATTTATTTATTGAAGTTTTAACTTATGTATTATTAGTGTTGTACTTACATACAACACTAATAATACATTGTAAAACAAAAGTAAACATTGTCATTATGTTCTCATTAATAACTAACTTGTTTTCTTGTTCTCAGACCAAACACTATTATAGAGCTGAGCGTGGAGCAGTTTGCATCCACATGTACATGTTATACTTTGTACATTTATAACGGCGCATCATTTAGAGCGCCTTTACTGGCAGCTTATAGGTATGGTATTGTTATGTATACCATAATGCCTGCTTTTTGGTAGCTAGGCAGGATATTTTCCCTTATTGTAGTGTATCTTGAATATTATATCTACACAACCCTTCAGCTCTCTTTGTCTTCTCATTTCAAATCTTGTCAGCAATATTGTCTGTGGTAAACAAAAAAGAAAACCACTGCTCAAGTACCGGTATATGAAAAATAGTGAAACTGTGTTCTAGCGAGTTCTAGTCCCATGGGGGGAGGGGTCAGAAATTGCTGGGGGAGGGTCATGGTATTCAATATTAATTTCCCCCCCCCCCCCCCCCCCCCCCCCCCCCCCCCCCCCTTCCAAAAAAATAAAATAAAGACCTGTCAGAATCGCTCTACCCAAAAAATACTGGCAAAAGTTTGGGGAGGAGAGGGGAGTGTGAGATTGTTTTCAGACTAGTATTTTAAAATTAATATTATTTATTGTTTCTATCTGTTTAGTGGTAGTGTAAGGCATAACTGCAGTACCATTACTAGCCCAGTACAAAGACTTTGGTCAGCATCAAGAACAGTGCTGATTTATTTTTTTAGAGATTCAAATAATGTACATAGTGGATTTAAAATAAAATATAGGTAAGTACTATGTACTTATTGACTGAGTGGGAGGGCCGGACGGGAAAATATTTGGCTCGAGGTCATGCCGTACGGAACAAGCGCAGCGAGGCCCGTACAAATGACCAAGAGCCAAATATTTTCCCGTACGGCTCGACCTAACTCAGTCAATAAGCATTTTATCATATGACCATTTCATATGGACCATTTTGGTACTAAACATCATTCACAGCCAAGGGAAAGTGAACACAAATGCGCGATTACGCTAGAAGAATCAATCGAAAAATTTTATCAATTTTTTTTTTTAACTTTTGTCGTTCACATTTAAAAAAATAAATTTTGCTGCAAAAAAAGCATTAAAAATATCCTGACAAAAATTGAGCAGGGCCGGACGGCTTTTTCCGGACTGGGTACGTCAACATGTCCGGCCCTTACCACGTGACGTTTTCCCAATTGTTTTATTAAGAGCGCGCGAGCAGGGCCGTACGGGTCATATGATAAACTGTATTACTGACCATATAGATTTGACCATAAAACATTCTAATAAAAGAAAAAAGTAAATCTAAAAGGCATTTTAAGGAAAATACATTATGACAATAGGCCTATTTCAACGCATTGACCATAAAACATTATAATAAAAGAAAAAAGAGTGTAAATCTAAAAGGCATTTTAAGAAAAATACATTATGACAATAGGCCCATTTCAACGCATTGACCATAAAACATTCTGATAAAAGAAAAAAAAAAGAGTGCAAATCTTAGAAGACATTTTAAGAAAAAATATGTGATGACAATAGGCCCATTTCAACGCATTGACCATAAAACATTCTGATAAAAGAAAAAAAAAAGAGTGCAAATCTTAGAAGACATTTTAAGAAAAAATATGTGATGACAATAGGCCCATTTCAATGCATCGTAAATGAGTCATAAATGAGCCATTTAAAACGGCAATTTCCACAGCTTGGCTAAGAGTAGGGATCTAACTGAAGCTGTAGCTTAGATACATGTAAATGTAGTGTTGAGTCATTTGCAGCTTTTCTAAGCTGGACAATACTGAAAACACAGCTTATTTTCTCATCTTTAAATGCACCTAATATTTTAATATCCACTCCAAGCAATGGACAGGTGTGAAGTTCTGCTGTCTTGTAATTATTATTTTATTATTTCTACAGTATACTAAGAGATTGCTCCACATTATGCAGTTACCATGGCAACTGTAATGCTGTAGGGAAGTGTATATGCAGTCCAGGGTGGACTGGGCCTACCTGTAATACTTCAATATGCCCATACTCCTGTATTTATGGTATATGTAACGTAGTTACTTCGCAATGTGACTGTGAGGCAGGCTTTGCAGGTAAAGTTTATACAATGTACAGTAATGATAATAATGTCTTAGGGCTACTATGACTAATTTCTATTTCTAGACAATTTCTGAGCCATTAGTACTTGTAATACCATGATCACCTCGGTTTTCATTGTTCCACGAGGGACATTTAACAACGAACATCCCTCGCGAAAGCTCTAAGTCGAGCATCGCTCATGCATAGTAATGAGGGAAATTTAGACTAAATCTCCCTCATGAATACAATCATGAGGGAAATTTAGACTAAATGTCCCTCATGAATACAATCATGAGGGAAATTTAGACTAAATGTCCCTCATGATTATATTCATGAGGGACATTTAGACTAAATATCCCTCATTACTATGCATGAGGATGCAAGTCAGTCCCTCATATACACCAGGTGTACACACAATCATTGGGACCCAAGAGCAAACCAAATAGTATTTAATCGCTCCTCTACTTATGACGACTCGAGCATTCAAGACGTGTGGGATGTGTGAAGCTCAAAATACAGTGGTATTTTGATATCCACAACATCGTTAACGCATGCGCAATAGAAGGAAATGCACAAAAGTCGAATTCAAAGGATATTTGATTAGACCTATTTCTGTTATTTGTTCACACAATGAGTTGGCACTTTCCTCTTTTTCTGTATGTGCTTTTTAGTATTTTGAGGAACCGTATTCTCTCTTACTTGCTCCACTTCGTCATCTCTCATAAAAGTAAACCGACCTTCCGCCATTTCTGATCTGTTTACCTTCAGGTACTCCTTACTATAACTAATTTATACTCTTTTATTGTGTAAATGAAACAAAGATGTGCAACATGAAGCATTCCCCAGAGTACAGTCTAATCAAGACTCTTTCACAAAACACTATAATATATTCTCCTTTGCGCCGTTAACTCAAGCCTGTATTTTTGTCCATTTCCTCGGTGATCATGGTATTACAAACTAATACCATGGCTTCTTCGGGATATTAGTGATTAAATGTCCCTCAGCCTCGGGAAGTTTAGTAAAAGTCCCTCGCCCGGAGGCTCGGGACTTCCACTAAACTTCCCTCGGCTTCGGGGACATTTAATCACTAATATCCCTCAGTGCCATGGTATTACTTATAATAAATTAGGCTTAGTTCAAACGCCATACTTTACAAGAACCATTCTTAATTTCTTCAAAAGAAGCCGCCTCATTATCTATTGTTTGAAATGAGAACGGTTCATGATTAGCACGACGTCTGAACTAGGCCTAAGTTGCCACACATAATTCCTGCCTGCTTTAATTTACCAGAAAAGCTTTATAAGATTATTAAAGTAAATCACTCAATAGAAATGAAATTTCTAAAGTTGATGAATTCTATAATTATTGCAAAATGCTGTATTATGTCCATGCTGTGACCCTTTCAAGTCTGTGCATATGCCTAACAGTGATTAACACTCAGCATGGTCTCTATCAATAAGCACTTGAGGCAAAGAATCGAGACTATAAAGTATAACGACAGACGTAATTACAAGAAGCCCTGCAGGGAGTGAGTGCTGAGAACAGATGCTCTGGCAAAGTTGTCAGGGTTGTCAACCACAAATAAGCACATTGATCATGTCTTGCTATGACAGAATAGCTTATTTTATTTCATTTTTCAGTACATATTTTATATTGTAAAAGCATCGAGACTCCCGTTAGGTGCGTTTTTAAGAAATATATATTATTATTATTATTACTATTATGTTGATGCCAGTTGAGGGCTGTGCACACCTACTGGTTATTTAGAGCCTACTACTTAAAAGACTAATACTTGTGGTAGAGTATATCTATTTCAAAAAACCTTGATAACAGTCAATCTGAATTGGATGATCTGAAACTTTTAAATTCACATTAACCCGATCCGCCATAGCTCGTTCAAACACCAAGCATGATTCCAAGCTTGAGGTCGAATGAATAACTTCACAAGTTAAGTATATAAACGAAAGACCCTCAGTTTCCCATAATTCATCTTGATCTCAGATCATCCATTTCAGATCGCCCATTGTCAACATTTGAAGGGCTCCCTGCAAGAACAACGTAAGTGATCTCTGATCAAAATCTAAATTCTCCTCGAGATTCTTTGAATTTCACAGGAGAATTTGGGTTTTGATCACAAGTCACTTACTCCGTTCTTGCGGGGAGCCCTTCATTTTTTGAAATAGATGTATCTCAGATAAGAAGGTTAATAGATAATATAATAATAATAATAATTTATAAAGCGCTTTTTCTAGTGCTCAATCAATAATTATTATATGTTATTGCACTTCTTCAAGGTCCATCATGCAATACTAGTAGTAAATATGGGTCCTGGAACAAGCATATTGCCCTAAACCAAGGTAGGGTGGTTTATATATACCTATTATTAATTTATACAGATCCCTTGCATTAATTCCCATCCTCACTCCCAGGCCCTCTCATGATTAATCAGAGGCTCTGGTTTTATATTTGTAAAGTTTTTAATTCTCAAGAGAGCATTTTAATGATATTTATTTATTTATTTTTAACCTTTCAGATGTGGCCCAAGGTCGAGCAGCACATGGTGTTGGCGTCATTGGTGACTGGCTTTGGGTTTATGGTGGATATTCATTGACTGATAAGCCATTTAATAATCTTGTTAGGTATGGCACCATTGCTGTCTATTTAATATAAAATATGGGGAAACGACTGGGGAAAATTATTGTGTGCCAAACTCACTCACTTCAAACTTTGGTACGTCGCTATTGAATAGCGATGTACAGTATTCAAAATATTGAAAATGACTTCAGCGTCTCCTAAAACAGTCCCACAATGCCCCGCAAACCAACTCCGAAATGGCTAATCCATGGCTTAGTAATACATGTATAAATTACCAGGGCACCCATTGATATCAACAGTAGTTGAAGGATTCACTCTCAGACTGGTTTTATTTAATAAAGATATATAGAAATTTCATCGATGATTATATATTAAAAATATGAAAATAAATTATTATAATAAATATATAATAATAATAATGGTTTATTCAATGGTATTTCCACGAGGTGGCTCTTCGCCCATTGAAATCGTCATCATCATCATCATCATCATTGCATGATGAATATTCTTCTTTTGTCAAGTCCACCTCTACAAATTAAATGAAGTCATTAGTATAAGAATTAAGTATTTACTGACTACAATGTTTCTCTGTTCAGATATAGTTTTTCAAAAATTAAATTATTATTATTATTGTTATTATTATTAATAATTAAGTATTGTATTTACTGACTACAATGTTTCTCTGTTCAGATATAGTTTTTCAAGAAATATATGGGAAATAGTAGTTAGTTCTTCTAATTCAAGTGATGAACCTTCCAGTCGATATGGGCATTCACTTGTTGTATATAATGTAAGTAGCATTATCATATTCATTAATAAGTCATTAAAAATAATAATAAGTCATGACAAAAACACAATAGAAATCAGAACAAGAGCTTGTAATTTGGAGACAAAATTGTCTTCATTTGCATAGACTTTAACTTTCTCGGCCAAAGTTATTATTAATAGTAGAACATTATTTTATACATCTTTGCATATAGAAATTGAGGGAAAGATAAAGTGCTATAAAGATACTCATAAATTCTTCTGAGAGTTAGCCCTGGAAAGAAAGGAGAATGAGAAAAAATATCTGCTCCCGATGGGATTCGAACCTACGACCCTCGGAACTGATCACCGATGCCCTACCAGCTGAGCAACAAAGCCATCTGTGCATATGTGTTGACGTCATATTATTCTTTGTTGTTTTTCCAGAATTCGTTGATTATTTTTGGAGGAATTGTAAAAGGTAGAACAGTAAACGAACTTTGGAGTTTTAGTGTTATTACAAGACTATGGACGTCAAAGGCCAGCTCTGTTCCTATGCCAGTATCAGGCCATACTGCAACCATTGTAAATACTAAAATGATAGTGTTGTTTGGATATGGACCAATGTTTGGGTTTACACCATGCATACAAGAGTATGATATAGGTAGGTACCAGTATCAGGTCATACTGCAACCATTGTAAATACTAAAGAGAAGAGAATGAATGAAAGAATGAAAAAATAAAAGGAAAGAAAAAAGAGAAGAGAATGGACACTCACTAATGCTCTTCAAATAATATACTAATAGTAATTAATAATAATCTATATTTACTGATTTATTAATATTTTTGATTATTGTTGCTATTATGTTTTGTTGTAGTTACCAATAAATGGAAGATCGTCAAGCTTACTATGAAGGAAGGAACATATGGTCATACTAGTCTTTATGATCCTATAACCAAACTAATTTATATACATGGTGGACGAAGCAAGAACGGATACAGTGACATGCTATATAGTTACAATCCAGTGACAAATCATTGGTATGTTATATACAGGATATAGTGACATGCTATATATTAGTTACAATCCAGTAACAAATCATTGGTATGTTATATACAGGATATAGTGACATGCTATATATTAGTTACAATCCAGTAACAAATCATTGGTATGTTATATACAGGATATAGTGACATGCTATATAGTTACAATCCAGTAACAAATCATTGGTATGTTATATACAGGATATAGTGACATGCTATATATTAGTTACAATCCAGTAACAAATCATTGGTATGTTATATACAGGATATAGTGACATGCTATATAGTTACAATCCAGTAACAAATCATTGGTATGTTATATACAGGATATAGTGACCTGCTATATAGTTACAATCCAGTAACAAATCAT
>JAUJYZ010000620.1:977500-1122500 GCA_033675265.1 Actinostola sp. cb2023
GGTCTTTGTTATAATGCACAATATAAGTACATGTAATAGATTATTATTAATTCTTGTTAATTTGTTTCCAGGAATCATTTATCAAGAAGTAAATCCATGTACTTGTTCCATTCTGCTGTTCTTGTTGGCCATATGATGCTAGTTTATGGCAGATTCCCTAGTGATAACAAGTGTAATGACACACACTTCATGGCCTATCATATCAGTAAGTATTACATAAATATTGGGTATAAAGGGGTGTTCATTCCTGGGCCAATAATAATAATAATATGACACACACTTCATGGCCTACCATATCAGTAAGTATTACATAAATATTGGGTATAAAGGGTGTTCATTCCTGGGCCAATAATAATAATAATATGACACACACTTCATGGCCTACCATATCAGTAAGTATTACATAAATACTGGGTATAAAGGTGTTCATTCCTGGGCCAATAATAATAATAATAATAATAATTTATTTCTTCAATAAAAAAATGAAAACAAAAACAGCACATTCCACTATATCTCAATGTTCTTTACAATATTTACAATAATAAAACAGTGAAGTAAAGAGTATTATACAAAATATTTTATAAACACATTTCTCCCATTATTAATGGCTGTTGCTCCAGTTTCTGTGCACAAAGCGAGTAGGAGTATTACTACTCAGCTCCCTGGATGGGATGCTAGTCCATCACAGTCTATCCCCATCACTTTGTTATATCACCATTATAATTATTTCCATTTATACACCTGGGTGGAGTGAGACAATGTGATGCTAGTCCATCACAGTCTATCCCCATCACTTTGTTATATCACCATTATAATTATTTCCATTTATACACCTGGGTGGAGTGAGACAATGTGATGCTAGTCCATCACAGTCTATCCCCATCACTTTGTTATATCACCATTATAATTATTTCCATTTATACACCTGGGTGGAGTGAGACAATGTGATGCTAGTCCATCACAGTCTATCCCCATCACTTTGTTATATCACCATTATAATTATTTCCATTTATACACCTGGGTGGAGTGAGACAATGTGATGCTAGTCCATCACAGTCTATCTCCATCACTTTGTTATATCACCATTATAATTATTTCCATTTATACACCTGGGTGGAGTGAGACAATGTGATGCTAGTCCATCACAGTCTATCCCCATCACTTTTTTATATCACCATTATAATAATAATTATTTCCATTTATACACCTGGGTGGAGTGAGACAATGTGATGCTAGTCCATCACAGTCTATCCCCATCACTTTGTTATATCACCATTATAATTATTTCCATTTATACACCTGGGTGGAGTGAGACAATGTGATGCTAGTCCATCACAGTCTATCCCCATCACTTTGTTATATCACCATTATAATTATTTCCATTTATACACCTGGGTGGAGTGAGACAATGTGATGCTAGTCCATCACAGTCTATCCCCATCACTTTGTTATATCACCATTATAATAATAATTATTTCCATTTATACACCTGGGTGGAGTGAGACAATGTGATGCTAGTCCATCACAGTCTATCCCCATCACTTTGTTATATCACCCATTATAATTATTTCCATTTATACACCTGGGTGGAGTGAGACAAGTGTGATGCTAGTCCATCACAGTCTATCCCCATCACTTTGTTATATCACCATTATAATTATTTCCATTTATACACCTGGGTGGAGTGAGACAATGTGATGCTAGTCCATCACAGTCTATCCCCATCACTTTGTTATATCACCATTATAATTATTTCCATTTATACACCTGGGTGGAGTGAGACAATGTGATGCTAGTCCATCACAGTCTATCCCCATCACTTTGTTATATCACCATTATAATTATTTCCATTTATACACCTGGGTGGAGTGAGACAATGTGATGCTAGTCCATCACAGTCTATCCCCATCACTTTGTTATATCACCATTATAATAATAATTATTTCCATTTATACACCTGGGTGGAGTGAGACAATGTGATGCTAGTCCATCACAGTCTATCCCCATCACTTTGTTATATCACCATTATAATAATAATTATTTCCATTTATACACCTGGGTGGAGTGAGACAATGTGATGCTAGTCCATCACAGTCTATCCCCATCACTTTGTTATATCACCATTATAATTATTTCCATTTATACACCTGGGTGGAGTGAGACAATGTGATGCTAGTCCATCACAGTCTATCCCCATCACTTTGTTATATCACCATTATAATTATTTCCATTTATACACCTGGGTGGAGTGAGACAATGTGATGCTAGTCCATCACAGTCTATCCCCATCACTTTTTTATATCACCATTATAATAATAATAATTTTCCATTTATACACCTGGGTGGAGTGAGACAATGTGATGCTAGTCCATCACAGTCTATCCCCATCACTTTGTTATATCACCATTATAATAATAATTATTTCCATTTATACACCTGGGTGGAGTGAGACAATGTGATGCTAGTCCATCACAGTCTATCCCCATCACTTTGTTATATCACCATTATAATAATAACAAGACGCTCAATGAGCGTACACTCGGGCTTATGACAAGGACAACGTCAGTTGCGTGAGGAGGGACCTGACAATGACTGGCGCCATGAATATGCAACCTCAAGTGACCTCAAGTACGTTTAAAAACGTACGATATATGTACCTCGAACAATCGGAGATCTTTATCGATACTCATCGATACAAATAATCTCTCTCGTCACGCAACTATCATTGTCATATTAAATACCCGACTATACGCTCATTCAGCGTCTTCTTCTGTAACAGATCCCTGAAATCTAATGACGTTTTGATTTCGATTGTATTTTTGCCGTTCACTGACTTGTTTTCAGCGTGGAAATTCTGCTTTAAATAGCGCTGTGCCGCGGTTCTAAAATTAATGCGCTTTTGTATTGTGCAAATATATAAATAGGCTATTAAAACAACTTTGGCATGACCCCAAATTTCGGACATTGAGCTTGTTTAGCTTTGCTTTAATTGATGAAGTTTTGAAGTATGATTTCTACGATTTCTTTTCCTTCTGAATTTTTCAAACGTCGAATCGAATAAACATCCATCATTATATATCTGAGAAATGTGTTTTGTTTTATTGCCGGATACTTTTTAAACGGTTTTTCACGGCGCGTGCTTTGAGTTCAATTGATTTGCTTTTGATGAGTTCATGTAAAGGCCCTGTCGAAAACGCTCAACATCTTTTAGAGTGGGCCCACACGAATCGGCGTATGCGTTTGTATGTGAGAGCGTATTTAAGAGGAACTGATGGATGGCTTGCCTTGGATACAACATAATTTCTCTTCTGCACAGGTCAACTGCTTCTTTCACTTCTAGTCGTCGAATACGATGACTTAGCAATATCTCAGTATCTGACATAGCGAGTTCTTGACAATATCATTTCTCTAACGTCATGACAATCAGTGACAGTTGAGTGACGAGGGAGACCATGTGTCGGGTGAGTATGTACATGATCATACGTCGTGAGGTTGCATAGGTCAGATGGTTCTGATAACGCCCGCACGTTTGTTTTTGTTAAATATATTTTAAGCGAGCTTCTAGTCCTTCTACCACTTCTAGTCATTGAACGATGAACTAGAATCCTGACCTTTAATAGCTTGAAGATCTACAGCTGCTTTCAAAACTAAGATTCAAATCTACTTGAGTCCTGTGTGTCGTTTTTTTTTTTTCTTATCTGCTGAGTAATCTTGAAACTCGATACGATTAAATACGTCGCATACTTTCGTCATTCTTTGACCGGACTACGACGACGACGACTACCGAAAAACGCATTTTATAACTCGGGCTTCCTTCGGAAGTGCCCGAGTAATTAAGTTACCAATGATGTCATAGCCCGCGAAGGACGTCAGACGTTTATTGACGCTCGCGCCATGGGGTATATACGTCTCACGCAAAGAGAACAAAACACGCACAACTCTTTCAGACATATCCGTTTCCGCCGTTTACCAAGACCCGCCCTAACATTCAAAGCGAATTTATAAAGCATTCAGAATCTACTAGAGACATTTTTATCAAGAAATATCTTTATTTTGATATCTTTTGGCTTACTGAACAATGGAGGTTTCGATCCTTCAAGGATTTGTACTGATTGCAGCACAACGTAACTGCTCGAAGCTGCGTTCACTCTCCGAAGGGGGAGGGGGTACTCCCCTATATTGATGAAGCCGCTTTATTCGAAATACACTAGGTATTTTGAAATGGTAGATCCTGAAGTGGTCTGAGGTTCGCCCTATAATGTAGGATCCACCAGTAGGCCAGGCCACACACGCCGGGAACTTCGTGCCCTACTCTTAGTCGAACTGGTGTGTGTTCTTTTACGTTCCTCCGGTGCAATGTAATGGAGTGTGGAGAGACGGGACCGCCACTTACGTGGTCACCCGAGCTATACGGGTATGTGCGCGTGCCGCCCAATATTTTAGCCTACAGATATCAAACACTAGGTTCTTATATGCGGATTTTTACTGTAAGGTACGGAAAATTGCCGTTTTAGGTCTGGGAGAAAGCCACGGCACGGTAACAGGGCCGGAGCCCATTGACATTTTTAGAGTAAAATTTAAAAATGAAATATAGACCGAATGCAACAATGGCGGAATATCAGTAAATATCATTTATTGTGTAGTTAGTAATATAGTACATCCATCGTTTCAAAAGAGAATAATAATAAAAAAAACAAACCTACAAAATTTTATAGAAATCACAAAGATTTGTATGGGAAATTGAGTTTTGGACTGACTAGCCTCGTTTCCATGCAATTGTTAGAATTCAAATGGTTATAACTTTACAATGGTTTTATTTAAATTGATGGGCTTTTGATGTATTACTAGACTATGTACGGTCTTGCAAAAATTGATATTACATTTACTAAACTCGTAATTTTTCTCAGTTTATGCAAATTACTCCACCATTATTGCATTCGGTCTATATTGTTGTCTGCTAACTAACTCGCTTCTTGGTGTTTTTTAAAAAGGATTTGAAACTGATCTAAAAAAGGTTATTTACAATAAAAGAACTGAATTTTCGACTACGTCCTGTAGTCTTCGTCAGAGTTAATGGTCTGAAACAAGTCAATCGGTAGGATTTTGTGTAGAATTTTGCATCTCTCACAGTTCATTAACATAGTTTTTGTCCACAGTGGAATGCCAAGATTCCAAAAACAGTCGTTTCTTCCGGTTCAATACTCCACGGCCAAAAGTTCTACATACACTGTAAAAATGGTTTGGTTGAAACAACCAATTAAAATGGTTATAACCATTGGGAATTGGTTATTACTACCAATTCTAAATTGGTTAAATGTTAACCAATCTTTTTATGGTTAAACTAACCAAACTACAATGGTCAAATCAACCAATATTAAATTGGTATAATATATTAACCATTGAGTATTGGTTATTACTACCAATGTTAACCAATCTTTTTATGGTTAAACTAACCAAACTACAATGGTCAAATCAACCAATATTAAATTGGTATAATATATTAACCATTGAGTATTGGTTATTACTACCAATAATTAATGGATTATATTTTAACCCAATTGACATTGGTTAAATGTACCAATATTAAATGGTCCAAATGACCAATTATTAAATGGTGTATTAGCGTACGTACCCGTTCTTATTGGTTCTATGACCAATAAATGGTATATTTAACATACCCATTCTTATTGGTCATTATGACCAATAGTGAAGTGGTTAATATTTCAACCAAGATCAACGGATTAAAAGTACCAATATCAAATGGTCCAAATATTTAAACCAACAAGACGCTCAATGAGCGTTCACTCGGGCATTGTGAAAAGGAAAATGTCAGTTGTTCGAGGACGGTACTTGAAAATGAATGCCAGTTGGTTGAAGAACAAGGACAATGTCAGCTGCGCGAGGAGAGACCTGACAATGACTGACAGTTGCGTGACGAGGGAGACTATGTATATACATGTATGTGTCGAGTTCATTTGATTTGCCTTTGAGTTCATTTGATTACCTTTTGACTTTGAGTTCAATTGATTTGATTTTGATGAGTTTGTGTAAAGGTCCCCTCTCTAGCTTCAGATCCCGAAACGTCGAGTTTGGAATCGAGTTCGGGTTCGAGTTTACGGTTCGAACGTCGAATAAAACAAGGACATCTTCTTCAATACAATATAATTTCTCTGACGTCATGACAATCAGTGACAGTTGAGTGACGAGGGAGACTATTAGTCCGGTGAGTACGAACATGATACGTCTTGAGGTTGCATAGGTCAGATGGTTCCGATAACGGCCTCGCGTTTGTTTAAAAAAATATATATTTTAAGCGAGCTTCTAGTCCTTTTACCACTTCTAGTCATTGAACGATGAACTAGAATCCTGACCTTTTAATAGCTTGAAGATCTACAGCTGCTTTCAAAACTAAGATTCATAATCTACTTGAGTCCTGTGTCTCCTTTATCTTTTCAAATCTGCGGAGTAATCTTGAAACTCCGGATACGATTAAATACGTCGCATACTCGTCATTTTGAAGCCGAACAAAACTACTACTACTACTACTACTACCGAAATCCGCATTTTCTAACTCGGGCGGCCTGGGCCCGAGTAATTATTTCCATTTATTCACCTGGGTGGAGTGAGACAATGTGATGCTAGTCCATCACAGTCTATCCCCATCACTTTGTTATATCACCATTATAATAATAATTATTTCCATTTATACACCTGGGTGGAGTGAGACAATGTGATGCTAGTCCATCACAGTCTATCCCCATCACTTTGTTATATCACCATAATGATTATAATTATTTCCATTTATACACCTGGGTGGAGTGAGACAATGTGATGCTAGTCCATCACAGTCTATCCCCATCACTTTGTTATATCACCATTATAATTATTTCCATTTATACACCTGGGTGGAGTGAGACAATGTGATGCTAGTCCATGACAGTCTATCCCCATCACTTTGTTATATCACCATTATAATAATAATTATTTCCATTTATACACCTGGGTGGAGTGAGACAATGTGATGCTAGTCCATCACAGTCTATCCCCATCACTTTGTTATATCACCATTATAATTATTTCCATTTATACACCTGGGTGGAGTGAGACAATGTGATGCTAGTCCATCACAGTCTATCCCCATCACTTTGTTATATCACCATTATAATTATTTCCATTTATACACCTGGGTGGAGTGAGACAATGTGATGCTAGTCCATCACAGTCTATCCCCATCACTTTGTTATATCACCATTATAATTATTTCCATTTATACACCTGGGTGGAGTGAGACAATGTGATGCTAGTCCATCACAGTCTATCCCCATCACTTTGTTATATCACCATTATAATTATTTCCATTTATACACCTGGGTGGAGTGAGACAATGTGATGCTAGTCCATCACAGTCTATCCCCATCACTTTGTTATATCACCATTATAATAATAATTATTTCCATTTATACACCTGGGTGGAGTGAGACAATGTGATGCTAGTCCATCACAGTCTATCCCCATCACTTTGTTATATCACCATTATAATAATAATTATTTCCATTTATACACCTGGGTGGAGTGAGACAATGTGATGCTAGTCCATGACAGTCTATCCCCATCACTTTGTTATATCACCATTATAATTATTTCCATTTATACACCTGGGTGGAGTGAGACAATGTGATGCTAGTCCATCACAGTCTATCCCCATCACTTTGTTATATCACCATTATAATTATTTCCATTTATACACCTGGGTGGAGTGAGACAATGTGATGCTAGTCCATCACAGTCTATCCCCATCACTTTGTTATATCACCATTATAATTATTTCCATTTATACACCTGGGTGGAGTGAGACAATGTGATGCTAGTCCATCACAGTCTATCCCCATCACTTTGTTATATCACCATTATAATTATTTCCATTTATACACCTGGGTGGAGTGAGACAATGTGATGCTAGTCCATCACAGTCTATCCCCATCACTTTGTTATATCACCATTATAATTATTTCCATTTATACACCTGGGTGGAGTGAGACAATGTGATGCTAGTCCATCACAGTCTATCCCCATCACTTTGTTATATCACCATTATAATTATTTCCATTTATACACCTGGGTGGAGTGAGACAATGTGATGCTAGTCCATCACAGTCTATCCCCATCACTTTGTTATATCACCATTATAATTATTTCCATTTATACACCTGGGTGGAGTGAGACAATGTGATGCTAGTCCATCACAGTCTATCCCCATCACTTTGTTATATCACCATTATAATTATTTCCATTTATACACCTGGGTGGAGTGAGACAATGTGATGCTAGTCCATCACAGTCTATCCCCATCACTTTGTTATATCACCATTATAATAATAATTATTTCCATTTATACACCTGGGTGGAGTGAGACAATGTGATGCTAGTCCATCACAGTCTATCCCCATCACTTTGTTATATCACCATTATAATAATAATTATTTCCATTTATACACCTGGGTGGAGTGAGACAATGTGATGCTAGTCCATCACGGTCTATCCCCATCACTTTGTTATATCACCATTATAATTATTTCCATTTATACACCTGGGTGGAGTGAGACAATGTGATGCTAGTCCATCACAGTCTATCCCCATCACTTTGTTATATCACCATTATAATTATTTCCATTTATACACCTGGGTGGAGTGAGACAATGTGATGCTAGTCCATCACAGTCTATCCCCATCACTTTGTTATATCACCATTATAATAATAATTATTTCCATTTATACACCTGGGTGGAGTGAGACAATGTGATGCTAGTCCATCACAGTCTATCCCCATCACTTTGTTATATCACCATTATAATAATAATTATTTCCATTTATACACCTGGGTGGAGTGAGACAATGTGATGCTAGTCCATCACAGTCTATCCCCATCACTTTGTTATATCACCATTATAATAATAATTATTTCCATTTATTCACCTGGGTGGAGTGAGACAATGTGATGCTAGTCCATCACAGTCTATCCCCATCACTTTGTTATATCACCATTATAATAATAATTATTTCCATTTATACACCTGGGTGGAGTGAGACAATGTGATGCTAGTCCATCACAGTCTATCCCCATCACTTTGTTATATCACCATTATAATTATTTCCATTTATACACCTGGGTGGAGTGAGACAATGTGATGCTAGTCCATCACAGTCTATCCCCATCACTTTGTTATATCACCATTATAATTATTTCCATTTATACACCTGGGTGGAGTGAGACAATGTGATGCTAGTCCATGACAGTCTATCCCCATCACTTTGTTATATCACCATTATAATAATAATTATTTCCATTTATACACCTGGGTGGAGTGAGACAATGTGATGCTAGTCCATCACAGTCTATCCCCATCACTTTGTTATATCACCATTATAATTATTTCCATTTATACACCTGGGTGGAGTGAGACAATGTGATGCTAGTCCATCACAGTCTATCCCCATCACTTTGTTATATCACCATTATAATTATTTCCATTTATACACCTGGGTGGAGTGAGACAATGTGATGCTAGTCCATCACAGTCTATCCCCATCACTTTGTTATATCACCATTATAATTATTTCCATTTATACACCTGGGTGGAGTGAGACAATGTGATGCTAGTCCATCACAGTCTATCCCCATCACTTTGTTATATCACCATTATAATTATTTCCATTTATACACCTGGGTGGAGTGAGACAATGTGATGCTAGTCCATCACAGTCTATCCCCATCACTTTGTTATATCACCATTATAATAATAATTATTTCCATTTATACACCTGGGTGGAGTGAGACAATGTGATGCTAGTCCATCACAGTCTATCCCCATCACTTTGTTATATCACCATTATAATAATAATTATTTCCATTTATACACCTGGGTGGAGTGAGACAATGTGATGCTAGTCCATGACAGTCTATCCCCATCACTTTGTTATATCACCATTATAATTATTTCCATTTATACACCTGGGTGGAGTGAGACAATGTGATGCTAGTCCATCACAGTCTATCCCCATCACTTTGTTATATCACCATTATAATTATTTCCATTTATACACCTGGGTGGAGTGAGACAATGTGATGCTAGTCCATCACAGTCTATCCCCATCACTTTGTTATATCACCATTATAATTATTTCCATTTATACACCTGGGTGGAGTGAGACAATGTGATGCTAGTCCATCACAGTCTATCCCCATCACTTTGTTATATCACCATTATAATTATTTCCATTTATACACCTGGGTGGAGTGAGACAATGTGATGCTAGTCCATCACAGTCTATCCCCATCACTTTGTTATATCACCATTATAATTATTTCCATTTATACACCTGGGTGGAGTGAGACAATGTGATGCTAGTCCATCACAGTCTATCCCCATCACTTTGTTATATCACCATTATAATTATTTCCATTTATACACCTGGGTGGAGTGAGACAATGTGATGCTAGTCCATCACAGTCTATCCCCATCACTTTGTTATATCACCATTATAATTATTTCCATTTATACACCTGGGTGGAGTGAGACAATGTGATGCTAGTCCATCACAGTCTATCCCCATCACTTTGTTATATCACCATTATAATTATTTCCATTTATACACCTGGGTGGAGTGAGACAATGTGATGCTAGTCCATCACAGTCTATCCCCATCACTTTGTTATATCACCATTATAATAATAATTATTTCCATTTATACACCTGGGTGGAGTGAGACAATGTGATGCTAGTCCATCACAGTCTATCCCCATCACTTTGTTATATCACCATTATAATAATTATTATTTCCATTTATACACCTGGGTGGAGTGAGACAATGTGATGCTAGTCCATCACGGTCTATCCCCATCACTTTGTTATATCACCATTATAATTATTTCCATTTATACACCTGGGTGGAGTGAGACAATGTGATGCTAGTCCATGACAGTCTATCCCCATCACTTTGTTATATCACCATTATAATAATAATTATTTCCATTTATACACCTGGGTGGAGTGAGACAATGTGATGCTAGTCCATCACAGTCTATCCCCATCACTTTGTTATATCACCATTATAATAATAATTATTTCCATTTATTCACCTGGGTGGAGTGAGACAATGTGATGCTAGTCCATTACAGTCTATCCCCATCACTTTGTTATATCACCATTATAATAATAATTATTTCCATTTATACACCTGGGTGGAGTGAGACAATGTGATGCTAGTCTATCACAGTCTATCCCCATCACTTTGTTATATGATTATAATAATTATTATTTCCATTTATACACCTTGGTGGAGTGAGACAATGTGAAAGTAAAGTGTTTTGTTCAAGGACAAAATGTGATGGCCTGATCCAGGGAATGTTGACCTAGAACCTGATGTGCACTAACCACTAGACCATCACATGCTTTTCTTGTAACAGTTTGTAACAAGTGGACAAAAATGCCTCAAACTAACCTACCTCATCTGAGTGGAGGCCTTGGATATGCAGCTGTAGTTTATAACAGGTTTGATCCTCACCATACAGTCGTGTAATTCCTTTAAAATAAACGACGCATCCCCTTACATCCCCTTTATAGAGTCGTTTTCGTATGAGTGGGAATTAGTTATGGTATGGTTCGTGCCATAGCATGACCGTATCACACCATCACCATGCCGTATCCAAGCATTCTGATTGGTTGAGCGATGATTTTGTGTGCTGTGATTGGTTGAATACAATGTCTTCGATTCCGTACCGTGACCGTAACTACGTGCCGTAGGTTTCCCACTCATACGAAAATGACTCTATTTGTTGGAAGAGCCTAAGACTAATGTCCCTGACTAAGGGCGTGGCCAGGAAAATCTAACCCTGACCTCCCACACACAAGCACTCTAACCAACTTAGCCAATCAGCTGGTTTTAACAGGTAACCATGTCATAATTAAGCTGATTGTGTTAACTTTGTGTTTCTGCTAACAGTAAGATGTATATATTTGGTGGTTTTAATGGTGTTGTAAAGAATGACCTGCTGAGCTACTCACTTGGTAAGTTATTGATATCAATACATATATTATCATAATTACATCCTGCTCCAATACCCACGGACAATAGAGGGTTTCCATGATCATGTGCCGGCAGCCATGACAAGGGGCAGGATAAAGGAATACCTTTCCCCTAAGGAATTGAATCCTTTCTCATGTAAAATGATTTTATTGTTCCTGCCCCTTGTCATGGCTACCGGCTCGTGATCGTGCAAACCCGCTCTCCATGTAGAGACTGGGTAGACATTTCCATATATTATTATTATTTACTGTATTTTGTCTACCACCAATCTCGACCTGAAGACATTGTGGTCATTGAAGCAAATGCGGGAAGGTCTATTCATTTCTCCAATGCCCACAAACAATAGCACCAGGTTGAGGCTTAGGAAGACATTGCCATACATTTACTGTATTCTGCTCCAATGCCCACAAACAATAGCACCAGGTTGAGGCTGGGGTAGACATTGCCATACATTTACTGTATTCTGTTCCAATGCCCACAAACAATAGCACCAGGTTGAGACTGGAGTAGACATTGCCATACATTTACTGTATTCTGTTCCAATGCCCACAAACAATAGCACCAGGTTGAGACTGGGGTAGACATTGCCATACATTTACTGTATTCTGCTCCAATGCCCACAAACAATAGCACCAGGTTGAGGCTGGGGTAGACATTGCCATACATTTACTGTATTCTGTTCCAATGCCCACAAACAATAGCACCAGGTTGAGGCTTAGGAAGACATTGCCATACATTTACTGTATTTTGTCTACCACAATCTTGACCTGAAGCCATTGTTTGTGGTCATCGAAGCGATTGTGGGAAAGTAAGTAAGTAAGTAAGTGGAAAGGTGGAAAGTAATTAAATGGGAAATGTCCATTAACCATGTATTTTTGTGAGACATAAGGGGTCATGTGCATTGAAGAAAGGGTCACTTACTCTCCAGCTAAGTGTTTCTCTTGCATCTCAGGTGCTCTACATTTACCATATTGTTTAGATCACAGTACAGTATAGAGACACAAACAACCATTCTGCATGTAGAGTTTTCTTGTGAGTGATGTCAGCACCTCCAAAACCCCCCACCCCCCCCCCCCCCCCCCCTCATTTTTTCTTCTTTTTCTTTATCAATGTTTGAGATTAACTCTCCCTAATTTTGCATGCACACATGTACAGTATGCTTATAAGTAGAATAAAAAGGTTTGAGATTGCAGGGCCATACATAACCCAAAATTCAAGGGGGGAGCAGTATGTATCAGTAAGAGCAAAAAATAAATAAAAATAGTACAGTTCTCAGTACTTTTTGGTATCTTTTCGCCTTGCTAGGGGTGCAACTGTCCCCCCTGTACAGCCCTGGGTTGCCTGTCTTTTAAACATTTTGATGATATTAATTAAAACCTGTTTTATTTTCGTGATAGGAAACTGTTCTCTTTGGAATGACAAGACATCTTGCCTCTCAGCAAACAGTATTTCAGGATGTTCATGGGATCCTTTAACGAAAAATTGTCTCAGCCCAGCAATCAGCTTTCCTCGATTGAACAGTGTCAAACATCCAACATGTACAGGTAAAGGCTGATTTATATGGTAAAACTTTTGCCTACAACCATCACATACAACTTGCTCACGCTATGTTTACAACATGAGTTGTGTCATCTAAATCAACCCTACCACTTACTTACGACTCCTAAGTCATGTCGTAAGCTAGTTGTATGCGATGGTTGTAGGCAAAAGTTGTACCGTGTAAATCAGCCTTAATGTACTGTAGATTTATAAACACAGACTAGTAAGGATACGACTGCAATGTAATTTTTATTAAACCAGTCTATCTATCTGTCTATCTTGATTGTGACAGAGCTGTGCAGTAGCATATCATCCTGTGGTTCTTGTAATGCCCCTGGAATGGAATGTAAGTGGTGTGATGGCAAGTGTAAAACACAACTAGAAACATGCAAGGATACACCACCCAAGGTAAGAATGAATATACCACATACCTCTTGTTAACCAAGTGCAAGGTTCGTACCATAAGTTATGGATGCGGGCCATAAAAAAGTGTGAGGAAAAGAGGAACCATAACTTATGGTACACTCCGAGCAAATAAGGTTAATAATCAGATGTTTATTATATGGCTTCTGCACCAACAAATACACACAAAAAGGATGTTTTCATTCACTACGGTCCGTACGGGATTAGTTATGGACTGCTAATTGACCAATCACAATTCACTATTTTATTTGTCCTATAAAATGTGTGTGGGTCCTACAGGCCCGCAGTAATTGGCTAACGCTTTTGTGGTGACCCTGCCATATGGCAAAGCTAATAAAATATAAATAAGTAAATGAATACGGGTCCGCAGTAATTGGCTAACAGTGTTGCGGTGACCCTGCCATATGGCAAAGCTAATAGAATAAATAAGTAAATGAATACGGGCCCGCAGTAATTGGCTAACACTGTTGCGGTGACCCTGCCATATGGCAAAGCTAATAAAATAAATAAGTAAATGAATACGGGCCTGCAGTAATTGGCTAACAGTGTTGTGGTGACCCTGCCATATGGCAAAGCTAATAAAATAAATAAGTAAATGAATACGGGCTGCAGTAATTGGCTAACAGTGTTGCGGTGACCCTGCCATATGGCAAAGCTAATAAAATAAATAAGTAAATGAATACGGGCCTGCAGTAATTGGCTAACAGTGTTGCGGTGACCCTGCCATATGACAAAGCTAATAAAATAAATAAGTAAATGAATACGGGCCCGCAGTAATAGGCTAACAGTGTTGTGGTGACCCTGTCATATGGCAAAGCTAATAAAATAAATAAGTAAATGAATACGGGCCTGCAGTAATAGGCTAACACTGTTGCGGTGACCCTGTCATATGGCAAAGCTAATAAAATAAATAAGTAAATGAATACGGGCCTGCAGTAATTGGCTAACACTGTTGCGGTGACCCTGTCATATGGCAAAGCTAATAAAATATAAATAAATAAATAAAATGGCATTATTGGACTACAACTACCAGAATGCTTTCAATTCGTAATTCTGTTTCTTATTTATATTTATTTTGCAGTATTGTGAGTTCATCCAGAAGTCAATTTGTAAAGGTATCATACATAAACTGTTATTATTATTATTATTAAACTTAATAATCATAATAATATTATATATATATGTCATAAGAAACTCACATAAAAAATTATGTTGTATGATGTAAGGTGATGCCTGTCAAAAGTATGTCTGGTTGAATGAGACCTACAAGAATTGCTTTAACTGTCTTAAACCGCGACAAGATAAGGAGAGCCATAACACCTACATGTGGTGTAATGCTCAGAAGAAATGTATTAGTACAGACAGTTATGCCGCATTATTTCCTAATGGGCAGTGTAACAACTGGATTATCAATAGTTGTCAAGGTAACAATAAATTAATATTAATATTTTATTAAATTAGTATTAATATTTTACAGTTCAATGAGATACATATATACATAGGTGGAGTAATTATTTATTTTTCTTTATCTTGATTTAAAGCGCATTTGATCATTTCGCCATGGAATATGCGCTATATAAGTTATTAAATTATTATTATTATTATTATTATTATAAATTAAATACCAGCAAATAGATAATAACAGTAGGAACATAACATGTTTTCACATACATCAATAAGCCTTTTTATTTGCCACATTGTTTCCCATTCAGACCATGTGACTATTCCCTTGTTTATAACATATCTGTTGTTGTAATGTATGCACATGTGCATTGTATATATGGAAATACCTTGAACAAAGACTGTTGTTCATAATAACTAAATGCTTGTTTCATCGACCTTGAATTTATTTTGGGAATAAACCGAGCTTTCGAGCTACGCGCTCATCTTCAGGGTTACAATGTGTGTGTAGGCGTCGTTACAATGTGTGTGTAGGCGTCATTACAACGTTGAGCAAACTAATGGATGCGCGAGCAAACATTTAAAGTGCAACTAACCCCTATGAAATTGTTCTAAAAATATATTCAATATATGCTGAATAGTTGGTGGGTTCAGTATTTTGTGATTTGAACCTTGCGTTTATGAGTTATAGAGGTTTGAATTCTCAATATGCAAATTTGATGACTTCTACTAAGGAATCTGCCATAACTTATTTAGACTTTTTCAAGAAGAACTTATATTTTGAAATGGGCAAAAAAGTTATAAAATCATTTATAAAGACTGTGAAAATATTCTGTAAGTTTTCAAATGTCAATAATCAGCACAAGGGCGTTTTTGTATAATAAATGACGTCTTAGTAGACGTCATCAAATTTGCATATTGAGATTTCAAACCTCTATAACTCATAAACGCAAGGTTCAAATCACAAAATACTGAACCCACCAACTATTCAGAATATATTGAATAGATTTTTAAAACAATCTCATAGGGGTTAGTTGCACTTTAAGACTGTTGTGTGCAAGAGTTGTGAAATGGAAATTATAAAATTTATGTGACATTAATGTGCCTGTGTCCACAATTAGTAGAAATGCTGAATATTTTTTAAATAAAGTTATTATTATTATTATTATTAGCCATCCAGTGCTCAATCCACACATCTTGTGATTCCTGCCACTCTGTACCTGGATGTGGTTGGTGCGATTCAGAGTCTGGTACTGGACTGGGCCACTGTGTAGAAGGCGGAGCTGATCGGTCATATTATGATTATTCTATTGCTGCTTCTGTTGGCAGAAACACAATAGAACTTCTATGTACCAGATGGTACTATACAGAGTGTCCAGGTAGATGATGATTTAATGGTATTATAATTATAATAACAATTGTACATATTATAGTTCATGTATATATTTGATTATTGTTATGTAACCTTATAATAATAATAATAATTTAATTCTTGAAAAAGCGCATTACATATAAATCTCAATGCTCTTTACAAGTGAGTAAGAAAATATAGAAAATAAAAATTATCAATTCAGTATATACTGCAATCAAGGACCTTTAATAAACCTATCTATCCATCCATCCATCTATCGTATCTATCTATCTATCTATCCATCCATCCATCCATCCATCCATCCATCCATCCATCCATCCATCCATCCATCCATCCATCCATCCATCCATCCATCCATCCATCCATCCATCCATCCATCCATCCATCCATCCATCCATCCATCCATCCATCCATCCATCCATCCATCCATCCATCCATCCATCCATCCATCCATCCATCCATCCACCCACCCACCCACCCATCCATCCATCCATCCATCCATCCATCCATCCATCCATCCATCCATCCATCCATCCACCCACCCACCTATCCATCCATGTCAAGGAAAACTTGCTGGTGTAGATGCGGCTTTAAGCGGCCAATTGTGATTTCCCCAAGGGTGACCACTTAATAGGAGTTCAACTATACTTCTTGATGTAGGGTGGTGAATGGTGTTATTATGTTTTACCTACAGCCTGTCAGTGTAATGGACATAGTATATGTATGAGAGGAAAGTCCTGCTCTCATTGCAAGCATCACACCACAGGTAGGCTTGTCACTGGTTTTGAGATGTTCAGACATCTTTGTACTCCTTGACAAGATTCACATTTGCCCAGCAGCCTTAATTCAAAAACAAAATTCAGTGTAAATAATCCAATTCGGAGTTTAAGAATAAGGTTCAGTGCGCATGCGATTTTATCCTGATTATATCACTTGTTAACGTTTGTGTTATTTTTAAATAACAAATGGTGATATAATCAGGTTAAAATTGCATGCGCACTGAACCTTATTCTTAAACTCCAAACTGGTTTATTATTTCTTCACTAATCCTAACAAGAATGTGAAAACATTGTAGACATGAGACAATAAAATCCCTATTATTTCACTGGTTATACTCTGGGGTCAATTCAGTAAAACTTTTACAACTGTAATTTACAAGTGTAACTATTGTTTTAGCTGCCAAGAACAATAGCTACATTTGTAAATTACAGTTCTAAAAGTTTTACTGAATTGGCCGCTGGACTGAGGCTAAGCCTGAGTAAATGTGCGTTTTGTCAAGGAGTACAGCAGTGTATAAACAATTTGAAACTGGAGTATATCACTAGCAGACTTATATAAACTACTTTTAAAACTGTGCTTGCTGATAACTAATCTAAATACAAAATACCTGTTTATTTTTCATTAGGAAGGCTGTGCCAATATTGTGAGCCTGGTTACCATGGTGATACAAGAAATGGTGGCACATGCAGAGGTATAATTGGTGGGGCCAAAAATAGCACTGATGGAGGGAGGGGCCAGAAGTAGCACTTATGGAGGGAGGGGCCAGAAGTAGTACTGTTGGAGGGAGGGGCCAGAAGTAGCACTTATGGAGGGAGGGGCCAGAAGTAGTACTGTTGGAGGGAGGGGTTGGAGGTAGCACTTATGGAGGGAGGGGCCAGAAGTAGTACTGTTGGAGGGAGGGGTTGGAGGTAGCACTTATGGAGGGAGGGGCCAGAAGTAGTACTGTTGGAGGGAGGGGTTGGAGGTAGCACTTGGAGGGAGGGGCCAGAAGTAGTACTGTTGGAGGGGCCAGAGGTAGTACTGTTGGAGGGAGGGGTTGGAGGTAGCACTTATGGAGGGAGGGGCCAGAAGTAGCACTGTTGGAGGGAGGGGCCAGAAGTAGCACTGTTGGAGGGAGGGGCCAGAAGTAGCACTGTTGGAGGGAGGGGCCAGAAGTAGCACTGTTGGAGGGAGGGGCCAGAAGTAGCACTGTTGGAGGGAGGGGCCAGAAGTAGCACTGATGGAGGGAGGGACTAGAGGTAGCACTGATGGAGGGAGGGGGTAGAGGTAGCACTGATGGAGGGAGGGACTAGAGGTAGCACTGATGGAGGGAGGGGGTAGAGGTAGCACTGATGGAGGGAGGGGGTAGAGGTAGCAGTGATGGAGGGAGGGGGTAGGTGTCAGACATCGTTGTTGATTGTTGTACATGTCTTTCAGAATGCCAATGTAATGGACATGCTAAACATTGTCATCAAATTACCAGTAAATGTGACTGTCTTACAGAGGGAATTATTGGAGATAAGTGTGAAAGGTCAGTTCTCTCATATACTGATAGACTTTTTAATCCATTTATAATTATATTATTATTGTATTGATTTGTTTCTAGTTGTGATGAAGATTTTGAAGGAAATGCAACAAATGGGAGAATGTGCTACTGTGAGTTTCAATGTTTGATTTCATTGAATAAGAACTGGTCTTTCCTTGCAGTATTATTATTACTCGTGCCCAGGCCAAAGGCCGCACGAGTTATAAAACCCAACGCGTATTTTTTTCGTTTTTTTGGGCGTCAGAAAATCGCAAAGTTGTGCAATATCCGGTCACATGCTATCGAGACCAAATATAAATAGGGGAAAGGGTTGGGGATCAGCGAAGGGGGAGGGCAAGGGGAGAAGGTTTGCAACGCCTAGTACCAGGGCCTAGTATCTCCATCAAGTATATGTGTATTGGAACCATTTATATACAAACATTGATCTTTCTCCCAATCGATGTGGGACATTGTCAAATCCAAAACCGTCACTAAAAATAAAGTCAAAATCAAATCAAATCAGATTATAGGGCAAATGAGATATATTTACACAATGATATTGTCAAAGCTGGTGTGTGTCTAGCGGCGTCAGAGCGAAAGCATGGGGTCTTGTACTACTGAATTGTCTCGCACATGCGCAATGTGTTATATAGGTGTCGTGATTCCCGATCTAAAAAGCGGCTAAATTAAATGTGTTGGCCAAATGAAGGATAAAAAGACGAGGTATAAAGCAACAAGTCAGAGCCCAGGCATCCACCACGGCTTACAAATTGCACACAAATCCTAACTTCGGCCTTCATCGGTTTCTGTTCAGCGCTCGTCAACACATCAAAATTCACAAGACAACTCGGACCCATCATCGAATAAATACAACTCAAAACCTCAAGAAAACTACACAGGGGACTTCAACAACTATTATTCTTTATTTCTAGTAATTTTTAGGGAATGATATAGAAAAATAATGCTTTTGAGAAACAAACAAACTCGTACTCCAAACTATAAAATCACCGGTTGAACCACACCACGTGAAATTTTCGAATCGCTCAAAACCACTCAAAAACACAATTTCTTGCTCAGATTTCTACATCGTGTTCTTTAATTTTCAGACTACTGTTGTGAAGACATTTTTGAGAATCTCATACCCTCTGAAGGCTTTCTAAGAGCTCATTCCTGATCCAACCGAACGAAAATCCAAAGACGTCACGATCCACTGATTTCTATGTTTGGGCTACCTGTAACCACAGGAAGCCCAATTATACAACTGACACACACGAACATTCAGGACCATTCAGTGAAAATCCTTATCGTCCAAGAAGATAAGCACACGAATAGCTGGACGGTCTATGTGTTCTACTAGAAAGTAAACCACAAGCTTATATTTATGGTATTTTATATTTCGAAGTCTAAATGAAAAATCGACCGACAGCAACTATCAATCATTGAACTTTACTCGTTGAATACATTTTTATATACCAAGATAATGGTCTCTTGATTTTACTTTTAAAATGTTCAAATATTTTCACTCTAAGAGCGAAATATAAAACATACCGCATTGATCACGAAAGATAACTGCGACATGTGCTGGTTCCAGGTAGGAAAGGGAAGCTTTCAAGCAAAAATCAAACTCGTATACAAACTTCGAAATCCACACTTCCACAGGGATCCCAATTCTTGAAGCATGTCAGTACATGTAGCTCATTCTCAACAGGGCACGAGTGTACATTGCCCATAGCAATGTCTAGTTGTTATTATTCTTTGACTGTTATTGTATCCTACACACTGTAGATCAACTACAAATTAACATGAAGAAAGTCTTCAATATATCAGGAAAAACTGGCCTTAATATACAATTTTCACCATTGTTGGTAAGCAGTTAATTTATTTCTGAATCAAGTTTTAATCCATCCATCCATTAATCCATCCAGCCATTAATCCATCAAATCAATGATAAATCAATCAATAAATCCACCCCTCAGTCAGTCAGTCAAGTAGTCAAAGAATCAGCCAATCAATCATTCAGTCATCCCGCATTCAGTCAGTCATTGAATGAATGAATGAATGAATGAATGAATAGACTTTATTTATTGAGGGTAGCACGTGACAGTTTCTGTGGCCCTCCAAAAACTATAATTATAATAGAAATATATAAATACATTCAGTCAGTCAATCATTAAATCAATAGACTTTATTATATTACAACAGAAAGACCATGACCTTGCATTTGAGATTGAAGTAGTATCTGGACCATCAGCTAGGATAAACATCACATTTTTAAAAGGTAAGTTAACAGTGAGAAATGATGACGTCACTTAACTCCAGTTCATAGTGAACAAACTTTGAGTATGGTTTGTCCTGCATCTTTCAGTAGTATATTATATAAATAAATAAAAAATAATATATATATATATATATAAATAATATAATATAATTATTATTATTATTATTTCAGAACTATCAAAACACAGGAAAAAAGAAGAGCTGGTACTTAAGAGCTATAAACTTGGAAGACTTAATCACAAGTTTTCCCATCGAGACTACTCATTCCATAAAGGACATATATCGTTTAGGGCTTACATATACAAAATGGACAAAAGTGTTTCTTTGCAAATTACCGTAAGTAAGCTGTAAAAAGTAACCTGTATTAAGCAGTCACTTAGCCATTCCCCAAGGGTGACTGAATAGCTAGTACCTTTACTGTCTGTTTAAATAATAATTATTATGAATTTGTAATATTTTTTTATAAAAAAATAAAAGAAATAAAGATTGGTGACCATGTAATTCAGGTTTGACTGAATTAACATTGCAATATATTATTTATTTTATAACAGGCTCATTTTCATCAGCCTTCAACCTTGAATATAAACCTACTAGAGTTCTTCCTTACATTCTTTGGGTAAGTAGTATCTGGTTAATATATACCATGGCAACACATATATCCCACTATCTCAACCTTGAATATAAACCTACTAGAGTTCTTCCTTACATTCTTTGGGTAAGTAGTATCTGGTTATATACCATGGCAACACATATATCCCACTATCTTAACCTTGAATATAAACCTACTAGAGTTCTTCCTTACATTCTTTGGGTAAGTAGCATCTGGTTATATACCATGGCAACACATATATCCCACTATCTCAACCTTGAATATAAACCTACTAGAGTTCTTCCTTACATTCTTTGGGTAAGTAGTATCTGGTTATATACCATGGCAACACATATATCCCACTATCTCAACCTTGAATATAAACCTACTAGAGTTCTTCCTTACATTCTTTGGGTAAGTAGTATCTGGTTATATACCATGGCAACACATATATCCCACTATCTCAACCTTGAATATAAACCTACTAGAGTTCTTCCTTACATTCTTTGGGTAAGTAGCATCTGGTTATATACCATGGCAACACATATATCCCACTATCTCAACCTTGAATATAAACCTACTAGAGTTCTTCCTTACATTCTTTGGGTAAGTAGTATCTGGTTATATACCATGGCAACACATATATATCCCACTATCTCAACCTTGAATATAAACCTACTAGAGTTCTTCCTTACATTCTTTGGGTAAGTAGTATCTGGTTATATACCATGGCAACACATATATCCCACTATCTCAACCTTGAATATAAACCTACTAGAGTTCTTCCTTACATTCTTTGGGTAAGTAGTATCTGGTTATATACCATGGCAACACATATATCCCACTATCTCAACCTTGAATATAAACCTACTAGAGTTCTTCCTTACATTCTTTGGGTAAGTAGTATCTGGTTATATACCATGGCAACACATATATCCCACTATCTCAACCTTGAATATAAACCTACTAGAGTTCTTCCTTACATTCTTTGGGTAAGTAGTATCTGGTTATATACCATGGCAACACATATATCCCACTATCTCAACCTTGAATATAAACCTACTAGAGTTCTTCCTTACATTCTTTGGGTAAGTAGTATCTGGTTATATACCATGGCAACACATATATCCCACTATCTCAACCTTGAATATAAACCTACTAGAGTTCTTCCTTACATTCTTTGGGTAAGTAGTATCTGGTTATATACCATGGCAACACATATATCCCACTATCTCAACCTTGAATATAAACCTACTAGAGTTCTTCCTTACATTCTTTGGGTAAGTAGTATCTGGTTATATACCATGGCAACACATATATCCCACTATCTCAACCTTGAATATAAACCTACTAGAGTTCATTTACATTCTTTGGGTAAGTAGTATCTGGTTATATACCATGGCAACACATATATCCCACTATCTCAACCTTGAATATAAACCTACTAGAGTTCTTCCTTACATTCTTTGGGTAAGTAGTATCTGGTTATATACCATGGCAACACATATTCCCACTATCTCAACCTTGAATATAAACCTACTCTATTTTCTTCCTTACATTTTTTGGGTAAGTAGTATCTGGTTATATACCATGGCAAACACATATATCCCACTATCTCACCTTTTAAACCTACTCAGTCTTTTACAATTCAGTAGTATCTGGTTTATAATTCATGGCAACACATATATCCCACTATCTCAACCTTGAATATAAACCTACTAGAGTTCTTCAATTCAGTCTTTTAGTAGTATTCAGTCATTTACAATTCATCTCACCTTTATAAACCTACTCAGTTCTTTTACATTCAGTAGTATCTGGTTATATATTCAACACATACATCATTGGACAATTCAGTCATTTGAACCTCACTATTCAATTCAGTTATTTAGAATTCAGTCATTTAGAATTCAGTCATTTACAATTCAGTCATTTAGAATTCAGTCATTTAGAATTCAGTCATTTAGAATTCAGTCATTTAGAATTCAGTCATTTGTAATTCAGTCATTTAGAATTCAGTCATTTAGAATTCAGTCATTTAGAATTCAGTCATTTAGAATTCAGTCATTTAGAATTCAGTCATTTACAATTCAGTCATTTGTAATTCAGTCATTTAGAATTCAGTCATTTAGAATTCAGTCATTTGTAATTCAGTCATTTAGAATTCAGTCATTTAGAATTCAGTCATTTAGAATTCAGTCATTTAGAATTCAGTCATTTAGAATTCAGTCATTTGTAATTCAGTCATTTACAATTCAGTCATTTACAATTCAGTCATTTAGAATTCAGTCATTTGTAATTCAGTCATTTACAATTCAGTCATTTACAATTCAGTCATTTAGAATTCAGTCATTTAGAATTCAGTCATTTAGAATTCAGTCATTTAGAATTCAGTCATTTAGAATTCAGTCATTTAGAATTCAGTCATTTAGAATTCAGTCATTTAGAATTCAGTCATTTAGAATTCATTCATTTGTAATTCAGTCATTTAGAATTCAGTCATTTAGAATTCATTCATTTGTAATTCAGTCATTTAGAATTCAGTCATTTAGAATTCATTCATTTGTAATTCAGTCATTTAGAATTCAGTCATTTAGAATTCAGTCATTTGTAATTCAGTCATTTAGAATTCAGTCATTTACAATTCAGTCATTTGTAATTCAGTCATTTACAATTCAGTCATTTACAATTCAGTCATTTAGAATTCAGTCATTTACAATTCAGTCATTTACAATTCAGTCATTTAGAATTCAGTCATTTGTAATTCAGTCATTTAGAATTCAGTCATTTACAATTCAGTCATTTACAATTCAGTCATTTACAATTCAGTCATTTACAATTCAGTCATTTACAATTCAGTCATTTACAATTCAGTCATTTAGAATTCAGTCATTTAGAATTCAGTCATTTAGAATTCAGTCATTTAGAATTCAGTCATTTAGAATTCAGTCATTTAGAATTCAGTCATTTACAATTCAGTCATTTACAATTCAGTCATTTAGAATTCAGTTATTTAGAATTCAGTCATTTAGAATTCAGTCATTTCTTTATATTATTTCATATATAGGTGTTTCCTGTCTCTACTGTTTGTTGCTAGCATTGGCTGGAGAATTAGAAGTAGATATCACTCTTACTTGGTAACCAGGGTATGACATTTAGCCAATAGAATAAACTAATAATAAAACAGTACAACATAGAGTCATATGAGTGGGAAACCTACAGTACTGAGTTACGGTCACGGTACAGAATCGAAGACATCTATTCAACCAATCATAGCATGCAAAATCATTGCTCAACCAATCAGAATACTTGAACATGGCACAGTTACCACACGGCATGGTCACCACACGGCACAAACCGTACCGTAACTATTTCCCATTCATATGAAAACAACTCTATAATAGTAGAGCATTAACCATGATAAACCATGACACACGGCATGGAACAAATTTGTAAAACATCATTGTCACAGCATGAACAGGGCACTCACATCTGTGCCATAAGTTTTTCAAATGTCACACAAAATACACAAATACACAAAAATACACAAAATACACAAAATACACAAATGTCACACAAAATACACAAATTCTTCTTCTTGAATACCTGTGATGGTTTGATGAGATATGTCAATATCAATAGACATCATTTCTAGACATGTAAGGAATGTTCATCGGCTGAATTGCACTACTTCCCACTCATACGTAAATGACTGTAATAATAATTAAATACTTTACTGATGTTTATTCCAGCAAAGACGTGCTGAGAGAGACAGAATGGCTAACCGCCCTTTTGCTATTGTACACCTTTTACTTCCTCATCATTTAGAAGTTTTAAGCAAGGTGAACATATTCATTTATGTGTTTGATTTCACAGCAGGAGAAAATCTGAACAGTTGAGCTTTGGTTTTAAGTACGCCCCTGACCAATAAGCCCTTTCACGGTTTTTCGCCGCCATTTTGAATTGGGGCAAACTTGGCAAAATTTATAGAAATCTGGATCACTTTGACTTGCCGTAACTCCGCTCGAGTTTGTTGGATTTTCAAAATTTAAACTTCGATAATCAGCAGGCATTCATGTCAGTTGTCGGAATGAAAATAAGACCAATGTAGCTGTTTTAACTTCCTTTCACGAGTCAATCTTCTTTTCACGAATGTATCTTAATATTTCGAGCTAATTTGCATATTCACATGCCGAACGTTTTATTTTGAAAACCAAAATCTTTTTTTCTCGATTTGTAGCCTTCCAATACCCATCATATTATAGGACATAAATAAGAAAGAAAACTTATTTTCTAAAATGGTAAGTTTTTGAAAAGCAAACGAAATCGAGCCGAGTTACGGCAAGTCAAAGTGATCCAGTTTTCTATTAATTTTGCCGAGTTTGCCCCAATTCAAAATGGCGGCGAAAAACCATGAAAGGGCTTATTGAAGGGCTCCCTGCAAGAACAAGTGACTTGTGATCAAAATCTAAATTCTCCTTGAAATTCTTTGAATTTCAAAGGAGAATTTTGAATTTGATCACAAGTCACTTACTCCGTTCAATTAATAATGTTAAATAACACATTGATGTCCAAATAATAGATAAAATGTTTATGAAAAACTGAATTTGTTCCTCAGTCATCACCCAGTCCCGTTGCCATGGAACCTCTTGCCATAAACAAAGTTGCCATAGCAACTGTAGTGGTACTCCTTCCCGAGGGAGAAGAAGGCGTCACACCAGTTGGTCAGTGTGGGGTTTGCTTTGGTAGTATGTTAATGGCACATGGAAGTCACCAACACTCTTGTCTGCGGGCAAGAAGAATGGGACGTAAAAAAAATAAAAAACATGCAACTATGACAACATACCAACTATGACAACGTACCAACTATGACAACATACCATCTACGATGCACATCACCCTTGGAGTAGAAAGCGAACAGTGTCTAATAGCTTGAGTGACAACGTACCATCTATGATGCACATCACCCTTGGAGTAGAAAACAAACAGTGTCTAATAGCTTGAGTGACAACGTACCATCTATGATGCACGTCACCCTTGATGCACGTCACCCTTGGAGTAGAAAACAAACAGTGTCTAATAGCTTGAGTGACAACGTACCATCTATGATGCACGTCACCCTTGGAGTAGAAAACAAACAGTGTCTAATAGCTTGAGTGACAACGTACCATCTATAGCTTGAGTGACAACGTACCATCTATGATGCACTATGTCACCCTTGGAGTAGAAAACAAACAGTGTCTAATAGCTTGAGTGACAACGTACCATCTATGATGCACATCACCCTTGGAGTAGAAAACAAACAGTGTCTAATAGCTTGAGTGACAACGTACCATCTATGATGCACGTCACCCTTGGAGTAGAAAACAAACAGTGTCTAATAGCTTGAGTGACAACGTACCATCTATGATGCACGTCACCCTTGGAGTAGAAAACAAACAGTGTCTAATAGCTTGAGTGACAACGTACCATCTATGATGCACGTCACCCTTGGAGTAGAAAACAAACAGTGTCCAATAGCTTGAGTGACAACGTACCATCTATGATGCAGCTTGGAGTGACAACGTACCACCATCTATGATGCACGTCACCCTTGGAGTAGAAAACGAACAGTGTCCAATAGCTTGAGTGACAACGTACCATCTATGATGCATGTCACCCTTGGAGTAGAAAACGAACAGTGTCCAATAGCTTGAGTGACAACGTACCATCTATGATGTATGTCACCCTTGGAGTAGAAAACGAACAGTGTCTAATAGCTTGAGTGACAACGTACCATCTATGATGTATGTCACCCTTGGAGTAGAAAACGAACAGTGTCTAATAGCTTGAGTGACAACGTACCATCTATGATGCACGTCACCCTTGGAGTAGAAAAGAACAGTGTCTAATAGCTTGAGTGACAAGTACCTACCATCAATCACCCTTGAGTAGAAAACAAACAGTGTCTAATAGCTTGAGTGTACCATCTATGATGCACGTCACCCTTGGAGTAGAAAACGAACAGTGTCTAATAGCTTGAGTGACAACGTACCATCTATGATGCACGTCACCCTTGGAGTAGAAAACAAACAGTGTCTAATAGCTTGAGTGACAACGTACCATCATCACCCTTGGAGTAGAAAACAAACAGTGTCTAATAGCTTGAGTGACACGTACCATCTATGATGTATCACCCTTGGAGTAGAAAACAAACAGTGTCTAATAGCTTGAGTGACAACGTACCATCTATGATGTATGTCACCCTTGGAGTAGAAAACAAACAGTGTCTAATAGCTTGAGTGACAACGTGACAACCCTTGGAGTAGAAAAAACAAACAGTGTCTAATATGATGTACCATCTATGATGTATGTCACCCTTGGAGTAGAAAACAAACAGTGTCTAATAGCTTGAGTGACAACGTACCATCTATGATGTATGTCACCCTTGGAGTAGAAAACAAACAGTGTCTAATAGCTTGAGTGACAACGTACCATCTATGATGCACGTCACGAACAGTGTCTAATAGCTTGAGTAGACAACGTAAATCTATGATGTATGTCACCCTTGGAGTAGAAAACAAACAGTGTCTAATAGCTTGAGTGACAACGTACCATCTATGATGCACGTCATCCTTGGAGTAGAAAACAAACAGTGTCTAATAGCTTGAGTAACAACGTACCATCTATGATGTATGTCACCCTTGGAGTAGAAAACGAACAGTGTCTAATAGCTTGAGTGACAACGTACCATCTATGATGTATGTCACCCTTGGAGTAGAAAACAAACAGTGTCTAATAGCTTGAGGTATTCAACTATCTTCAATCGACAACATCTCCCACTTTACACATAGTGAGACGATGGTTGACAGCTGTTGTTCTGTTTCATGTTACACAGACACTACAAGAAGTGAACACAGTTTGGTGACTTGTTCATGAGATACAAGACACTTTTTAGTATACATGTATCTTCCATGGAAGGCGTCTTTTTGCCAGTGAATCACTCAGGATAAATGATAGCAGCAAATGCACACAAGATCAACAAACCTGTGGAATCTTAAGCTCGTAATGGTATATTACTTATTGACGATATTCATAATAAGAATATTGATACTATATATATAGTCTTCATCAGCACCAGCTTAATGTGACCCAATGTTTAGTTATGCTTAGTTATGCTTAGTTATATTGTTGTTGTTGTTGTTGTTGTTCTAGAACAAGACGTTATTAATTTTCTTGTTATTGTCTTAACAATGAGGGTTTATCATGTAATTTCAAAACTCATAGGACAACAAATGATTATCACAGCTGGAAAGAGCTCGTTGAAATTAGTAAAAATGTTAAGTTTGGAAAAGATCGCTCCACAAATCACGAAGATATGAATTTTCAAAAATCGAAATTTTATATGAAAACCTTTGGAAATTTACGCTTTGAGGCAACTCTTGCCTCCAACAAAGGTTTTCATACAAAATTTTGATTTTTGAAAATTCATATCTTCGTAATTTGTGGAGCGATCTTTTCCAAACTTCACATTTTTACTAATTTCAACGAGCTCTTTCCAGCTATGATAATCATTTTTTTGTCCTATGAGTTTTGAAATTATGTGATAAACCCTCATTAGATGAAATACTCTTACAGCACGAAGCTACCAACTATGACCACCTTTAATATATTCGCATACTTTTGTCTCGCCAACCTCTGATTATAGCGGTTAGATCAGAGATAAGATAAGACGATCCTGCAAAGCTGATTGGATAATGGCCGAGACGAAAGTATGCAAATACATTACAGGTGGTCATACATTTGTGCTTCGTGCTGTAAACAATTGCCCTATATTATTATGACATCACAGCTTGTTTATGAGGGGGGATAGAATCATGAAGAACAATAGAAATTTGAACTAAATCTGCTCTGCTGAGGTTCGCTTGATTTCAAATTGGCTAGTTTGCAGATATTATGTTCATCGATGCTTTTCCCACAATATTTATTGTGTTTGGTGACTTTTATTGCTTTCAGGCGGTCTGTAAAATACATTTATTTGGGAAATCCTTTGTGTTGTTGCTGTTATGTCCCCCTCTCGCGACCATGATCCTTAGTGTTGAACAATAGTGATATAGGGCAATAGGAAGCCATTGTTTTTGCATTGCAATATTATTGTAAGTGTTATGATTGTAAGAGATGCAATCATGACACAATAGGAAAACCATTTCAATGTTATTCTATATTGTTACATACCTCTTATTAGTACATTACAATATGTTTATTAATCCATCCCAACCGAGTGCGAGGTCCATACTGTAAGTTATTTATGAAACGTAAAACCCATATGTTCCATAACTTATGATATGGACCAAGCAAACAAGGTTAATAAGATTCAATATGTTGTTGTACGTAGGTGCCATGTTATAATAAAGATTCGTTTCTTCTACGTAAAGGATTTAATATATCCGAGCTTTCGGGCCCATGGCCCATCATCAGGGAATGAAGGCAATTCTAACGAACTTTCAGTTAACGTAGAAAACAATGACAAATGAAAAACGCGTTGCTATTTACGCGCACAGTAAAGCGATGAAACTCTTTGATAGCGCACGCTAATTCTAACAATTCACACTAATGCCGTAAAAGAGGAAAATAATTATTTGGAATGGTTCTGCCACAGTCTCTATTAAAAATTGCGTTCTTATTTTTGGCAATTAACCAAGCCTCCGTCCATCTTCGTTTCGTCCAGTTGCTCTCACTGGCAAGTATCCTCGTGTCTACCCAATTGTTAGAATTAGCGCGCGCTATCAAAGAGTTTCATCGCTTTACTGTGCGCGTGCATAGCAACGCGTTTTTCATTTGTCATTGTTTTCTACGTTAACTGAAAGTTCGTTAGAATTGCCTTCATTCCCTGATGATGGGCCATGGGCCCGAAAGCTCGGATATATTAAATCCTTTACGTAGAAGAAACGAATCTTTATTATAAGGTTAATAAGATGTTTATTATATGGCTTCTGTACAAATAAATACACACAAAAAGGGTGTATTATTGACTATGGTCCGTATGGGACTAATCACAATTCACCAAGTTTATTAGCCATATAATAACATAAAGTGATTGTTTGCCAGACTGATTCTATTAGTTGCTGGGTTTTTTTCTCCTATAAAAGCTGGCGGCACTCAATGATCTCACATTTAACAAAGAGCAAACAGAACAACCCAATTTCTATTTGGCCAGACTGACTGGTCTATCTGCAGATATTTTTTTAATATATAAATGTAACTATCTAAACTTCGAAATTGTTAGGTCCATTCAGTATTCTAATCAAAGGAGAGACCGTCTATCAGGTCAATTAGTGCCATTAGTTAATGTAATTATCTAAGCACATCGACAAATACCAATTGATTAAAACAGCGCACAAGAGAGTCACTCAGTAGAGCGATTTCGTATAACTCGCTGTGATATGGTAATGATTCTGCTTGTATGTAAATTAGTTGTAAACATGAAAACAAAATCACCACAAAATTCATGAGCAGAACGCTTGATTCACATGATTTTGATCTACCACAACAAGAGGACATAAAAAGGACATTTAATTCTAACGATCCCAATGTTGTGGTAGTTCAAAACAATCACACAAATCACTCAAGTGTACTGCCCAGGAATTTTGCGCTTCTTTTGTTTTTATGTTAACAACTCATTTACATATAAGCAATCATTACCACATAAAAGCGAGTTAAATATATGAAATCGCTCTAGTAAAACAATAATAAAGACTTTGGATCAGAAAGAAATTATGTATATTTTATTTTATGTTATATAACATAGAAATCCAAACACAATATAAATTATGCATGTCCTCATTTTCCTCCCTCATAAATGTCCATTTAGGTTATTGGCCTTTGTGTTTTGTCCCAAACAGCACAGTATTCACCAGACACATCACATGATAAAGGATCCAGCGGTTTTTGTCTGTGACTTCGGAGTGCGGCCAAAAACTGCTGGATTCTCGAGCATGGACACATAACGGCCAATAATAAACATACAGTCATTCTCAAAAAGGTTGTCCAGATGAAAAGACTACAATACTACAATAAAGTCACGTGATTCATTATGTTTTCAATTTCCTCGCGTGGAATTTCAATTTGAGATGCAAAAGTACACAGCATTGTGAGAACTGAATGTAGGTGCTGGTATCAACTCGCAGTTCCGCTTGCAGAAATTGAAAACATAATATGAATCATGACTTTTTTGTAGTATTGTAGTCTTTTCATCTGGACAACCTTTTTGAGAATGACTGTATAACCCAAATTGGCATTTATGAGGGAAAATGAGAATTAAAGTGCATAATTTATTTTCAATCATGCGAAAGATAAGAAGAATTGTTTGGAAGACAAACTTTAACACGAGTGAGTAAATATAAATCTATTTGAATATTTTTATTGGTTCCGTTGTGTACCTTTGCTTGATAAACATTATTGTAAATTCTTGTACATATTAAAAGGTAACTTTGTGAAAAATTAAAAGCATAAATCAATGAGTTATAATATCTCCAAATTGCTTACAAAATTAGTTACAGTGACGACATACTAACTGGAGGGGGACTGGTCTGCGGTATGCGGTATTTGGCGATTTTGCGCTACGGTATACGGTGAAATTCAAATTTCTTTAGCGTATTTCGGTTGTTTCCAAAACATTACTACTGTTGTTTCAAATTTCAATCTTAGATGCGGTATTACGGTATTTTTATATTTTTGATGCAGTATTGCGGTATCAGCTACCCCCAACATCCCCCTCTAACTGAGACCACTCAGCCAATCAGAGTTATAGTAAGTTATTATTATAATGCTGATTGGCCTAGACGACTTGTTGGAATGTGATTGTCAGGTGTAACCTGATTGGTCAGTTTTGCTCAAATGGTCCCGGTTAGTGTGTCCTCACTGTAATGCCACAGGCAGCCTTCGCAGCCATCTCCTATGTCATACACATCAATTAAATTAGTATGACTTTGCTTTTGGTTGGTCTCAGAGAAAAGTGTCGCAGAGTAACTGGTAAAATGAATCTGTTTTAAAAGGTTGTTGGACCCAAGTATTAAACTCGCCGCCATCCTGTGCCTGCATAACGCTGGTATAGATAGTGTTGTCATTCAATACTGGTTTGATTGACAGGACATTAAAGAGAGCTGTCAGACTGATATTTGCCTGTCCTGTTTTGTTAAGAGCTTTAATTGCGGGGTCACGTCTGTCATCACCAGGTGGTGGAGTTGTCCAGTGATCATAGTTAGTCTCCACCAAGAACCATCTGAATGAAAGAAAGAAAGAACTGTTTATTAAAAGTGCCTATGAAACGAAATTGTCAATCCTTTTATTGTACATTATTATTATTTTATTTTTATGTTTTATTTTTTGTTGTACATTATTGTTGTTTGGTCTTTCTCTGAACATTTGCTGTATTTAAACGTCGACTTTGAGCGTGTGAACATTTTCATTTCGCGGTTCGAAAATTATAATTTTCAACCAAAATGTGCGACAAGAGACTGGGCCCTTGACAATGGCTCGGTGACTTCAAGAGGTTTGCATGACTTTGTTTGCACAACTTATGACGTCACATTTCTATAGTTTGACCGAGCGGGAATTGTCGCACTTTGAAACCCAAAATGCCCAAATTCGAGCACGAAATAAAACATGTTCCTGAAGCTCAATTCACTTTTTATTAACACCATGTAAACAAGCAAATACTGAACTATCGTAGTAGCAAATGAAAACTGGGTCTGTTTTTTCGTTTCATAGGCATTTTAAGTGTCCAATGTAGCACTGTTTCATTATTGAGTTGAATTTGTCACTTGATAGGTAGTGTAATCAGCACCTCTACCTGTAAGGTGTGGCTCTTGTACTGAGATTAGAATCACTGGATTTAATGAGACCCTATTCCCAACTAAATGATATTGATATTGATGTATTAATATTAATGATAAAGTATTATTATATTATTATTATTAAATGCTTTTAAAAGATACCCTGTTCCAGGCTACATTCAGTGTTAACATATCCTTTTCCACATTCACATTGCTGAAACCCATAGCTTGAACATGTCCTTGCATAGCTAATAGGGGAGTACCCCTGGTTCTTCTACAAAGATGTTACAATCTGTTTCACTAACCTTTGTGGAGGATCAAGTTTCCATAAGTTAGCAACATCTGATCTATCTCTTGTTATTACAGCCCCTTCTCCAGATTTGACTCCGCCCACTATAAAGTATGCCGCAGCATACATAGGAACCTTGGACAGAGATGTTATTGCCTGATTGAAATCCATGTGATCAGTTGCAACAATGTTCCTTATTTCAAATGCAACAGGGATTGCCTTCTTGTTTAAGATTGCTATAATGATATTCTGTATCACAAAGCCCTTCTCACGTTCATCAAGTGTTATCGTAACACCTTTTGGCCTTTGGGCTGTTGCAAGGCCTATCATGCCAGCAAACGTTGTCCCACTATAGACAGTCTGGCCTGAAAAGAACAAGCATTATTTTTAAATATTATTTTCTTATTTATTTTTCAATTTATTTTTTTATATCTTTAATATATCTTCAATTTATAGTATTTTATTAATATTATTTTTTTATTTTTTTATAATCAACTAGTTTTTAGTTCTTTTACTTATTGTAAAGTGCATCGAGGTTCCAGGATGCGCTATATAAATACTCTATTATTATTTGTACGAGCCAACAGCTTTCCCTTTAAGACACGCGAGTTTACTGATAAAACAGTTCTACAAATAAGCAATACATACAACACATCACTAAATATCAAGATAACTACATAAATAAATACATGCTGACGATAATTACATAGTATAACTGACCTTATCAGTGAAACCATGGCAAAAAAATGAAGTAAATAGAGTACTCCAGGAGCCCATAAGTAGGAGCCTCCATCTACCGTACTGGGTTTGTGAGACGACCTGTGACCGGATCAGGCTATTTTTAGAACACATTTTCCCGCGAACTAATCATCAATCAATAGGAATCCCCCATGGGAATTAAACAGAGCCAATCAGCATCAATGAGGTAGATGATTTGTGTTTATTTGTGATGAACAAAGTGGCGGACGAAGAAATTGGCGAAATTGAAGAAACTGAAAGTGAAGAGAGCGAAAATGATAGTGATAGTTGCAGTGACTCTTTTGCAGAGTTTAGTACTTCATCGGAAAGTGACCAAGAGTCTTCAAGTTCATGTTCTGTTTCTCAATGAACTAAAAAAACATCAAATAGTAAACCTACCAAGCCAAAAGCTAGAAACTCCGTAACAAAGCCGAAATCAAAAATCCCTGGTGTTAAGATTTTGCGGCAAAACTGGTGTTCTAAAAATAGCCTGATCCGGTCACAGGTCGTCTCACGAATACATCCCAGATGGAGGCTCCTACTTATGGGCTCCTGAGTACTCGCGTACTCCAAGATGAGTTACAAAAACTAACAAATTTACATAAGTATTTTCTGATAAAGTACAGGACAATAGACAGTAGAACAAATGAATTACCAAGGGACGTTATACAAACTTTTAAATACTGTAAATCCTAATGAGCAGTCAAGTGGATAGTAATAACATTATTATTATTATTAAATATTATTATTATTATTTATGTACCTAACAATATTTAAATAGCCTGAGAGGGGGTGGATCCGTCTGGCTTGAAAAGAACAAGCTAGTATGTATAAACATTATTAGTGATAGATGATATGGTGATAACCATGATGATAAACTATGATAGTGTTGATAATTATCCGTATAATTTGTTTTTTCCTGTAATGTTTCAGTTTTCATAATGCCTAAATAATCATAATAATAACTTTACTTCTGTGTCAAGTATAATAGCAACATGCTGTTTCACTTTTATTTCCAACCAACCACAAAGAGTGAGTGTCTAATAGTGTGTATTGGTGTAGTTATAGCAATGCCCAGGTTTATTGGAATCACTCTACTGTTTAAAAAAACATACCTTTACTCTGAAAATCGACCATAAACGTGAGTTTACGAAGATCCACAGCGAATCTATAGTCCAGGTTCCTCGCATGATAAATGTTGCCACTTTTGTCTTGCGCTACAATGCTGGTGCAAAAAGCAGTCAAATCGTACATTAAATTGAACAGAATAACATCAGATAACGATACATTAAACCCCTTAGCAAAGCCCCTCATCTCGTCAGGATAAGGTGCTGGTAAGTGGTCGTCTACAAACAGGGCTAACTTCTCCAGTAGAGGGTAGAAAAGCGGAGATAGCATGGTTTTCAAATCTTTCTCCAGGACTGGAGCAAACTGTTTGTACTCCTTGGCGATCGCAAGCCATCTTTGCTGTGGAGGAAGGTCTAGGTTTACAGTAAACCGTTTTGCCTGGATAGGTTCAGAAGACGAGCAAGAGATAGCGAGAAGTACAACAACAAGGAACAACATTTTGCTCGAAATGAAGGATCACGAGACTGACAACATTGTGTCACGCGCTCATGTCACGCAATATAGCACAGGAAGCCCAAACTCTAATATAATTTGCTAAACTGTATTTTCTAATATTAAAACTTACAACAGTTTCAGAAATAAAGCTTTTTAAACAGTCAAATGCATAAAATTTGAACTTTTTCACCTAATATTCTTTTCATACGTCTATTTTAGACCAATGACATCATTGTTTGGTAACCAAGTGAGGGAGTTTAAAAATTCGACCAATCACAACCACGAGGGAAATTCGAACTAAAAATCGGTTACGAAAAACATTAGTTCACGTTCTAAGGCTTCGATCAAAACTTACTGCTTCAGTTGTATCGAATTTTATCAACTTTAGCAATGTTTAGAAGGTCTAAGAGTAAGAAGAACAAGGAAAATGTCCCCGTAGATACACGAACAGCCATCGCAAAGCTAAGAGAGACAGAGCGTATGTTGGAGAAGAAACAGGAATACCTCGAGATGAAGGTCGAAAGAGAGACTGCCATTGCCAAAAAGAATGTCAAGACAAACAAAAGAATCGCTCTACAGGCTCTCAAACGAAAGAAACGGCTAGAGAAACAGCTATCACAGGTCGATGGAACACTTTCGACGATCGAATTCCAACGTGACGCTCTTGAAAGCTCGAGCACAAACAACGAAGTGATACGAAACATGGCTTTCGCTGCCAAAGCATTGAAACAAGTCCACCAGGTTCTTGATGTTGATGATGTTCATGATACTATGGACGAGATTCATGAGCAATCACAGATATCAGAAGAGATCAGTCAGGCCATTACATCGGTTGGTAGTCATGACGTTGATGACTTCGAACTAGAACAAGAACTCCAAGAATTGGCCCAGGAAGAGCTATCCTTACTGAGGGTCAATAAGCCCGATATGAGAAGATTGCCTAACGTACCTTCCTCTAAGCCACTTGGAAGGCACAAGGACAGAAATGAGGATGACGAGTTTGCTGAATTGAAAGAACTTGAAGCCTGGGCTTGTTGACTGTACAATATTGTACATCCATCCATTGCAAACAAGTGCACAATGTTAACCTAAGTTACCCTGCTCGCAGAGGCTCGATCTGCTCGCAGGGTAAACCTGAGTTTCATTGAGCCTGAATTACTCAGGTTATTCACAAAATTGAGTTCATAGAGAGTTTTCTATCTGTCATAGCTATTACATTGCGTAAGGATACTTTTTGTCTGCAATTCTATGGAATGAGAAATGAAAGAAACATTCAAGAATATGATAGTTAAAATAAAGAGACTGCAGAGCAGAGAATAGCAAGTTAAGAAATCTACTTGAACAAGTCCTTGTGACAGCTAATAGAATGTCAACATTGGAAACAATTGAACGAAAACAAGGCAACAAGATATTTGAACGAAAAAGTGGGATATAGTGACAGATTTCCTGCAAAGGAACATATATATAGCTTAATTGTTGTATGAAAAGACTCCAAAGCACATAACTACAGATGTTGACACATCAAGAGGTGCCTCGTGACCCAATACCTTGAACAATGAATGAGTGAAGGGTAGAGTTGTCCCTCGGTACCCTCTTCGCTCAACACGACTAAAATACAAGAGTCACAAGGATTGCACTTCCAGGATTGTATTCTTCTTCTTCAAATAGAAAGGAAAAAGGATCAAAACTGATCATGATGTCCATTAATTCTTGGAGTGCAAGTAATATGACTATACCCTGCAAGCAGAGTTATATACCTGCTCGCAGGGTATGATATGCCCAGGGGGGGTACTCAGGGGTATCAGTGACGGGGAGGTGCGAATGAGGCCAAACATTTTAACCCCAAAAAAGTCCATTACGCGAAAACAAGACCCAAAAAAAGTCCAACGGCCCAAAATCGTAACCCAAAAACAGTCCAATTTTTCTCCGCATAAAATCGAGAATGGTAGGATATCATTTTTATCAACCCGCAAAAAAGTCCTTGACAAAATCTTTATATCAAAAAAAGGCCACCAGAAAAATGAAAACCCCAAAAAAGTCCCAAGCCGCGAATTTCAAACCCAAAAAAAGCCTTCGCACCTCCCCGTCACTGATACCCCTGAGTACCCCCCCTGGGATGATATGACCAGAAATCCTCTGAGATATAAATTAACAAAGATGCAGCCTCCATTGGACTAGTGTAGACTCAGTTGTTTCTGGTGATTTTTCACATTTGATGTTGAAGTGTGGGAATGGGAAAGAACCACTGGAAACCTTGCTCTGCATCAGAGGCTAAGGATGAAGAGGATGGTAGAACAAGTTGGGGGCTGTTTATCCTCTCCGCCCAGGCCCCACTGCCGACAGCCCCTTGAGTTGGAATGGAGCTATACTCCAAGAATCATGAAAATTAAGTCAGTTAAATAAACTATAAATATTGCAAAGAAAATTTTAAAAATCACTGTAAAATGTTGATAAGTTCTTATACGATTATTTTGATATATTAAATTCCTGTTATATTAAACCTAGAGTTTTGCTTCAAGTTGTATAATAAGGAAACAAAATTTTGAGAAGTAATATCAGGAACTACTTGTGCCCGACAGGCAAAATATTGTACCGGTTGCATTTACAAGTTGAAACTGCTTTGGTAGGTCCTGGAATCCAACACAGATAGGCCAGAGACACATTCTCACTCCTGAATATCTACCATCGCCCATTTGTAATAACAGTTGAAATATCTGTGTACAAAACAACAAGGAAATAAAGGAACTAAGACTCTAGCTGAGCCCCTCCGCTGGACCCTTTTAAAATACCATAATAATATCATATTAATATCATCCATCCATCTATCCCATTTATTTTTACCCTTCCTTTTTCCCCATCCTTTCCATATAATCATTTTCTCCATTCTATCTATTCTATCCATCCTTCCTTCTCTCCTTCAATCAACTCATGCATCCATCTATCCACCATTCCTTCCATCCATTTATTGTCTGACTTCCACTGTTTGATATTAAGTGAACACAGTTGATAACTGGTGGAGTACCCCTCCTGATGGAATTACCCTGCTAGACAGGGCTCCTTGTCCCATCCCTCTGAACTGAGAAAGGAGCTCTTTCTTTCTGTTGAGGAGCCTCTGTCTAGCAGGGTACCATGGAATAGAATAAAACTACTTGTAAATAACATTGATAGAGCAATACATTTTAAAAGCAATATTAGAATATTTTATGTACTTCACCCTCCCCTCCTCTCCCCTTCCCTAACCTCCCCTCCCTATTGTCATTTAATACCTGTGTGGTCTGGGCCCAAGTCATTATGTAAATCATCACCAATATAATGCAGTGCGCGGGTAAAAAGTTCTCAAATTATTTTTTAATACAAGAAAATCAAGTTGTCGTTGGTTTAGCTCTTCGTTGTTTCATAGACGCTACGTATTAATCTTTCCAATAACAGTCCTGACGAAGGGCCGCTTTTCAACTCAACCATCGCGATAGTACGTGGCTTGATTGTTGTATAAGTTTGAAATCTAAACAACAGTGACTATGTAAAGCTGGCACCTCGAATTAGTCGTCTTCGCCTCGTAAAACCCAACAAACAACGAAGTAAGGATTAGCAATGGATCTCGAAGAGATAGCGAGCTATTGGGCTCGCTTTCATCTGTCATTTTCATGGGATTACCCAGAAGGTCTTGACTTACAAGCCGTTCAACAAGCCATATTTCATGTGGTCGGTGAATCCGATGCAAGGTACAGTAAGCTTATACCGTCGCTACATCGAAATACGAATGACTCGTGTTCTATCCTTTTGGTGTTACTATTTTATGCTTAAATTATTTATGATGGGAATATAAAGTTAAGGTCGGGGTTTTCTTCCTTCTCATTAAGATCGGTCAAAGTTGGTCGATTGTCGACTTCTTGATCCTTTGTTCGCCTATATTTACTTTGTTTTGTACTGAGTTGATATATTTGTCATTCTCTTTTCTTGTGTACAAAACAGTAACAGAAAAATATTAAAATTTCAGTACTAAAAACTCTAATAATCGCAATCAGCTGTTGTACAACTGATAACCGTCAAGCAAGAAATTGAAGAACTTTCAAAAAATTACGGCAAAGAAAATAAGTCCAACATTGTTGCGTTCTCATTAGGAGGTATTCTAAATAAGATTGAAAAACGTCACGCATGGATTCTGAATTTAGAAGATGGTCGCTTTTGATGCTTGAGAATCTCCTGAAATAGCAATCGATTGGTAGTATGACCTTGTTGATTTCCTTGTTAATTTCAACAACACAGATAACCTCTCGGTAGGTTTATCGTGAAGATCTTTTTCGTTCTTTGTGTCAATGTTAGCTGTCAGACTAGATTGTGTATAAGCAAAGCACGCAAACATGTTTCTTTGAAGTTCTTTTAAACACAGTAGTCACTACAATTGTACTTATAGTAATGTTACAAAAGTAATACAAACTACGGAAAGACTTTCTTGAAATCCCTTGGGATGTAATTGGATTTAGACAACAAACGCCTCTCAGTTCCAGAACACTGTAGCAATTAATTGCAACCAAGACTGTACTATTTCACGTCATTTTGGAATAAATGATCAGAAATCTATAAAATATATCGGTAAAAAAGTCTCTGATATTTCAAAACAAAAAATTACAAAGTCAATTTTCTGCTCCAGTTTTTCTATTGTGTGTTTCTTGTCAGACTTTCTTGCATGAATTCCTGTCCATTGCGAGTATAGGTAGTGAGGCAAATCTAATTGCTCTTGTATTTATTGATGCATGATATCATATAGTCTGTGTGTACTGCTCCAGATCTTATAGTTTAGATAATCAAGTCTTTCTCAAATCAAAGCTAAGGTTTTAGGCTTCACAAAGGATCATTACAATAGACAACATGTGTACATCTGTGTTCATAGTATTGATATCAATTTGCTTCCTTTAGCAACACAAACTTTAAGGTTTTTGGACAATGCTGAATCTGGATTGCTGCTTGGATTCTTTTCACTTTATTTTCACATGAGCCGCAGAATTAAATCCTTTCTAGATAATGGAGTTTAGTTTTCTTTGTCAACATAAAACATTTACTTGGTTCAACAATGCATTAGTTAATGTCACAGTCGCAGCAACTTGTTGAATTAGAAACATGTCAATTAAATGTCAGTAAACCTTTCCAGGAATTTAGAGAAACATTCTTGCATGTCATTCAAACACATTCAGCAAGAAAAATGGAAGGATTTAACAAATACATGTACAATGTACTTGTACGCGTATCAAGACGATATCAAAGGGTGGCGTCAGGGTGGTAAGAAAAACAACAGAGAAATTGTAATTGTTTATATTCTAAAGGCAGTTTGTTAATTAAATATTCAACAATGAAACTGACTATAAAGGAGTACAGAGCCATACATAGCACAGGGGCAGGGGGGACAGCTACAAGCAAAGTGGAAAAAAAACAAATGAAATAATAAGAGAACCATACAAAAAATGTCTGCCAATTATCTTTTGCTAAGTACTGGTTGTGTACGGCCCTGGAATATCTTGTCATACATATTAACAATGTTTTTATTTTCTGGAAAGGGTGATCATTTCCCCACAAGCTTCATGGGTTGCGATCGACTGCTAGTCCAAAAGAAAACATCTCATACAACTATGTCAAATTCCTTGCTTAACAACAATAATTATACTTTATGATAAATGCTTTATTTAGAGAGAGTGACACATCAACAGGGGTGGATCCAGGAATTTTTGAGAGAGGGGGGGGGGGGGGGGGGGGGGGGGGGGGGGGAGGGGCAAACAAAATTTACTTTAAACCTGTGGCAAACTAGATTGATTCCATAAGTCGCTGTTTTTGCTCCTTTACCCTGGTTAAAATCGGAATCAACAGAGCGCGAATTGGGACCAACATATGGAATCAGTCTAGTGGCAAAACTAGATTCTTGGATAAAACAATCAATTGAACCTCAGGTATGACATGGGGATCTGGACCCCCTGACCCTCCCCCTGGATCTGTCACTGCATAAAAGCAGAGCTTAGAAACCTGTAGCCCTCAAAGCTTTCTCAATCACCCTGTTAAACTGTTTTTTGTAACTTGTTTCAGGTCACAAGATCAACTAGTAGTTGGCTCAGTCCAGTCAGCAGGAGCAGGAGTAATGTTGACCCAACCTGTCCCTGTATCAGACAACGTTCCTTGTGAATTAAGCTTTACAGCACACCCCATGTCTGATGAGTTTTGCATCAAGAACATTGTCATTGTATCTGAAGCCAGGAATGTTGAGTTATATGTAGATGGTTGCTACGCTAAGACTGCTAGAGGCATCATGTTGACTATCAAGAAGGGCAGGTACTGGAGACATTATATATACATCTACATCTACATTTATTAAGTCGGTAAAATCCGAGGATATCACACCAACTGTATAAAATAATAATGTAAAAATACTATTTTTTTTAAATCGATATATATTAAAATGATAAAATCTATAATGTTGCATATAGTCACCATAGTGGAGCTTTGCTCTGTGGAGTTTCCCTGCCCATATGTGATGAAGTTTATAAAATATATGTACATGTATTACAGACACTTGTGGATGCAGACTGGTGGAGTTATTCATCTGCTGGAAAACATTATATTGGGTTTCCATCAGTCAAAACATGAACAAGTTTGCAAAATCATTTTTGTCTTTCTTTAGCATGAAATTGGTCTATACTTCAGCTTTCTTTGGTCCAGCTGATATATTTGCCTTTGTGTTTCTTACAATATGACAGCGAATTACCTAGTAGTTGAATATGATTGATGGAGACCTATATAAGGCTTTATGCAATATATGTTTTGGTGCAAATGAAAAATTTCACCAGCTTCAAATATACACGAAATATGCATGTAAATACTCTTTATAGCATGCATATACCATCAATATTATTATCATGTAGGCTTTGCAGACTCAATATTTTTAAGCTTAAATGAATGCATGCATGCATGAGTGAGAGTCTGCTGAACTGAACTTGCAATACTGTGACAATGCCTTGGAATCTACTCTGCCCGCATACATCGCTCACTTAGTGTTCAACTGAAAATGATTTTTCTCACCAACAGGAAGGTGTCACTGTTTGAAACAGAGTTTGATTTGTCTGAATATGTGCGTGGAAAATGCCGCTGTGCAGTCAAGGTAATGCAGTATGTTCACTACTATTGTCAGCAGTACACTTTTGAGGTCATAATAATTCAGTGTGTTTAGTAAGGAAAGTGAAGGATTATACCATGCATTTATGTAATGCAATTTTCTATGTGCTTTGCAAAGCTCACAGAGCTATAAGAGAGACTGCTCAATAATTTTCCTAGGGACCTTGTAGTGCATTTTTAACATGAACCTCTGGCCATGCTTTGGCAACCTAGCTCATCCCACATTACAACACCATAAAAAAAAATAGAAAGTGTTTTTGTAGGTTGGAATCAAGTAATATGTTGATTCATCAGCCAGAGGTTTTATTGGTAATGACTATTGGACACATAATGTCCATCTTCAGGGTCTAAAAGGTTTAGAGTCACGCCATAAAAACAAACTACTAAAATATAGTGTGCATTTAATGAATGAATTATTAATGAAAGAAAGAAAGAAAATATATATAAATAAATAAATGGATATACATAAATCATAAATAAATAAATAATTTAATTATTAATTAATTTATTATTATTGATAATATTTTTTTCAACAGTTTTTGTCATTTCCACTACCGCGTGCTGTCAGAATCCAGACAATCGTCGTCAAAGTAGCAAAAAGACCCAACTCTGTTCCTGGTCATGACGTGTCTACAATGCAGGTAAATGAAGCAAACGACTGATGACTTGAAGAGAATGTATGAAGTGGGAAGGGAGAGGCTTACATAGAATGGAATATGAAAAACTAGAAATACTGTATATTGATAATCTTTTCTTATCTCTCATATGGGCTTCCTGTGGTAGACCACACTGGATAAGTAATATATCACAACAACAACAACAACAACTTTATTTGTGATCTCTTATAGATTTTTATTTTATTTTTTCATTTTTTTCCCTTTGAAACACATATATAAATTGTATTTAGATTTAAGTTTTAGATTTAATTGTATTTAGATTTAAGTCTCCCCGATTAGTAGGGCACTTGTGCCCAACTATAAGATTTTGAGATGTTAATAAAGTTATTATTAGTCGGGCTTCCTGTGGAAGCCCCGACTCTAAAAATGCAGGCCGTTCTTCTTCTTCGTCGTATTCTTTGACCTCAAATCGACATGTCACATTACAGGCGTTCCTTGTTTGTTGGCGCGGGGATTGGGGCGAGAGGAATGGCTTCTTCAACACGAGACATCAGTTGGCCTCTTTCTTCACAAACAATCAGATTGCTCTGTTTTAATCGCACTGCGATATCTATATTTAGTTCAAATAGGCTATATGAGTTAGAAGCCCCACTTCACGCTAGTAGAGCGTCTAGTTTTATATTAAGCTACGCAGGCTATTTTAAAAACGTCGAGCTAAAGCCGAAGGAGACATAAAGTCTGGCCAAGAAAGATTACAAAGCACAAACCAATCAGGGAAAGCACCGGAGGTCAAGGGGCCAAAATATAAGTATTTTCTCGTCTAAATCCAAATTTAGATTGAACAGGACGCTCTAGAAGCGTGAAGACGGGCTATTAACGTTTTTACTGATATACTGTAAAGTTCACAGTACTGAAATTGCAAGGAAAGCATGTTCTATCGAGCTCGAGTCATGCAACGACGAGCAACCAAAAACTGTTTCAATCGCACTGAAAATCGCACTATAAGATATCTATATTTAGTTCAAATAGGTTACATTTCATTTAGAAGCCCGACTTCACGCTAGAAGAGCGTCTAGTTATTATTACAGATGAGAGTAAAAAATGAGCTCAGTTACTTAAAATAGCTAAAATCAGCTAATCGAGTTAAGTAGCTGTGGTCAGTCCTCCCCCCTCCTCCCTCCTCCTGGGCTTCCTGTGTTATTATGCACAGAATCATGTGTGTTTTCTTGTGTGTTTATGTTGTAGAACACAGGGAACCCAATATATTAACCTGCACATTCTACCACAGGAAGCCCATTATATTTTAACAAAAGCTCAGAAAAAGTGGTTGGGCTGCCTGTGGTTGGGCTGCCCGTGGTTAGAACGTATTGTATATATTGTTGTTTATAGAACCTAATGCCTGGATCAGTGGACCTTGTTAGTGTCAAGGAGTTTATCAAATCATCAGGAAAAGAATTGACTCCTGAAGCTGAGAAACTATTGGCTTCTATGGAACAAATGCAGTGGGTAAGGATCATGGTGTTACTGCAAAGTTGTTGTAGTCATTAATGCTGTAGCCTGCATAGTGGATCTTGGGAAGGGGATGGAAGTAGTGGGGAGGGGAGGGGGACTGTGTAGTGGAGTCCCCTCCCCATCCCCAACCCTTTCTGGCCAAGAGAAAAAGAGAACTGCTACACAAGGCACAGGCTACTAATGTTGTTGTTGTACTTTTGATAATGCTATTGTTACCTGTGGTAATTGTTGTTTCTATTGTTGTTGCTATGGTTACCTGTTGTGATTGTTGCTATGGTTACCTGTTGTGATTGTTGCTATGGTTGCCTGTTGTGATGGTTGCTATGGTTGCCTGTTGTGATTGTTGCTATGGTTACCTGTTGTGATTGTTGCTATGGTTATCTGTTGTGATTGTTGCCATGGTTACCTGTTGTAATTGTTGTTGCTATGGTTAACTCTTGTGTTTATTGTTGCTATGATTATTAACCTGTAGTAGTTATTGTTGCTGTGGTTACCTGTTGTGGTTGTTATGATTACCTGTAGCAGTTGTTGCTATGGTTACCTGTTGTAGTTATTGTTGCTATGGTTACCTGTTGTAGTTGTTGCCGTTGCTATGGTTATTTGGTTGTTGTTGACTGCAACTGATATACATGTATACAATTGCAGGCACAGAGTGTTCAAATGCGGCATTCTCGGCCACGATCTCGCAGTGTAGACGCAAACCATGACGATACAAGTGCTCCTCATCGGTTCAGCGTGGGCAGTGATGGCAGTCTTCTCCAGCAAGCAATTTCAAGAGCAAGAGAATTAGAGGAAGAAGAACAATATAATAAAATGGGTAGGTTCACTGTTCACACTAACAAGGTCCACTGATCCAGGCATTAGCGAACAATATATTTGTAAACTTGACACTGAAAAGCCTCCATGGGGATGTTTTTAATAAATTTGTTTTTTCTATTGTATTCAGTGTCATCACCTCATCGCCTTATTAAATGTATTGATATATTTTATCTTCAGAGCCTGTTGGAAGTCCAGAAAATGATGACGCTTTGATCAATAGATTAGCAGGACTAATGATTGGCAGAAGTAATCAACGAGAAAATGGGCCCATTCACAATGGGGACATTATTCCTAATGGTGATCGACACCCAGAGGATCAGGCCCAAGCACGCTGGGAAGCTTATGTACAAAGTAGACTTCGTTCTAGTCAACATGGTGATCAAGCTCCAAGAACTACGTCATATACATGTAGTACTAGTACCCCAAGCTTACACGGTCATGTGGTTCATTATGATGCGGAAAGAGATTCTAGGACACATCAAGGTGAAGCCCCACCCTCCCTTCCCATAGCCGCTAGCTCTACTAAAGTCTCTTCAGCACCTGAACTTGGAACGAAATCGAGGTACAGTAACCATAGCAACCAAATAATTCCCCAAGCTACAGTCGTGTCGTGTCTCTATGTATGCTAACATCATAACCATGATTTCTGTAAGTCACGACCGTTGTCGTCCACTGTTACCACTGATAAAACCAACGATGCATGGTTGTCTTCATGACCATCATCGTCATCATCATCATTTGCAACATCACTACCACGACCGGCGGACTTCAACTAGCCTCCTTTTTGCAGAAGCTTTTAATGTTTACTCTTATCTATTGTAATATCCCCTTTAGTGCGTGTAATGTGGTTGTCCTGGGTGTCTGTCTGTCTACAACTCTATTACCACCAATATTTTCTCTTATCTATTGTAATATCCCCTTTAGTGCGTGTAATGTGGTTGTCTTGGGTGTCTGTCTGCAGGGGCGGACCTAGAGATTTTCAAGGGGGGGGGGGGGGGGGGGGCACCAATAAGGGGCCGTAAGGCCCCTTCTTTTTTTTAAAAAGAAGAACATTTTGAAATCTAGAAGCTCGAAAATGCCATTTCCATCCATTCTGGGCATCAAATGGTGGGGAGGGAATAAAGCGTTCCATCGCGCAAAAAAAATAAAAAAATGTAAGGCTAGGGTCAAACGTCGAACCTGTCATGTGCCGTACCTAATTGTTGAATAAGTTCTACAAAAGAGCGGCGTCTGACTCAGTTTGGTGCGGCAGATTCTATTTGGTTCGACAGCCGAATAAATTCGACAGGGCCTGTCGCACTATGCGACATTAGAGCGGCAACTGAGTCAGACGGCGCTCTTCCGGTGTGCCGAACTAATAAAGTTTTTCCACAATTCTCCAGTACGTTCTTCTGTTCAACGATACTTTAATTTGCATTTGTTTAACTTCGACCGAATTAAGTTCGACGTTTGACTCAACCTGTCGAACTTAATTATTTGGGTCGACTCGAATTGAATTGGATCCGTCCCTGGTCTGTCTACAACTCTATTACCACCAATATTTACTCTTATCTATTGTGATATCCCCTTTAGGTGCGTTTCATGTGGTTGTCCTGGGTGTCTGTCTGTCTACAACTCTATCACCACCAATATTTACGCCACAGAAGAGAGAATTATGGCAAAAGTCGAACAAAAAGTACAACATCTTCAACGTCACATAGATTCACAGTTTGACGCACTTTATCAGTCGTTACAGTTAAGACAAGAACAATTAATTGCACACGCGCTACAAGCAAATACACATCACCAAGGCCCGATTACTATCCCAAGCCGACGAATTAGTGCTTCTAAAGTCGGTGACACTTCAGTTTAGGCGCAATAGTGATCGATATTTAGTAATGGCGCAATAGTGATCGATGTTTAGCTTGTACGAGGCCGCTGTGAAATGGTTTCTGTCAAATTTAATCGACTTCATGATACTCAAGAGAGTTGTATGCAGTATAGCTAGGATGTTATGTGCGCAATGTCTTTACGGGGAATAGGATGCAAAGGATTCAAGATTTAGTTCTTATTATATAACTGTGACGTAATTTTACCAAATTTGGTCATTTTTGAGGGCCGATATGAGGCGTTAATGCCCTGTAGAAGTTCACAACTCAAAAAACTCAAAAAACAATATCCTGATTAAATTACGTCACAGTTATATAATAAATCCCTTATTAGATGTTTTCTCGGGTATTTAATACGGGCTGACATTTTACTCGTTGCTCGCATTTTTCCTCGCCCTGCGGGTTCGGACAAATACATTCGCAATTCGTAAAATATCAGCCCGTAATACCCGAGAAAACATCTAATAAACTATCATAATATTTAGCCTTCTGGATATTTATTGTGTTTTTAGAATTTTAGCATTTTAAAAAGTAGTTTTTAATCCAATGTTTATTGATTAATCATAGAGTGATTCCAATAAACCTGGGCATTACTAACTACGACGGCGACGTCAACCGGAAGTGTAAATAACTTCTGTTCGGAGTTTCATACCTTCATAGTTGGTATTCCTTGTGGATGAAGTAACCTCACAGGCTTAGGCTTGGACTAAATCTCTAATGTACGAAACCCCGAACAGAAGTTATTGACACTTCCGGTTGACGTCGCCGTCGTAGGTTTTGCAAATCTTAAACTCCCTAACTTACTCTTTTGTTTCTTTGCATCTAATAAACACTGACAGCTAATTAGTAGTGCCCAGGTTTATTGGAATCACTCTACCTTGCATTTCTGTACAACAACAATTGTAAGTAGTAACAAATGAATGAAATAAAACTTACAGTCCAACTATAGAGTAGAAATTTCAGCAGCTACACATTTCCGATTTGTTTGTAATTCAGAGGGTTCATTTTACTGACTCTACAATCCAGGAAATAACCCTGGACAGTTCCCTGGACATAACCCTGGACAGTATCCTGGAAATAACCCTGGACAGTTCCCTGGACTTGGTTTAACAGTGAATAATCCAACACCAGCTAATAAAAACAATAAACACTGAAAAAATGTTGAGATCCTTATTTTCCATTTATGAGTTACCTGGAGTTCCCTTTAAATCGATCGATTCCTCTTCCAACAAGACGCTCAATGAGCGTACACTCGAACATTTATGACAATGACAGTTGCGTGACTAGGGAGACTATGTGTCGGTGAGGATAGATGGGGAAGATCTCCGAATCGTCCGTCTGCAGTACATACTTCGAACGTCCAGTTGAGGTTGCATATTCATGCATATGGTCAGATGGTTCTGATAAAGATTTTTGTTGTAATGAAGGCGCGTTTGTTTTTGTTATAAATGAAACGACATCTTTCAGAGTGCATGGGCCCACACGAATCGGCGTATGCTTTTGTATGTGAAATGAGCGTGTTTAAAGCCCGTGTTTTATCGGCCATAAAGATCCGAGCCGCAATCAAACTTGTTGACGTTGTTGCGTATACAGCTATTTCAAAAAAGGTTGGTGAAGGTTTTGTTGCATCTTGCATGTTGCATGTTGCATACCAAGCCCGAAATGCACTATGGGCGATGTGAATGTAGTCAGCGAAAGGCACAGGCAGCCCAACCATTGTTTTTGAGGCTAATAATAAATAAAAATATATTTGTATGCGCGCGTCTTTTTTTGATGGGTTTCCTGTGGTAGAGCGCACGCGCACAATGCGTATTATATTGGGCTTCCTGTGTTGAGTAAGGTATAATGTTGGGATTCCTGTGTACGTCCTGCGGGACGCGCCCGCAGCAATGTGTATATTTACACAAGGTGTGAAACTGATGGCGTATCATGGCCTGATGTGCGCCGCAGTTCAGTGGTGCACTTTTCCGTGAGCCGATCGAAGAGCCGAAGTCGTCGCACGCTACAGGCCCGTGGGGGGTACCCAGGGTGAAGTAGCTGAAGTTTTGAAAAATGGCGGAGAAGTTGATGAAACAAAACATGATTTTTTCGGTGTAAACGTTTGGATTCTATTCCTTATTCATGGTAAGTTGAGGAGTCCACAATTCATGTTAACTATGAGTAACTTTAGAAGAAACTGGACGGTTTTAAAGTAGTCCTTTTTCATTTTGAATGGTGGAGAATTGCATGTTGGGCTCGACACAAGAAAGTTTTGTTGAAAAGCAACTTGACTAAAAGTATTTTTGTCAAGGTTTTTACGTAGTATTTGCTCTAACTGTTCTCTAATAAAAGCACTTGCCTATAGTAGGGCAGAAGGGCTGCTTAATAATCCTTAGCAAATCAGTTTTCATAAGTTATGACTGAGCTATTTGACTTGCGTAGTTCAGTGTTGTCAATGATCGAAAATCACACTACAAGGAACATCTCAACTGACTGATGGTACTAACTTCATCTCTATCTAAACATTTTGATTATCTCATCAGAAAGTGTTTAACGTAATTTTGTCACTTTCTTACAGTTGTTCTTACTGAAAACACAAGGCCACACAAGGGAACGCCAACACAGCATAAACTGCATAAACCATCTGAAGCAAAAATATAGACGAATTCAATTCACTGGCATCGAAGGACATGAATGGCGATGGACTCGTGAAGCTACCGTGAACTAAAATATTAACAGTTCTTCATTATTGTCGTTGACATAATACAACTCATTTTATTAGCAAATACTAGCTACCAACTGATAGAAACACAGAGTAATTAAATAAGGTTTTCCTAAGAACGTAAGTATCGCTTCCGAGAGCTTACAAATTGTACGAACTCCGATGTTTGTTATTCATTCAACTTATGATTGTGATGACATGCATAATATTTATTTCGTTTCGTATTATTCACAGTATTACTGATCAATATAGTGAATAAACTACACAGAAAGAACGGCGAAACAGTGTGTAAAAAGCGTAGTAAACTTATTTTAACTTATTGTTGAAATAAATACGTTTGTTTGTCATTTTGTTTACAAGTACTGATAGCAAAAATGTCTTGTAGTACTAAATATTGAGACTATTCAGCATTTATAAAACATAATGCGTCAATTTTGAAGCATTTTTATCGACAAAAATCAAAACAAATACTTTATAAAAGTCAAAACAGGAAACAAATAAAGTATATTGTAGATGTTTTGACTTATGTTTAGTGAAAATATAAATATTAAAACTTGCTGAAAAGAGCACAGTTCAGATTTGACGAGCGCTGGCCGATGTCCTCTCGAAGGTAAAATCCGACTGCTTCACGGAAAAGTGCACCACTGAACTGCGGCACACATCGGTCCATGAGGCGCAAAATGTCAAAATTAAAGTTTCTCAGCGTACGCTGAAGTTACACGACTGAAACTTATGAAGCATTTAGAGAATATGGTAAAGTTTAGCTATCCGAAGAAAAATTGAAATTTCACGTCATATTGACAAAGATTAGGGGCAAAAACGTATTTGTCACGTGACCTAGTTTCATACCTTGTCTCAATATACACATGTACTGCGGGATGCGCGGGATGCACACAGGAAGCCCAACATTATACCTTACTCAACACAGGAAGCCCAATATAATACGTAATGCGCGCGCGCGATCAACCACAGGAAACCCATCAAAAAAAGACGCAAATATAATTTTATTGAATTATTTAGTAGCCTCAAAAGCAATGGTTGGGCCGCCTATGCGAAAGGTCGCAACAAAACTGGCACCAACCTTTTTTGAAATAGCTGTATGCACTCCATTATGAAACATGAAACCCAACACTATTCACTATACAACACTCTTCAGTTTAGCAAAAACAATTATATTCAAGATTGATGAGTTCGTGGACCGGCCCCTTTTAAAAACACTCGAGATCTCAACTGCTTCTCTCTCTTCTCTTCTCTAGTCGGTACGTAGTCGTGGGACGATGAGTTTTTTAAAACGATGACCCAAGAGCGAACTATTTGACCCTTTTGAGCATAGAATTACTTCATTACGTGTTCGGATATCATCGCCCCAGTTATCGAAACCCTTAAACAGACATTCCTGACCGATACGATCACATTCTTCGCATTCTTTTTTCATTCTGTGGCCATGACAAAAAAATAAAAATAAAAAATAAAGTTCCATTTTATAACTCGGACTTCCTCCGGAAGTGTCCGAGTAATGAATTCAAACATTCTGCTAAAACAGCCATTTATAAGTGTCTTTTAAAATCCTATTTAAACCGTCGTGTAATCGGGATCGTAAATAATAAAACTTTTTTTCACTAATGTGGGGTGTTGAAACGCCGTCACAACATCGAAAGTAGCAAGAACAACACATTAGTGAATTTTTTATTATTATTTACGAAAAATCTTGAAATACTGAGGGTGATTTTTAAAAGCCACATACATTTACTGTAAATATGCAAATTGAACGGTCTTCACAGATAATGAGCTTGGGCTCCCTGTTATTTAATTGGGGATATCATGTTCGCGTCAGTCAGTTCGCTACGTTTGAACCCGTACGGCCAGTCGCTATTACACGACGGTTAGGATTTTAAAAGACACTTATAAATGGCTGTTTTAGCAGAATGTTTGAATTCATTGGAAGAGGAATCGATCGATTTAAATGGAACTCCAGGTAACTCATAAATATTCTCTCTTAATTTGCATATATTTGTAAAATAGGCTATCGCCCGTGACCTGATTACATTTTACCACTATTTATCGCTCATCATGCACATTGTACAATCGGACAGTGTACTATCTGGTATATCACAATCCCCTGGGTAGCTAGGATTACCGTTTTTCACAATAATTCTGCCAGATCGTTTGTGTTGTCATTATAGTCTAGTCGGGCCAGTCTAGTCAAACCCTTGAACCACGCCACCTCATGATCACTAGAGTTTCAGGCCCAGAGGGGGGAGAGGGGGAGTGGTTTGAAAATATTCAATTTAGAAACCCTGTTCTAGATTAAATGCTGTAAATTAGATACAGCGAGAATAAACACTGTTCCAGGCTATATTGAGATTTATATACCCTGCTTCAGACTAGATTCGCTAAATAAAATATCGGTGGGTTCCAAGGAGTCACCCCCACCCCACCGGGCACGGGAGTTGACTGATGCGAGGGTACTGGGGCGATGTGCTCGATTATGCAAGACGATCGCTATTATCTCTGTTGCGCAGTGTTTTTATTGGAGTTCAAAAAGGGCATCGCCACAGCTAACAAGTAAGTAGGGTCGAACCTCTCATGTATCGTACCTAATTGCAGGTCGACCCAAAGAATTCAATAGAATCTGCCAAACTGAGTCAGACGCCTCTCTTTTGTGGAACTTTTCATGCCAGGTTCGACGTCTGACCCTAGCCTAAGCGTAGCTAGCAGACATAAAACAACCATTTGGGCAATAAAAAACCTACCTTTAACCTTTTTAACCTTTAAACTATTTAAGTTTACTGTTTGTGTCCTCATTTAGAGTTTACAGTGAAATCCTTGAATTCAAGAAGTTTTAACACATCAATTCCAGACAGAAATGGCTCAATCAAAAGTCTTGACTCGTTTGAGGGAACTTATGAAGAATGGTGATTCACTTGATGCCTATGTGATAGACAATCAAGATGCACATCACGTAAGTATTGTTTGTTGGACTTCTAATACCCCATGGCCATTCACACCAAACGGCGTTTAGTTAAACTTGTTTTTTCTCGCCTCTATAATCTGAGAGCATCTAATTTCACAAGAATCAAACTATCTGGTATTTATACTGTGCAACACAAAGGACAGTTTACCAGCAGTTTTGTGCCAAATATGTTGCATGGCGTTTGTAGATAATTAGTTAAACCACAGGCAACCCAAGCTCTTATTTAGTGGTTTTTGGTAATTTTTTTAAAATTGCTTAAAAGAGTGAGAATTTGATTGAAATAAACATACCATTTCTTCAGAAGTCGTATTTATAAGAGCTTGGGTTGCCTGTGGTTAAACCACTTTAAAACATGTTTAAGCCTTGGTGTGAACGGGGTATAAGCTTAATACTTATGAACTTTGGTGATTACAAACAGATTTTAAAAAAAGTTCACCTTTAGTCTTTATCCCCCAAAACAAGGTCAGAAGATGCTGATAATTATAAACGGTCTTGTTTGATTGAAGGAGATTCGATGTACAAACGTTTGACCTGAACAGCTGGGAGCTCACTGCTGGCGGCATGTTATTCACAGTAGTGTACCGCGGTCTAGTTGTTTACATATTATTGCAAATAATAACGCAGTAGATGCAAGATCTACACGTGTACTTGAAGGTGTCCAGCAAAGTTCAGATCCCTCAGGCCAGACCGAATCCAAGAATATTTTTTTTATTCAACTTCGAGGTGTTTGGATATGAGAGAGTGTTAATTGGATATGAGAGAGTGTTTGGATATGAGAGAGTGTTTGGATATGAGAGTGTTTGGATATGAGAGAGTGTTTGGATATGAGAGAGTGTTTGGATATGAGAGTGTTTGGATATGAGAGTGTTTGGATATGAGAGAGTGTTAATTGGATATGAGAGAGTGTTTGGATATGAGAGAGTGTTTGGATATGAGAGAGTGTTTGGATATGAGAGAGTGTTTGGATATGAGAGAGTGTTTGGATATGAGAGAGTGTTTGGATATGAGAGAGTGTTTGGATATGAGAGAGTGTTTGGATATGAGAGAGTGTTTGGATATGAGAGAGTGTTTGGATATGAGATCTAGTGTTTGGATATGAGAGAGTTAATTGGATATGAGAGAGTGTTTGGATATCAGAGAGAGTGTTTGGATATGAGAGAGTGTTTGGACACAGGCAACAGGTCAGGTCATGTAGAGTCAGTATTTTGGGTGATATTTGTATTTTCCATATGGGTTATAAGCTGTCTGAAGCCTGTTATTGTCTGCATTTGTTTTTGATGACCTTTAGTAATCCGAACCCCGACATCTGGTTTTATTTATGACGTCAGCGAAAGCTCCCGACTACCTAAGAAGGGAGAAGGGTATGCAACAGACCTGAATCCTACCTTCTGATTGGCTTAGACCTCTCTCTTCCTTCGTCTTGACTTTGTGCAAGAAAAATCATGTGGGGTGGACAAGTGATGATAGATACGTTTTTGGAACTTACAGAAGTTTGTTTACTTTTCTTATTAACCTTTTGTTTAATCAGGATTTTGTAATCTCTGTTCAGGAGTTTGTTTGTTCCTTCCTATCTGTAGAGAGAAAAATATGTCCTAATAATCTACAATCGAGATAAATCATGAATAAATAACGTATGCCTACCTGAAAATCTTTCAAAATTCTAAAATATAACCACAACTTCTAAAATATAAAGCTCTAGCATTTCTTTTAGATTAAATACATATTCTGATTTCACTGCCCGTGTGTCTGTTACTGACGGTTTATATTTCAAGAGTTTGTTATGATACAAATCTGTTAACACTGCGATTCTAAAAGTGTATCTGTCATCACTTGTCCACCCCAGGTGACTTTTCTTGCACAAACTCAAGACCAAGATTTTTGTTTACATAAGGGTCTGTTGCATACCCTTCTCCCTTCTTAGCTGAAGTCATAAATAAAACCAGATGTCGGGGTTCGGATTACTAAAGGTCATCAGAAACAAATACAGACAATAACAGAGCTTCGGCCAGCTTAATATAAGCGATACGGAAAATACAAATATTACCCAAAATACTGACTCTACGTGACCTGTTGCCTGTGGTTTGGATATTAGAGAGTGTTTGGATATGAGAGAGTGTTTGATCAAGTTGAAGTTGAAGCAAATTGTATGCTAATTAACAAATTGCAGATGGTTTTGAGTTGTCTGATCGTGATTTCACTGCAAAGTTTTGGACATTTTATGGCGTCCAGTGTGTGTAAATAAGAGTACAGACAACAACAAAAACATCTGCACTTTGTTTTTTTACAATAACAAAGTCAAAAAAATCCAAAAACAAGGAAAATGTTTGAAAGAAAAACTGTTTCAAGCGCGCGCTGGCTCCGTGTGCCAATCAGATTGAGAGATTACACTCTGTTCTTGTAAAATTACAGAAGACCTTTCCGAACGTTAGTGATTCCTTTGTTCTGTCTTCATGAATTACTTGTCACTCTAATATGCGCAATACAATTAATAGTAATTTAGTTTAATTTAATAAATTATTATTATTATTATTATTAATTATTATTCTTTAATCTTTAATCTTATTATGATAAAATATGCCCAAAGTGGAATAATAAATTGCATTATTGACTTTTGCAGGATGAATATATATCCAAAGTTGATAACCGCATTTCTGTAATCAGTGGATTCCCACCTCGTCATTGTATGTATATACTGATCATATTAATTAGTTTACTTCACATCTGTTTCCAGTCATCACCATGCCCACATAATGCCCTGGCATACATACAACCTCTCAAAGGAAATGGATGTGAAGTATACTTCTGCTATACTGAAGTATACCACTTTATTGTAGAGCTAGTATATTATTAGTCGCAGAGCGGTCGTATTCTTCGTCTTAGGCTCCAAATCGCCTTTCTACAGCGCATGCGCGCTAAAGCCGAAGGAGACATGAAGTCTAGCCAAGAAAGATTAGAAAGCACAAACCAATCAGGGAAAGCACCGGAGGTCAAGGGGCCAAAATATAAGTCTTTTCTCGTCTAAATCGAAATTTAGATTGAAACAGGACGCTCTAGTAGCGTGAAGTCGGGCTATAACGTTTTTACTGATATACTGTAAAGTTCGCAGTACTGAAATTGCAAGGAAAGCATGTTCTATCGAGCTCGAGTCACGCAACGACGAGCAACCAAAAACTTTCAATCGCACTATAAGATATCTATATTTAGTTCAAATAGGTTACATTTCATTTAGAAGCCCGACTTCACGCTAGAAGAGCGTCTAGTTACAGTTGCAATACATTTCTTACAGTAGTTTCTTTGTATCTGAGTATTTGGATGATGCAACGGGTATATCTCGATCAGTCTACAGAGTATCAGTTATGACCAGGGTAGAGTGTTCAACAATGTTCATTATGTACATTAACAATGTTGTGCAATTTGAACTCATTACTTTCAAGTACTCGGTACATGTTGGTCATATTCCAGATCCCATGACCCAATTGATGTTTCTTGCATATTTCTTTACATGTCTTTTCCCTAACTAATTTCTCAGCTACCACTGTTATTACCACTCACAAGGCTGCATTGTGGACAGACTGCCGCTTCTTACAGGAAGCAGAGAAAAGACTTGATCCTAAAATTTGGACAATTTTTTTACAAGGTACAGTAGATGTAGATGTTGCAACAGAGTTGACCTTTTATTTATTTTTAGACAACATATCAGGGGGTATATGCAAGTACCAATACCTAATTTGGTCATTTTGATGGGGATATTTGAATGGTAGCCAATACTTGGGTTCCATGTACAATGTACAAGGGTCTGATCCCAGGAGGGGGTAGGATGCTGATGATGCTGCTGCTTCTGCTTCTGCTGCTGCGAGTTCGCTAAGCAAAAGGCATGCAAATTATCTTTGTTATCAGTACAACAACAACAAAATTAAGAAGATCAAATAAGAACTGGACTTGGACCTACTCCCTGATCAATGTCTCTCACTACTCCCTTCTTCCCAAAACCTTTGATGATGATGATGATGATGATGATGAAACCCAATAAAACATGATCTGCAAATTTAAGGAACAGCTTCAAAAACGATCTTCCAAAATAATACATTTTCGGATGATTTCAGTAAAAAAAGCAAGGAAAAAAGAAACATAGGCTAGCAGTTGATCGTGTTGCTTCTAACGCCTCACACATGCACACCAATACTCTCAAAATGATCCCACATTTGAACAACATTCCAAAAGTGTGACCAAGGAGCAATATTTCAGGACCGCATTTATGTCGTCCCGTACAGAGAACTGGGAGGTCAGTGATACAACACCAATATGAGACCTTCCCTTATTAGTATTCTTTATATGAAGAATGCTAATATATCAAGTTTCGTCCTCATTAGTATTCTTTATACGAATACTAATAAGCAGTGCATTACCGGGTATATTCGTCCTTCTGATTGGACGAATTGCTCATTAATTATGCATGAGTTTTTGAATATGATATTATCTACATGTATCTAAAGATAATATGATAAGAGAAATAGAGAACCAACTACTACTGTAAGACTGGTCATCAGCATGGGTAGAAAAGGAGCCTATTATCTATTACCTATTACCTATTATCTATTACCTATTATCTATTACCTATTATCTATTACCTATTATTATTCCTTACATGCACTGCAGTCCTCTGGGCCAGGGTTATACAGTATGTCTAATATAATATTGTGTTTATTTTCAAGGTCATCCAGACACACCTTCTAGAGAGGAATATCTGTTGAAAGTAGGTATCATGCAATACTCATACCTGCAGTATTGTAAGTACCCTGGTTCCAGAGGCTTTGCTAAGCTCTATAATACGTTGTACGCCTGCGAGCTGCGAAGCAGCGAGAAAGAAAATCAAAGCCTCTGGTCGCGGCCGTTACGAATCTCACTTTCATGCAGACACCTAATCAATGACAGCCGTCAAACATGTCAAATACAATCGACCAATCAGCAAACAGGGATCGTCTTACAAAAGTACTGATTGGTCGATTGTATTTGACATGTTTGACGGCTGTCATTGATTAGGTGTCTGCATGAAAGTGAGATTCGTAACGGCCACGACCAGAGGCTTTGATTTTCTTTCTCGCTGCTTCGCAGCTCGTGGGGTAACCAGGGTATATTGTAAGGTGTTAATTGGGGAACTTTTGTACCTTTTTATCGACTTCTGGATTTTGACATCATCTACAAACTTATAAAATTTAAAATTTGTTTAATTTCGATTCAAAAATTGGAAAAATCTAAATGAACTAAAAAACACACACATATTGCCAGGGTTAATCCTTTGTAAGCCCTGACCTCTCGCTGCTACTGGCATGTAGTGCAATGATTTCTACAACATGGTCAAATAATACTTTTGATGAAGTTCAATTTTCTTTACAAAACAGTAAAAACTAAGCAATATTACTAGCGGTTACATATTGCAAGTGAAATGTTGCGAGTTCGCTAAGCAAAAGGCATCCAAATTATCTTTGTTATCAGTACAATAACAACAAAATTAAGAAGATCGAATAAGAACTGGTCATATGACCAGCAACCCGACGAGTAAAATGTGTTTGGGCTTCCTGTGTTGTGACTTTCTGAGGAGTGATAAAATTTGAGATTAGTGTCACTGCTCACTGCGATCGCAGCAGTTATGTCTCCTGGTCCCTTAAGACTATAAGTGTTATTGAGTAGGTTAATAATTATTAAGATAATATTTTTTATTCTTGTCTTTACAGGAGCTGGCACCAAATTCAAGAGTTGGAGTTAACCCTCTTTATATTTCATACAGTATGTTAATTAACTTAAATTGCTTTTATTGACATTTATTTATTCATTTATATGTTTCTTTTTGTTTTATTATTTTATTTTATTTTTAATTTCATATATTTCTTTTTTTTTTTTTCTTTTTTCTTTTTTTCAGGAACTTGGAAACATTTGAAAACGGTAAATAAAGAGTTAATTTTTATATTAATTTTCAGTCTGAGAACTTCCTTTCGATCATCCCTTCCTCTTCCATGTTTACCTTGTGACTCTTCTCCCCATTTTCCCCTCCAGCCAATAATCCAATCCTCTTCCCCTCCCTCCTCTCCCTCCTCTCCCTCTTTCCCCCCCCCCCCCCCCCCCCCCCCTTTACCCCCCTCCCCCCTCACACCCCATGATCACTGGCAGCAGCTACTTTCAAAATCAGAGCCCGTCCGCCTATGTAGCTACAAATGTACCTCTGTTGTCCAGGAATTGTCTGCAGGTGGTCATACCCTTGTTTTTACCTTTTCTCATCCCATTCTCTGTTTTCCAGGAATTGTCTGCAGGTGGTCATACCCTTATTTTTACCTTTTCTCATCCTATTCTCTGTTGTCCAGGAATTGTCTGCAGGTGGTCATACCCTTGTTTTTACCTTTTCTCCTATTCTCTGTTGTCCAGGAATTGTCTGCAGGTGGTCATACCCTTGTTTTTACCTTTTCTCATCCCATTCTCTGTTTTCCAGGAATTGTCTGCAGGTGGTCATACCCTTATTTTTACCTTTTCTCCTATTCTCTGTTGTCCAGGAATTGTCTGCAGGTGGTCATACCCTTTTTTTTTTACCTTTTTCATCCCATTCTCTGTTGTCCAGGAATTGTCTGCAGGTGGTCATACCCTTATTTTTACCTTTTCTCCTATTCTCTGTTTTCCAGGAATTGTCTGCAGGTGGTCATACCCTTATTTTTACCTTTTCCCATCCTATTCTCTGTTGTCCAGGAATTGTCTGCAGGTGGTCATACCCTTGTTTTTTACCTTTTCTCTTCCTGTTCTCTGTTGTCCAGGAATTGTCTGCAGGTGGTCATACCCTTGTTTTTACCTTTTCTCTTCCTGTTCTCTGTTGTCCAGGAATTGTCTGCAGGTGGTCATACCCTTGTTTTTACCTTTTCTCTTCCTGTTCTCTGTTGTCCAGGAATTGTCTGCAGGTGGTCATACCCTTATTTTTTACCTTTTCTCATTCCATTCTCTGTTGTCCAGGAATTGTCTGCAGGTGGTCCTACCCTTATTTTTACCTTTTCTCATCCCATTCTCTGTTGTCCAGGAATTGTCTGCAGGTGGTCATACCCTTGTTTTTACCTTTTCTCATCCCATTCTCTGTTGTCCAGGAATTGTCTGCAGGTGGTCATACCCTTGTTTTTACCTTTTCTCATCCCATTCTCTGTTGTCCAGGAATTGTCTGCAGGTGGTCATACCCTTGTTTTTACCTTTTCTCATCCCATTCTCTGTTGTCCAGGAATTGTCTGCAGGTGGTCATACCCTTGTTTTTACCTTTTCTCATCCCATTCTCTGTTGTCCAGGAATTGTCTGCAGGTGGTCATACCCTTGTTTCAGTCAAATATGACTTGGTTGACGTAATAAGAGAAGAAGAATCCTTGCCTACCAAACCTACACCTGCAAAAGGAGAGCTTTTTGTGCTGGATTTAAAATACTCAGGTATAACATATTAAGTCCATGTTAGAGTGCAATTTAGAAAAGCGTGAAATAGTGCTAAATTTAAATAGTACTAAATAGTGCTATTTCTATTGTTTCATTAGTGTTATTTAAGTACTAATTAGTTTTCAAGCTTTTCTAAATTGCACTCTATAGTCATAATTTTATAGAGATTTTATATTTGTGTTGTCAAATAGAACACTTTGTAAAAATTGCTAACGCCAAAACAGTGTAAACCTGATGTACTTATTTCAGAGATTATTTGTTTTCGCTTGATTGTGTGGCAAGGTCTTCATGTAGCTGCAGCTATTGTTTTTGTGTGTGTAAAAACAATACATAGAATGACAATATAGAACAATAGCCACGACTTGTGCAGCTACATGCAGACCTGACTGATTGTGTGGACAACTGGAATTGAATTAGTTTTCCAAACTTCAGGCAAATCTTGGCAAGATAAAGTTCTGGATCTCAGAGAACAGCTCAAGAGAAGGTTTGCTTACGCGTTTGTGGTGTCCAAGCTGGATGAACTGGCATGTGAGTATTACATTGTGTACACAAAGAACTTGCACACACTTTGTTTTCTTTTTCTTTTTTGTTCTTTTTCTTCTTTTTTTCTTTCCTTTTTTTTTTTTCTTTTTTTTTTTTTGTATGCATTTGCTGTGATGTAACACACATGTAAATATAAATAATAACAATAAAAATATTAACTTTATTCATTTGCATGGTAATGTGTAATGCTGCTGTTACAATGACATTTGTTTGGCAATCTAATATAGCTTGGAAATGGACTGTAATCTGTCATCCAGATAACTTTATTATTGACCCTTTCAGGGCCGTAGCCGCCAGTTTGAGTGGTCCAGTTTTCAAAATCAGGGGGAAAATAATATAATCACTCAAGACACACCATCCCACAACACCCTGTTTGATTCAAAAAGTGGTCCGGTTGAAACCAGACCAACCATCCTGGCCGCTACAGCCCTGCCTTTGCAAAGAGAGTTTGCACACAATGTCTTGCTTGATAAAGGGTGGTTTAACTCCTCTATAGTTTGCACTTTGGTGTCCAGAGCTGATACTGCAGTTTGCACTTCATCACTTGACAACAGCATGTATGGTCGATAGAATGCTGCTAAGTTGTATCAGGTTAATAATGCATGTCTTGCTTTGCATTTATTAATACTAATTTGTTGCTTGCATTTAAGGGTTATTTAACATCCGTGGTGATGACATCCCACACAATCCTGTATTCTATGGCTATGCAATTGTGACACTGGATAGCATATGGTACATTAATATGGTCTATTAGTGTCTATCTAAATCATACCTGCCAACCCCCCAAGTCCTCAAATCTTAAGACTGTAAAAATAGGCTAAAATAGCGTGCTTTAAAAAACAAAAAGATGCCAAAAGCAAAATGGCGGACAACCCTAAATATTTTCGAACCAAAAAAATAACAAATAAAAAGGAGAAGGTAAGGATTTGTATTGCCTGATAAACGAGCGTTCGCATATTCTAATATTGAAAATGATCGTCACATTGTGTTATGCAATTACACCGCAAATCGTGGCATGATTAGCCTGTAGATTTTGTCCTCAAACCGGGAGACCGGGAGTTGAGGTCCAAAATCTGGAGACTCCCGGCTAAACCGGGAGAGTTGGCAGGTCTGCTAAATATTTGTAACAATTGAGGGAATTTAGGTGGGAAGACTGATGGCAAATACAGTCAAACCCCTATATTACGCTTCCAACTATTAGTGCGGCCACCTTTTAGCCATCCCAATGAGGGTTTCCTATTGTGCAGGCAGCCTCCAATAATAACACAAGTACATGTACAATTTGGCTTTGTTTTGGAGTCCGGAATTTAGAATCTGCATGAAGACTAATAAAAGCATTCACACACATGATTATCCTCTTGATGTGATTCCATTGTCACTATATATAGCTAAGTGAGAATCTACTTATTAAAAATAAATGCAAATTTCTGACGAGCCCCAAGTGGCCACTTGCCATTTCCACCCTGATGCTTTAGGGGCCTAGTAACTAATTACCCATAATTCCCTGAGGTCACACCTTTGTTTCCAAGGTACTCAAGGATGAGATAACTAAATAACGACTGTCGCCATGCTCATGTAATCACTATTCCTTCACCTGCTCTTTCAGCATCTTTATGGATGAGAACAAATTGACTGAAGAAGTCCGTGTTCATCTTGGTATGAAGAATGGTAATCTTGATGACACAATGAAAGTCCAAGTTTCTCCCATCGATAACATTACTAGTGCCATTAGTGACTTGGCCAAACTTGACAAAAGGATATGGGTAAGGTGATCTCTGATCAAAATTTAAATTCTCCTTGAAGTGCTTTCAATTTCAATAGATAAATTGGATTTTGATCATTTTAGTCACTTTAAAGACTCCGTGTCGACCGGCATGCAACGCGCGCCCAGAGCGATAATAACGTATCATACGAAATTCGATTTCTTGTGTTTGTATCTCTATCGATTCTCAATCTGATTTTCTGAAAGGCATCGAGTTGTTTCTCCTCGAGATATCACCGGCAAAAGGTCGGGAATTTATATGTGTATAGCTGATAATATGTATTGGGTCGTGGAAGAGGAAGTTTCTGCAGGATTTTTTGCTATTTTCACGTCCATGTTTCTCCCGTCATGTCAGCGACGAGGAAGAGGAGCAGGCCTGTTGGTAGGCCCAAAAGACCGGAAGAGTTAAAAGTTATTTACGTTAGGAAATCTATCCGAGATCTATGGAGATCCAAGAAGAGTGAACTAGGATATAATCGCCGAACAGACAGCAAATTTGCTGAAGTTATTTTACAGTAAGTAAGCACTATAATATGAACCTTCGCTGTGTATAATACTGCGCTGTGTTGTTATTTCCTCTCGCTTTTCCTTCTCAGCGGAACTGAATGTGTTCATTTTCTCATAATGTTACAGTTCCTTTGCTACGTATCAGCTCGGAAAAGGAAATATTGTCGATGAGAAGAGCGAATGGCGGGAATCAAAACAAAAACATTGCACGCGCGTTGCATGCCAGTCGACACGGAGTCTTTAAAGCCTGCATGCATGGTCCTCACGACATAAGCACAAATATGAGCAACATAAACAGACTCAGGACACCATTTATGCAATAGGTGTGACAAAATACAAGCACTGTTAATGAGCAATGCATTACTGAGTCTGTATGTTGCTTGTGCTTGTGTTTATGTCGCAGTGAGGACCAGGCTTTGCACTGTTGTTGCAATGACGAGGATTAGGAATTTGTCATTTTATGTGTTATATCTTCATGAATAACCCCACAAGCAACATTTTTTAAATTTTAAGTAACTATGGATAAATACAGTTATTGTATTGTATTATTGTATGACACCCTCAATGATAATCACACTACTGGGTGGATACAGGTGGCTGAGAATGAGATACTTTCTGCTACACTTGATGTATTATATACTTATTGTTGTTGAACAAATATATCAATAATTTATTGTTTTTGTGAGCCACTCTATATTTCATCTACTTGGTAGTTGTGACTGATGATAAAATACTTTATTGTTGTACATTCTTTTGTAGATGTCCACTGATGTCGTTGCTACTTTGGGAATGTTAGTCGCAGAGGTACAGTGAGCCACAGATGCTTACAAAACACACTTGAATTGAATTTCTATTCACCATTATTTGTATCTTGTGCTAGTGGATTCAATAAGACAATATATTATTATTGTCTGTTTGATAAATAGGTGACTGAAGTGTCAACCTAAAAGCTTGTTTTGGACTATGCAAACACTGCATATTGGGAGCATAAATTTGCACACCCTGTTGAGCTCCAATGAGTCCTAACATTTGTTATGTTTTGTGACTGTTGAAGCACAGGTAGCCCAACAGTGTTGGATCAGTTTGAACACTACCACCAACAACATCCTACAATGTTGGGTATTGTTGGGGGTATTTGCACATAGCTTAAGGATGCCCTTCTACTATAACCCTCCCTAGCATGCACACATCATAGACTTGCACCAGCTGTTCATTTAATCTCTCCCAATTCAGCCAGGCATATTACAATAATAGCCAACAATAATTATTATTTTCCCGTAGGTGAAATTATTGATTGAAATGTCACCTGTTGCACGTCGTAAAGTTGTCAAAAACCCCGTAGAGGTCCAAGGCATGAAGAATTGTCATGTAAGTATACGTACCATGGTAGCTAGTAGTGCAGCAAGCATTTGATGTGGTTACAAGAAATTGAAGCAAAGTTAAGCTCTAGCCAAATACCGTATACGGCGATCACTAGCATTCTTGAACATGCTGCTCACCAGCGATCTCGTTAGCTTAGCCATGCTTGAATATCAGTTGTTCACGTGGCAAGCACATGTCAGCCCCACGGGATGTTGTGCAGGCAGTTGTGCATGTTAGCACGTGCCCAACATTTGTCAGCCACGTGACATCATGCCATGCAATCGTGCATGGTTCACGTTTCACTATTCATTCCTGCTAGAATTCACTATATTACAGATTCGTTGTGGGCTTCCTGTGGTTTTAAGTTGTGCATGCTGTCGAAAGTGATATCACTTTGGAGTGTAAACATGGTCATCACAAACTAAGCACATTTACAAGACTGCAAACGGCAGCTGGTCATTAGAAATTCACCCAATCAACCAGCAAACACTCTGACATTAGTCTAGCCAGACACACTGACTACAATCTTCTACTTCTGCACTATAAAACAGATCATTCTCTCATTCTGTGGGAAATCCTTTCTTGTCAGACTAGACTTGCTGCATGTTAGGTGAAGCGTTGTCCTATGGCCTGCGATGGCCTGCTATATGACAGGCTTATAGATAAACCATGCGAAAGGAAACTGCAGAAAACATGAACCACAGGAAACCCATTAAAAACTCTGTCAGTACATTAACATATGTACATAATAATACTTGGTCTTTAAGATTCGTGATGGTGTGGCACTCTGTGATTACTGGTCATGGTTGGACCAAGAGGTACGTACATCCATGCAAGAACAGTACATCCATGCAAGAACAAGTAGCTTGTGATCCAAATCCAAATTCTCTTTTGGAATTCAAAGCTCCTAGAGGAGAATTTAGAATTTGATCATAAATCACTTGTGGTCATGCACAGAATCCCTTCAATTCTGTTGTTGCTAATAATTCTTAGTCTAGATTTTAAGTTATGGCATACAGTAGAACCCCAGTAACTCAAACTTAGTTAATTCGAACTCCCCGCTAACTCGAACTAATTTTATTTTCCCTTGGCTCGAATCAGGGTCAAGTTTCCCCCCATTATCTTGAACCCCCGCTAACTCAAACCATTTTCTGTTTCCCTTGGGAGTTTGAGTTTAAAGTGGGGATCTCGTTGTATTTATAAAATATTTGCGATACTATGTACGCACAATCTGATTGGCTGGCTACCATGTCAGAGGATACATATTATTTTATATTTCCTAATAGTTGTCATTTCTCCCCTATGTAGTGCATGTATTGCTTATTGACTTTTTGTGCTATAGAAATCAATAAATAATTATTGTTATAATATTCTTTATACTATATAGGTACCTACGGGAAAGGTAACCACTGTTGCTGCTGCAGACAAGCTTGAAGAGTACTGCAGGTATTGGACTGATTTGTTTGCCGTGCGACAAAAACAAGTGTGACCACCTTGTATTCATATACTTCTGTCTGGATATAAACCAATAGAATGTCTTGCAATGTAAGGAGATGATTGGCTAATAACGGTGACAGAAGTATGTTAATACATTACAGGTGGCCACAGTTTTTAGCGTCGTTCTGTAAAAGCAAATTTGTATCTTAGTGTTCAGATTTGGGATGGTGAGGACTATTTTCCTCTTTTATCCACTTTTAGCCTAAATTATTAGCATCGTTTTCCTCTGAGTGGAAAACATACAGCACAGGCCGGAGTTATGGTAATGGAATCGAAGATATCTATTCAACCACAGCATGCAAAATCATTGCTCAACCAATCAGAATGCTTGACACGGCAAAGTCACCACACTGCACAGTTACCGCATGGCACAAACCGTACCCGGCAGTGACTACTTCCCAACTCACACACAAACTTTCCCTTTCTTGGACAAAGTTGCCAGATTAGTTAATAATGATTACTTGATTCTTTCAACAGACAACAAGTTGACTTTATTGATAACTGTTTTGTTACACAGTCGTACATAGGTGATGGTGACATGGAGAATACACACAGGTACTGTAACACAGTCGTACATACATTTAGGTGATGGTGACTTGGGGAATACACACAGGTACTGTAACACAGTCATACATAGGTGATGGTGACATGGAGAATACACACAGGTACTGTAACACAGTCATACATAGGTGATGGTGACATGGGGAATACACACAGGTACTGTAACACAGGGAGGATACCTCTATTCAAGACGGAATGCACTTGTTCCAAGTTTCATACCCTAAAAATACCAGCTCTTTAAAAACATTGGATTTCACTAACCAACCCCTAAAACACCGGATCACCGATTTCAAACCCTAAAAAATATGCCGATCACCCCTAGAGCTGAATATGGTTTATGTTGTATTTATAGTCCAGAAACTGGTAAAATCATAACTGGCAAGGGGATGTATTTATGTGCATCTGGAAGACATTACAGGTATGTTGTACAGTAATTGAGTACATAGAAGATGAATGAGAACTATCTGATGATATAGTGGTGGCGGTGATGATGATGACAACTGACAATGCCGCTAACATCACAGTGGTGAATAGAGCTGTGAAAAACGTTATGGACTTGCCTTGATAATAATAATCATTATCATCATAATGTTTCTTAGTATTTATTATTATTAGTAGTAGTAGTATATTATATTGTTTCTAATGAGTCCTACTGTGACAGTGCCTTGAGTTGTCATGCTGAGCCGTGCACCGGTAGCCATGACTTCACCGACATATCATGGTGGTGGCAGGTCGTCATGGTGATGATGATGATGATTGTGCATGTTCCAATGTTATGTAATGTTTCTTGCAGGGATGGTACAACTAACATCACTCGTGTGATGCATTATGGCACACCAACAGAATGGGAAAAGGTAAAATCATTATTGTTTATTGCATCCAGTAAATTGTCGTCATGGTTATTATGTAGTGTAAACAGCAAACATCTGCATAAACGTTTTGAATGAAAACAATTTACCAACTTTAACTTTATTATTGTGCTCACTTATAATTACATTGAGATATATGCATATCTGTGTGTACAGATACACATAATTATATAGATATGTACTGTCATTTACTGTTATTACATTGATAATTTAGTTTAGGGGGGGTAGTTTTCGTAGTTTTTTATCATTTGTATATAATTATTTAGTGTTGTGTAATGCGCATTTGATCATATTCAAATGTTAAAATGCGCAATATAAGCAATAAATATTATTATTATTATTATTACATGTATATATTTCATTGTTGTTTAAGGAATGCTATACACGTATTTTAATGGGGCATATTGATTGCGCAGCGACAGTCTTCCCACGAGGCACCACAGGTAGCTGTCAATCACTGACATTACTCTGATTGATACCACTTCAATTGTTATATGAAATTTTAAAGTTAATTAAGAAAGTTTTCCATCATAGAAACTTATTTTAAAACCTAGGACTTTATTGATGATACTGTTGTTGCATGTATCCTTAGGTCATGCTGTAGATGCCATTTCACGCAGGGCATTGTGGCATGCAGGTTTAGAGTGGATGGTTTTCACAGGTCATGGTGTTGGACACGTACTGAGTGTTATGGAAGGTACTTCAATCAATCATCTTGTCATTATTAAACTATACAACGTACTCCCCACCAATAACTTGACTGTCTTGTAGTATACATGTACGACATGTCATGGGACCTCCCAGGCATTTGCACACTGTTCCAGATTATTAGCGAGGTTGCTCTGTATCTTGAATTATTGCTTTCATTGTAGATCATTATGGTATAGTAAACAAAGCTTTTCATCAGGAGATACCTCTCACAGATGGGATGTGCTTGACAATTGGTACGTATTATGATTTGCCATTAACATTCTTACATTGGTGTCGTCATATTTAAATCATCTTTAATACCAGAACCTGCGTATTATGAGGATGAGAGTTATGGAGTCAGAAAGTTTAGTATTCGTCTGGAAAATCTGTTTATTATCAGACCTGTGCAGCTCAAGGTAAGCAAGTGTTAATACAGCTGGTAAGGTAATAAAGACACAAAGTATATGTATTATCAGACCTGTCACTCAAGGTAAGCAAGTGTTAATACAGCTGGTAAGGTAATAAAGACCCTGTCACCAATCCCTGCACTCACAAAGTATATGTATTATCAGACCTGTGCAGCTCAAGGTAAGCAAGTGTTAATACAGCTGGTAATAAAGACCCTGTCACCAATCCCTGCACTCACAAAGTATATGTATCAGACCTTCAGAAGGTAAGAGTTAATAATAATAATAATATCCCTGCACTCAAAGTATTTATTTTGTGCAGAGTGGGTTTACACTGGTAATAAAATACAGCAATACAACAATACTGGGTTTACAAATACAGCAATACAACAATACTGTTTTCCAATTTGGCCCACTATAGATACAATAACTACTGATTACAATAATTACAGAACAATACTAGTTACAATTGAAAACACTGACATAATGAGATAATATTTTACAATAAATAGAATGATAAATAAACTACAATAGTATTATTATTTAAATTTGCTAATGAAAAATGTGACACGTGATTTAGTTAATTAAATATATAATGTGGTGAAGATGTATTTACAGTTAGCATCTGTTTAAACCATCCTTTACCAAAATACAATACTGTGTTCTATTTAAAGTCTTTATTATTCCACTAGTGCGTCATTTTACCATATTAGGGCAAGAGAACATGCAAAATATGCCAGCATATTACACAGTAGCTTGCGCGCGCATGGAAAACATAGCAAAAATGGCTCAAAAACTTCATGCAACATAGAAACATAATCAATTGTGGAATAATAAACCCCTTATTTGATGACAGATAATACTTGCAGACATTTTACTCATTGCTCGTATTTTTCCTCGCTCTACGGGCTCAGAAAAATACTACGCAACTCGTAAAATATCTGTGCGTATTATCAGTCGAACCATCTAAGCTGTATATATTATATACCGTAGTTTTAGCAGGTGCATGTAAACACAAAATCAAAACATTAGTTCAAGGCACCATGAAATGGGGAGTTTGCAGGTCTTGTGTGACAGCTTGCCCACCACCGTACGTTTCTTAAGAAAAAAGCCAACTTCAGTCGCCCATAACTTTCGCTCTATTCATCGAAATTACTTCAAAATTTCAATTTTTGCTAACTTTGATGTGCACTTTTCAAATATTATATTTTTGTTTTTGTTGGATTAAAATTTAAAATGTCACGCAAGACCTGCAAACTCCCCATTGGATACAGGGTCTTTACTGAATAATGATGTAAAGGCAACAGTATAGAAATTGGTCATCCCTTCTTTCCCCTGCAAGCTAACACTGCTACAATTATAGTAGATGTAAAGAACAAATATCATTATCATCATCACTGTATTTGTTTATTTGCAGAAAAATCACAAGAACATAGGATTTCTGAAGTTTGAAGTGGTGTCATTTGTAAGTTTGTAATAATAATTGTGTAGTTGATAACCTGCATGGATATAACCTAAACAACTTGTAATGGTTCCTATAAACTAGGTATATCGATCAACACAGCACTCCCGTACATACGGCACATACCTATATAGCATATACATGGGAGTAGCCCATGTCTTGTCTTTCGCGAATCCCGTAGGAAGAATACCCCAAGTCATCATTTTTCCTTGCAGTAGACATTATACAGGCTTTCTGCTCGCTTTTCAGACTAGCAACATGTTCAATTGGTTTAACAAAACTCCTCTAAAAATTAACACACGTTCAAACTGAGTTCTATCAAAAATCTTCCATTTTGTTTACAGTTGTACTTGCTCATTCATATACAGGGCATGCTGAATGTCAAAATGTCAGTTGTTACGAAATTCCATAGTTTTCTCTAAAGAATGTTTACAGGCTGTCCTTCCCCTCTTCCCTCCTCCCCAGTCCCCCTCCCTTTCCTTCCCCTCCCATTTCCCCCTCACCTTGGAGAGCCTCATTTCAACTTGAAATAGATTAAACAACTGTGTTTATAAATTGTATAAAAAATGCACTCTGTGTTGATCAATATACCTATAGTTTAACCACTAACTCCTGATCATGACATATATTCAACTTTGTTATTCCAGGTACCATTTGCAAGAAACATGTTAATGATGTCATTGATGACTAAAGCACAGGTATGGCACCTGCTCTTCTGACCTACCCCCCCCCCCCCCCCCCCCCCCCCCCCCCCCCCACCCCCTGTGCAGATCCTACATCCAGCCCATAATCTCTGTTGTTTTTGCTGTTCATAAACATGTGATGTTGTTGTTCATCAGATTGACTGGTTAAATGCATATCATGCTCAATGTCTAGAAGTTCTCACTCCAGTCTTAAAAGAACAAGGAAGAACAAGAGCAATAGACTGGTTGGAGAGAGAGACACGACCTTTGGAGATGAACTAACAATAACAGCATATAAGGCTACACATAAATAGAATTTGTACAATCACATGCTCACAGCCATGACAGGGGGCAGGATAAAGGAATACCTTTCCCCTAAGGAATTGAATTATTTCTCGTGTAAAATGATTTTATTGTTCCTGCCCCCTGTCATGGCTGCTGGCACATGATCGTGCAAACCCTCTATTGTGGCTCCAGTGAATTAACAAATGACATTAAATTCCCTGGAGCCTCACAGTGAAGTCTTTGTGCTAATTGAGAAGTACATTGATATTAAAAGGGGTGCCGAATGGTCAAGGCGAGACTTTACCAGACTCCGAGACAAGGCATATTTTTGCGAGCCCAAGATGCTTTTTCACCGATTTCCTTTGTTTTAAAAATTCGAGACTCTGAGATGACTTTTTGCGAAAAAACGAGACCTCGAGACCCGCGAAATTTGACCGAAATTTTGCGATACTCTTGACTTTTTGCGGGGACCATTCGACACCCCTATTAAAGTCCAACCAACATAGTGGTAATTGGGGGTCAATGATGCTTTTCTAACAATAATAATAGTTTATAAAACAACTACAACAAAAGAAAAAGAAGAATGTTAATATTTACAATGATAAATTAATAGTTACAGCACTGTAGTTGCACTGTAGAACAGGCTACCATAACAATACCTTAACTTTTCTAATCATAATCATAATATTTACAAAAACTACAACAAAAGAAGAAGAAGAATGTTAATATTTGCAATGATAATAGTTACAGCACTGTAGTTGCAATCAAACTGCCATTAACTGACACCAGGTGCGGATTTCGGGTGGGGCAAAGGAGACCCCTCCCCTTCCCCTTCCCCCCCCCCCCCCCCCCCCCTTTTGCAAATTCAAATACTTTTATGCCAAAAAAAAAATTTACATAAAATTTGTTGAAATCAATGTCCAACCTGACCATGAATGCGCCCAACTTTGCAAAATCTCTTACAATAGACTTTAGAATAGGCTTTGGAATATTATGTACTATTTAAATGAGGTGTGTAGCATGTTTGCATGGGGACTAGTAGGGCACTTTACTGACCAGTCTGTTTGCTGATTTTTTTCATCTTTCTTTTTTTTTTTTTTTTTTTTTTTTCAGTTTTTTTTTTTTTTTTTTTTTTCTGTTTCAATGTCTAAATAACATAAGCAGCCATCTTGAACACAGACACTAGACTACCAGGACCACACCTTGATACTAGGTCTAGGTTTTCTGGTATAGAACTGGTGCATTCTGTTATTTAAATCAGCAGACAGACAGGCCAGTCTGTGCAGTCAAGTGGAAACCACCACACCCTAAGGTAATTGGAACATTTTATGCATGCAGACAAATATGTTTACAGCATGAGTTTCTGTGTCGTAATAAGACGACAGCAAGATTGTTAATTAATTTCAGTATTTAATCCAGTATTTAATTTAATTTTAAATATTTATCATATTCATTAATAATTCATGAGGAAAACACAATAGAAATCACAACATTGTCAGAGCTTGTATTTCTGATACAAAATCGTCTTGATTTGCATAGACTTTAACTTTGATTTTCTTGGTATCTTGGAAAATTATAGTAGAACAAGATTTTATACATCTGCCTTCGGCTCGTGATTGTACATCTCGTACAACACGGCCTCTCATATTGTATCTATTACTTACACTTGTAAGTTTTAAAATACATTGTAAAGCACCTCTTCCATAAATGTCCAGAGGTGCTATTTAAGAAATAGATATTATTAAATATATATTATTATTGTAGATCTTATTCAACATGGACACGTTGTAAACTACTTGTATAAAATTTCAAAGATTTGACTAAGTTTTGCTGAGAAAATCCATTGTATGTAATGTATTGGGGATGAATTTGTTCAGATAATACAATCTTCTCCATGGTTATGATTTCTATTGTTATTTCCTCATGATTTAAAATGAGTTTGAAACATAAAAAAGATCAACAATATTGTTAAATTCAGTATGTGTATTTGTTGCCTGTGATTTTTGAAATAGCTATAGAAATGAGTAAAATGAGCCATGTTTCAGGGAATAAAGATTTGTTAAGAAAGGTTTGGATTTTACAATGTTTTTAAAATTGAGAATTTAATTTTCCCAGAATTCCTTTTGGTCAGCTTTCATGAATGTCAACACTGGTTTAAATGATTCCCTTTCAGTTAAATCCTTTAAAACTAACCCAAAGCACCACAGGGTTAGGGTTTGATGGTGGGTAAACACTAAATTGGGTACAGCTAGGTGTGGATCCATGCAGTAAAAAATGTGAACTCTCCATTGCTAGGCTGGCCTGTGCTCTGTTACATTGATTTTTGTCGGGTGATTTACATTTGTGATTGAAGCGGCAACCGGAGCAGTGTTTGCCAGCGTGAAACAATCAACAACAGCCCTTTGGAAATTGTTGTCGTCCTCGAGGTCATGAGGTGGACTTGAATTCACACTACTCGTATAGCATCTGGCTGGCTGTTTTTGTACCTTTAAACAAGATTTTATGAATAAATTATTAAACATTCAAGAGAGCTATGAAAATTTTAATTTTTCCAGAAAATGGTGTAAACCGGTCTGCATCCACGCCTGCAGGCACGATCGAGTGTGCACTGGGATGCAATATGGAGAAAATGTCATTCTTGTAGCAACCATCCAGGGGCGTAGCCAGCCACTTACACGAAGTACGCACACCATTGTTTTCCTTAGAGAGCAAAAGCTAAACTTGACATTTTTGCTGTATATTAATTGTAAAGTTTTGGTTTTCCGAGGTGCGTATATGCGTAAAGGAAGCTACGCCACTGCCATCCTGCTGGTGCGTTTGTGGAACATTAAGCAAGAGAATCCAATGTGGAATGCTTAGTGATTGGGCACCACCATGATGTCACATGCAAAATAAACCAGCAACAACAAATTGAACATTGTACATAGTAAAGCAAGTGTTTCTTTATCTTGCGGCCCATTAATTTATTATTGAACTTTGAAAATAGTGCATGGTGGGATTGCATGCAGCTGTTGCTGGAACATTGCACTCAATTCCACACTCAATATATGCATGCACACAACAATTTCATATCAATAGTCCCCTTCACAGTTCCCTGCGCCATCTTGAAAGGTAGCCGTGGCTTTGCATCGAAGTGAGACCAACGGTGACCTTGCAATAATAGAGAAATTTAAATAATATTGTCCAAGGTGATAAAAAAGGTTTCTATCATTGCAAGGTCACTGTTGGTCTCGCTTCGATACAAAGGCACGGCTACCTTTCAAGATGGCGCCGGGAACTGTGAAGGGGACTACTGGAACCTCTACTGATAACGGCCACCCTTGGGACTTTGCAAAGTGGCTGTTATATAGAGGTGGCCGCTTAATAGAGGTATATAAATTTACAGAGCTTGACTGACAAAAAAAAATTGGGGCCTTGAAAAGTGGCCGCTGAATAGAGGTCTGTTATATAGAGGTTCCATTGTATTATGAAAGACACGAAATATTGCATGTATTAAACAGCAAAGAACATCGCGGACCTGGATGCATGGTATGCCTGTGTTATATTTGTTGAGTAGGAATGGACACTAGTAACAAAATGGCGACGAAGACTCCGAAGTTGAGCAGTTGATGTTCTTCATATATCTAAGAAATGTCTGCTTGTTTGCCTAAAAGAGCAGTGTTGTTCAAACATGGCAGTCTTTCTGACGGCAAGGTAACTGCTTTTGACATTTTGGCTGTTGGATGTTGAATGAATTTTTGACAATAATTGTCGACAAATGGTTCGAATTCGACAAATGACTTTACTTCTTCACAAGTTTTCGGTATGACCTCAGTACGGTATAAGAGCCTCGCATACTAAGTACAATACTGTAACTAAACCTCAGTTGTATGGTTCTTACACTGAGTCGAGGGAGATCCCAACTAGTTCACAAACTAACCTCATAATAACCTAATAATCTTCGAATGAGAAGGAGGCGGGTTTCAATACGAGCAGGGGACTGGGAACGAGTTTATTAGAATTTTAAAATGTAATTACAAAATTAAAAGTTGATGACATGAAACAGCTTGTTGTAATTAGCATCTGTGCAAAGTTTGATGTGATTTGAGTGAATTCTGTCAGAATTATAAATGTTTGAAATTGGCAATTAAGCCAAACTTTCCAAACCAGCTAAGTTTGATCTGCTCTCTCAGACAATGATGTCCACTTTTGCTAGTTTCTTATTGAATCAGTTTTACGGACTTTACGGACTTGGTCTCAGTCCACTGCTTGTTTTGGTAATGGCTACCAAGGAGGAATGCACTCACCCACCCTTGCTTCTCATCCCATTCCCATTGCATTCATTCATTTATTTATTAATTTTGTTTTATCCCATTTTCCTATGTAAATGTAGCTTGTAGCTATCCCTGAGTCTCTCCAAGAATTGCATCAATTAGCGAAGGAAAAGTTCAACCTGAACACCATTAAAGGGATGTATGTCTATACATGTAAAGGAGGTTTAATTGAAGATGTTCAGCTAATAAGGTAACACTTTCTCTCAAACAACTACAGTCATTTGCAAAAATTCTGGCCGCCACGATATATCAATATATCGGCTGCATTATGGGTAATTAAATAATACTATTTTGAGTTTCCTAACTTATTATATGAAGCAAGATTTACAAACAATAAACGCGTAAGACTAAAATAAACATTATACTAAATATTTATACCAACTTTGCTGGCGTTAACCCGCTTTAAGGGGAATTTGCTATTATTTAATTACCCATAATGCACCCGATATATTGATATATTGATATTTCGTAGCGGCCAGAATTTTTGCAAATGACTGTATTAAAATATTAAATGTTAGCTAATGTTTTGGTAAGTATAATAATGGAGCAAGCAACCACCCTTGGGAATTTGAAAACTTGTGTAATATTTATAAATTTTCATTTCTTTTTCTCTTCTTTTTTGTCCATAGAGACGACGAGGTGTTGTATGTAGCTTCTGTGAAACTAGAAGGTGAGTTATAATTCTCTGATGAAAATCTAAAAAAAATGGATTTTGATGACAATTAAGTTTGCCCAAACCCGGTTAATGGGAACTACACAATGTACATACAAACAACAGCAAATGACAACAAGGATATACAGTGGCTCAGTGGTTAGAGCGCCTGACTAGTATCCAGGAGGTCACGGGTTCAAATCCCGTCTGGGCTCAGTATTTTTCTGAGTCTTTTTACGCTTGATGAAACCTTACGAACTACATTACTAAGGATATTAATTAAGTAGCATATTATATCTAGTATTTTTATATAGGTTTATCATAGTCCATCTTGTATTTTTACATGTTCGTATTTTGAACGAGCTTTTGCTCTTTGACGTAACATGGTTAAATAAACGATTGATTGATTGATTGATTGATTGATATACATGTCCATGTACAGATGTAGTCTTGTATTATATGCTGTCATTAGGGCCATTTATACGAGCGAAAATAGGATGCGTCTTATTTAAGACACATCTTAAATAAGACGCGAACTATCCGTATAAATGGCACTTTTTGTCGTGTTCTTAACTAAGACGCGACTTACCGAAGAACAGCGTTTTGAGCTATTCTTATTTTGTTCACGACTTAATTAAGAATACGACAAAAAGTGCCATTTATACGGATAGTTCACGTCTTATTTAAGATGTGTCTTAAATAAGACGCATCCTATTTTCGCTCGTATAAATGGCCCTATTGTTAGTTCTTAATCAAAGGCTGTGTCTCTCTCTCCAACCAGTCTATTGCTCTTGTTCTTCCTTGTTCTTTTAAGACTGGAACTTCTAGACATTGAGCAGCTTATACACATTTTACAGCACACTGTTGGTGCACGGAGCCCTTGGCTTCATTAACAGTTTTAATATACATTGTGCTCTACTATAAGAGTGCATGTATTGGATCGTTCAAGGTATTATTAAAGATGTGGCATCAATTTGTGTTGTGTCATAGGCCAGCCTGTCGCATCAAATAGTTCTTGCTCCACATCATTACCGCACCACCAAACACAGACCTACAGCATAAGCAGTGGTTTAAATAAATGTAAGTATGCAGGAATATTGAGGGCGGTAAAGACTTTGCAAGGCTATTAAAACTCAAGCCCAAGACTTGGGTTTCTAAAATGTGACTCTTTCTTTATTACCATTCTCATTCTCATGAGTCTAGAAATTCAAGACTCTGAAATAGATTTGAACAGAATTTTCATGATCTGGGTAAATTTAGCAAGACATTTCTCATGACCATTTGCCAGCCTTACATTGCTACTCTCAAAAATGTGACCACCTGCAATGTATTTGCATACTTCTGTCGCCGTTATTAGCCAATCAGCTTTTGACACGGCAAGACATTCTGTTGTTTTAGGTTGAGACAGAAGTACTCAAATACATTAAAGGTGGGCACATTATTGAGTGTCGCATTGTAATATTTAACAGACATGAGACATCTTCAATGTACATGTACTTATGGTTTAAACTTGTCATTTCTTATAGCATACAGTGATTGGGTCACACTCAATGTTGGTGGGCAGCTATTCACTACCACAAGGTAAGGAGTTCTAGGAGTTCCTAGAATATACCATGCATTTTGTGAACACTCCATGCAGCTGCAATAGGGACATAGTCAAGGCGGGACTTTGCAAGACTCCGAGACGAGGCATATTTTTTGCAAGCCCGAGATGCTTTTTCACAGATTTCCTTTGTTTTCAAAATTCAAGACTCTTGAGATGGCTTTTTGCGAAAAAACAAGACTTTGAGACCTGTGAAATTTGACCGAAATTTTGTGAGACTCTGACTCTTTGCTGGGACCATTCGACACCCCGGCCTAGTAATGGCAGGTTTTACGAGTGACCTAGTGGCAGGCAGTCAAAATCTTCTAACCTACATGTAATGTTCAAAACCTATTTTGGTTTCTGGTTTTCTTCAAGCAACTACTAGATGACATTTGTTTGTTTACAGATATTTAGAAAGTGTTGATCTAAAATGTTGATCTATTGAGGTTTTAAGACAAACAAGACGCTCAATGATTCGGGTTTGAAAATGTCAGTTGTTGAAGTACTTGAAAACATGCCAGTTCCATGAAGAACAAGGACTGTCAGCTGCGCGAGGAGTGACCTGACAATGTGACAGTTGCGTTTCAGGGAGACACTGTATATACATGTATGTGTCGAGCAGTTTGATTTGCCTTTGAGTTCATTTTTACTTTTTGTTTGAGGTAATGATTTGATTTTGATTTTGTGTAAATAACCCTCTCTAGCTTCAGATCCCATTAACGAGTTTGGAATCGAGTTTGTTACGAGTTACGGTTATTTTCGAATAAAACAAGGACATCTTCTTCAATAACTCAGCTCTTGACGTCATGACAATCAGTGACATTGTTGAGTAACGAGGGATTACTATTAGTCGGTGATTATGAACATGATACGTCTTGAGGTTGCATAGGTCAGATGGTTCCGATAACGGCCTCGCGTTTGCAAAAATATATATCGTTTAAGCGAGCTTCTAGTCCTTTTACCACTTCTAGTCATTATGAACTAGAATCCTGACCTTTTAATAGCTTGAAGATCTACAGCTGCTTTCAAAACTAAGAGATAATCATACTTGAGTCGTGTTCTCCTTTATCTTTTCAAAGTGGGAAGTAGTAATCTTGAAACTCCGGATACGATTAAATACATCGTACTCGTCATTTTGAAGCCGAACAAAAACTACTACTACTGTACTACTACTACTACCGAAATGCATTTTCTAACTCGGGCGGCCTGCGGCCTGGGCCCGAGTAATTATTATTGTTTGACTGCCACTTTGATGTCAAAAACAGATTCCATAAAACCTCTCATACATGTTAGTGACTCCTTGTATGTCGCATTCGGATTCTTCGTTCAAATGCCAATGACAACTTGCGGCTGTCAAGACCTACATTTAGAACGAAAAACTATGGTGGTCGTGCTTTCTCATCGTGTGCGCCACTACTCTGGAACGATCTCCCATTGGTCGTGAGAAATGCACCATCTACCCAATCATTTAAACAGAGACTCAATACTTTTTTGTTTGAACAGAACGAACCACTTACATAATTTATACTAGTCACCTTACTCCTTTGACGAGTCCCGATAATTTTTTATATTTGTTTATATTCTTCTATATATTTATTTTCTATATTTTTTATTTTTTATTATTTACTTGTAAAGAGCATTGAGATTTATATGTAATGCGCTTATTCAAGAATTAAATTATTATTATTATTAAATTATTATTTCAGGGCCACACTGTTGAGGGAATCAAACAGTATGCTTGCAAGAATGTTTTCTGTTTCAGGTAATGCTTTATTATTATTTCAGAAAATAACACCTCATGGCCATGCCATTAACACTGCAAGCTTGTTACATCATTACTTAGTCTTGATTATGTACATAATGATCTTATTTCTATCTACCTGATGATGGTGCAAGTATGTCATCGTTGTACATTTATTTCCTTACTATTCATTATCAAAGTCATTTGATAGTTTTAATAATAATAATGATGATCATAGAGTCGTTTTCGTATGAGTGGGAAGTAGTTACGGTTCATTCCATGCCGTGATGGTATTGTACCATGATTGTGCTGTATCCAAGCATTCTGTCAGACTGGTTGAGCGATGATTTTGCACACTGTGATTGGTTGAATACAATGTCTTCGATTCCGGACCGTGACTCTGTGACGTAGGTTTCCCACTCATGCGAAAACGACTCTAATACCAGTAGTCTTTATTACAACCTCTTACTTTTGGCCAAAACAAAGACACAGTCATACATTGTACATTGTGTTTTTATGTTCAGCTTACTGAAGGATTAAACAGATAATTAACTAGTCATACTATTTCCATGGTTTGATCATCAGATTCCTGGCAAAGTGTACAAGATGCCAGTGGTGCTATAATGGTTGATAGAAGTCCAGTTTACTTTGAACCAATTTTAAATTTCCTTAGACATGGACAAGTCATACTTGATGAAGGTGTCAACCCTCACGGTAAGACATTGTCCAAGACACTGCTACTCATACATGCTCATGTTGGTGAACAGTGCGAGGATGGTTATATCATTTGCAATAAAATTTAATGATGATGATGGTAGTGATGCCTGATGATGATGGTAATGCTGATGATGGTAATGATGGTGGAAGTGATTCCTGATGATAATGATGATGGTAATGCTGATGATGGTAGTGATGCCTGATGATGATGGTAATGATGATGATGGTAATGATGATGGTAATGATAATGGTAATGATAATGATGATGGTAATGATGATGATGGTGGTGATGCCTGGTGATGATGGTAATGATGGTGGAAGTGATTCCTGATGATAATGATGATGGTAATGCTGATGATGGTAGTGATGCCTGGTGATGATGGTAATGCTGATGATGGTAATGATGGTGGAAGTGATTCCTGATGATAATGATGATGGTAATGCTGATGATGGTAGTGATGCCTGATGATGATGGTAATGATGATGATGATGATGGTAATGATGATGGTAATGATAATGATGATGGTAATGATGATGATGGTAGTGATGCCTGGTGATGATGGTAATGCTGATGATGGTAATGATGGTGGAAGTGATTCCTGATGATAATGATGATGGTAATGCTGATGATGGTAGTGATGCCTGATGATGATGGTAATGATGATGATGATGATGATGGTAATGATGATGGTAATGATAATGATGATGGTAATGATGATGCTGATGATGGTAGTGATGCCTGATGATGATGGTAATGATGATGATGATGATGGTAATGATGATGCTGATGATGGTAGTGATGCCTGATGATGATGGTAATGATGATGATGATGATGGTAATGATGATGATGATGATGGTAATGATGATGGTAATGATAATGATGATGGTAATGATGATGGATGATGATGATGATGATGGTATGATGATGATGATGATGGTAATGATGATGCTGATGATGGTAGTGATGCCTGATGATGATGGTAATGATGATGATGATGATGGTAGTGATGCCTGATGATGATGGTAATGATGATGGTAATGATGATGGTAATGATAATGATGATGGTAATGATGATGATGGTAGTGATGCCTGGTGATGATGGTAATGCTGATGATGGTAATGATGGTGGAAGTGATTCCTGATGATAATGATGATGGTAAATGCTGATGATGGTAGTGATGCCTGGTGATGATGGTAATGCTGATGATGGTAATGATGGTGGAAGTGATTCCTGATGATAATGATGATGGTAATGCTGATGATGGTAGTGATGCCTGATGATGATGGTAATGATGATGATGATGATGGTAATGATGATGGTAATGATAATGATGATGGTAATGATGATGATGGTAGTGATACCTGGTGATGATGGTAATGCTGATGATGGTAATGATGGTGGAAGTGATTCCTGATGATAATGATGATGGTAATGCTGATGATGGTAGTGATGCCTGATGATGATGTAATGATGATGATGATGATGTAATGATGATGATGATGATGGTAATGATGATGGTAATGATAATGATGATGGTAATGATGATGCTGATGATGGTAGTGATGCCTGATGATGATGGTAATGATGATGATGATGATGGTAATGATGATGCTGATGATGGTAGTGATGCCTGATGATGATGGTAATGATGATGATGATGATGGTAGTGATGCCTGATGATGATGGTAATGATGATGATGATAATGATGATAATAACGACCCCAGTGAAGCTGGTGATGATGAGGAAGATGATGTACACAATCATATAGTTTTCTGGAGATGATATTTAATTTTGTCGCCATATTTATGTGACAGGAGTGCTGGAAGAAGCAAAGTTTTTTGGGTTTCCAATCATGATTGACCATCTTGAAGAAATTATCAAGGTATATGTTTATGTATATGTTTATGTATATGTTTATGTATATGTTTATGTATATGTTTATGTATATGTTTATGTATATGTTTATGTATATGTTTATGTATATGTTTATGTATATGTTTATGTATATGTTTATGTATATGTTTATGTATATGTTTATGTATATGTTTATGTATATGTTTATGTATATGTTTATGTATATGTTTATGTATATGTTTATGTATATGTTTATGTATATGTTTATGTATATGTTTATGTATATGTTTATGTATATGTTTATGTATATGTTTATGTATATGTTTATGTATATATGTTTATGTATATGTTTTATGTATATGTTTATGTATATGTTTATGTATATGTATATGTATATGTATATGTTTATGTATATGTTTATGTATATGTTTATGTATATGTTTATGTATATGTTTATGTATATGTTTATGTATATGTTTATGTATATGTTTATGTATATGTTTATGTATATGTTTATGTATATGTTTATGTATATGTTTATGTATATGTTTATGTATATGTTTATGTATATGTTTATGTATATGTTTATGTATATGTTTATGTATATGTTTATGTATATGTTTATGTATATGTTTATGTATATGTTTATGTATATGTTTATATATGTTTAATGTTATGTTTATGTATATGTTTATGTATATGTTTTGTATATGTTTATGTGTATGTTTATGTTTATGTATATGTTTATGTATATGTTTATGTATATGTGTATGTATATGTTTATGTATATGTTTATGTATATGTTTTTATATGTTTATGTATGTTTATGTATATGTTTATGTATATGTTTATGTATATGTTTATGTATATGTTTATGTATATGTTTATGTATATGTTTATGTATATGTTTATGTATATGTTTATGTATATGTTTATGTATATGTTTATGTATATGTTTATGTATATGTTTATGTATATGTTTATGTACTATGTTTATGTATATGTTTATGTATATGTTTATGTATATGTTTATGTATATGTTTATGTATATGTTTATGTATATCTTTTTATGATATTTTATGTATAAATTTATGTATATGTTTATGTATATGTTTATGTATATGTTTATGTATATGTTTATGTATATGTTTATGTATATGTTTATGAATATATGTTTATGTATATGTTTATGTATATGTTTATGTATATATGTATATGTTTATGTATATGTTTATGTATATGTTTATGTATATGTTTATGTATATGTTTATGTATATGTTTATGTATATGTTTATGTATATGTTTATGTATATGTTTATGTATATGTTTATGTATATGTTTATGTATATGTTTATGTATATGTTTATGTATATGTTTATGTATATGTTTATGTATATGTTTATGTATATGTTTATGTATATGTTTATGTATATGTTTATGTATATGTTTATGTATATGTTTATGTATATGTTTATGTATATTTTTATGTATATGTTTATGTATATGTTTATGTATATGTTTATGTATATGTTTTATGTTTATGTATATGTTTATGTATATGTTTATGTATATGTTTATGTATATGTTTATGTATATGTTTATGTATATGTTTATGTATATGTTTATGTATATGTTTATGTATATGTTTATGTATATGTTTATGTATATGTTTATGTATATGTTTATGTATATGTTTATGTATATGTTTATGTATATGTATATGTTTATGTATATGTTTATGTATATGTTTACATATATGTTTATGTATATGTTTATGTATTTGCTTTTATGTATATGTTTATGTATATGTTTATGTATATGTTTATGTATATGTTTATGTATATGTTTATGTATATGTTTATGTATGTTTATGTATATGTTTATGTATATGTTTATGTATATGTTTATGTATATGTTTATGTATATGTTTATGTATATGTTTATGTATATGTTTATGTATATGTTTATGTATATGTTTATGTATATGTTTATGTATATGTTTATGTATATGTTTATGTATATGTATATGTTTAGGTATATGTTTAGGTATATGTTTAGGTATATGTTTATGTATATGTTTATGTATATGTTTATGTATATGTTTATGTATATGTTTAGGTATGTTTAGGTATATGTTTATGTATATGTTTATGTATATGTTTATGTATATGTTTATGTATATGTTTATGTTTATGTTTATGTATATGTTTATGTATATGTTTATGTTATGTTTATGTATATGTTTATGTATATGTTTATGTATATGTTTATGTTTATGTTTATGTTTATGTTTATGTTTATGTTTATGTTTATGTTTATGTATATGTTTATGTATATGTTTATGTATATGTTTATGTATATGTTTATGTTTATGTTTATGTTTATGTTTATGTTTATGTTTATGTATATGTTTATGTATATGTATATGTTTATGTATATGTTTATGTTTATGTTTATGTTTATGTTTATGTATATGTTTATGTTTATGTTTATGTATATGTTTATGTATATGTTTATGTTTATGTTTATGTTTTATGTTTATGTTTATGTTTATGTATTATGTATATGTATATGTATATGTTTATGTGTTTATGTTTATGTTTATGTTTATGTTTATGTTTATGTTTATGTTTATGTTTATGTATATGTTTATGTATATGTTTATGTATATGTTTATGTTTATGTTTATGTATATGTTTATGTATATGTTTATGTATATGTTTATGTATATGTTTATGTATATGTTTATGTATATGTTTATGTATATGTTTATGTATATGTTTATGTATATGTTTATGTATATGTTTATGTATATGTTTATGTATATGTTTATGTATATGTTTATGTATATGTTTATGTATATGTTTATGTATATGTTTATGTATATGTTTATGTATATGTTTATGTATATGTTTAGGTATATGTTTATGTATATGTTTATGTATATGTTTATGTATATGTTTAGGTATATGTTTAGGTATATGTTTATGTATATGTTTATGTATATGTTTATGTATATGTTTATGTATATGTTTATGTTTATGTTTATGTTTATGTTTATGTATATGTTTATGTATATGTTTTTATGTATATGTTTATGTGTTATGTTTGTTGTTGTTTATGTTTATGTTTATGTTTATGTTTATGTTTATGTATATGTTTATGTATATGTTTATGTATATGTTTATGTATATGTTTATGTTTATGTTTATGTTTATGTTTATGTTTATGTTTATGTATATGTTTATGTATATGTGTTTATGTATGTTTATGTTTATGTTATGTTTATGTTTATGTTTATGTTTATGTTTATGTTTATGTATATGTATATGTTATGTATATGTTTATGTTTATGTTTATGTTTATGTTTATGTTTATATGTTATGTTTATGTTTATGTATATGTTTATGTATATATGTTTATGTATATGTTTATGTTTATGTTTATGTATATGTTTATGTTTATGTTTATGTATATGTTTATGTATATGTTTATGTATATGTTTATGTATATGTTTATGTATATGTTTATGTTTATGTTTATGTTATGTTTATGTATATGTTTATGTATATGTTTATGTATGTTTATGTATATGTTTATGTTTTATGTTTATGTATATGTTTATGTATATGTTTATGTATATGTTGTATGTTATGTATATGTTTATGTATATGTTTATGTTTATGTTTATGTTTATGTTTATGTTTATGTTTATGTATATGTTTATGTATATGTTTATGTATATGTTTATGTTATGTGTTTATGTTTATGTTTATGTTTATGTTTATGTATATGTTTATGTATATGTTTATGTATATGTTTATGTTTATGTTTATGTTTATGTTTATGTTTATGTTTATGTATATGTTTATGTATATGTTTATGTATATGTTTATGTATATGTTTATGTTTATGTTTATGTATGTGTTTATGTATATGTTTTATATGTTTATGTATATGTTTATGTATATGTTTATGTATATGTTTATGTTTATGTATATGTTTATGTTTATGTTTATGTTTATGTATATGTTTATGTATATGTTTATGTATATGTTTATGTATATGTATCAAAATTAATGTGACTTTTGATGACAGTACGGTTTCCTTCAAATCATTATCAAAACCCTCATTTCTTATTTTTTCTATTCTACAAGACAAGTGAGAAATCAGATGGCGATGCATTATCTAGAAATGAGTTTATTAGAATACTGTTGTCAACTCCTTCCTCCAGAGAACTGAGATGTCAGGTAACATTGATGGATTGATTTTGATGGCTGTCATTAAATGTAAAGGTGGCTCGGCTGGGTGTATTAGTAGAGCAAGGGTGAATCCAGGAATTTTTGAGAGAGGGGGGGAGGTCCAAACATAAATTTACTTTAAACCTGTGGCAAAACTAGATTCTTGGATAAAACAATCAATTGAACCTCAGGTATGACAGGGGGGTTTCGGACCCCCCGACCCTCCCCCTGGATCCACCACTGTAGAGGTAATCATACGGTTCTGAGTTCAATTTGGAAATAATTTGCAAAAGTGCTTTTTTCAAAGAGTATCAAAATTGCATGAGCCCATAGGGCGAGTGCAATTTGAGCTCTTTGAAAAACACATGAGTGCAAATCATTCCAAATTGAATGAGAAATTTTACAATAACAGAGCGAAATCTCGCACTCTGATTGGCTCTCAGCCGTTGTCAATAAGAGTACAGACACACTGTATGACGAATCGCTCGCGCACGTAGCCAGCGCGCGCTTGAAACTTTTTTTTTCAAACTTTTTCCTTGGTTTTGGATGCTTTTTGACTTTGTTATTGTAAAAAACAGATTGCAGATGATTTTGAGTTGTCTGTACTCTTATTGACACACACTTGATGTCATAAAATGTCATAAAATATTTGATATACTTTGATCTGAAAATCATTCAATTTTAGACTTGACTTGCCCTTTAAGGTTATGTTTTGAAAAACAAATCCAGGTAACAAGCAACTAACCCACATGGTTTTGATTGTATTTAGGGCATCAGTTTGTATGGTGCAAACCTTTCTAATCTGGACTTGCGTCACATCAACTTCAAGATGGCAAATTTAAGTTGTTCAGACTTGACTGGAGCAAACTTGTCCCATTGCTCACTTGAACAGTGCAATCTGTCTGGTGCTAAGCTTGATGTGAGTATATTAATAACATGTTTTATTATTAGTAATATTGTTATTTTTGCTATTGTTTTTTTAGTAGAAATAACGCCCTACAAATAAAGATTATTATTATTATTATTATTATTTTATAATGAAAACTTTTAAGGATATAAGCATACAACGTTTCGGTGACAGTACTTGCAGAAATGTTGTATGCTTATATCCTTAGTTTTCATTATAAAATCATTATCGCAATCTTTGTTAGTTAGATTAATAACAAATGGACATATAATAATATTTATTATTCATTATTTTATAATTTTGTTATAAATACTAAAGTAAGTAATGCACCATTATATTGCCATGTCAATATGGCCGGTGACTAATTGTACAATAGAAGTGACGTCAGTTTCTCAACATCGTTCGTCACATGGCTAATTTACACGCATCAACACTGCGAGTTTTTGTTTTAATCATAATTAAACTCATCGCCAAGATGAATTTGGCTTAAGTGCTTGATCAGTGGGAGGTCCCTGGTTACAAGTGGTAACCATAGCAACCCTGTCTCAACAACCCACTGAGCACCCGTCACACTGAGAAATCAGTGGAGAATTAAATCAGAGGAGAATAAAACTAAATTTACCACAGGGGAGGGAAGGGGAGGGGAACTAATATTCGGACGTGGAAAAGCACTACTCACACACAGCTCAAAACACAGCAGTAATGTGAACCGTGCGATTTGTACCAAGTACACGCACAACGACCCGTGATATCACAATCACGTGGCCAGCATGAACTGGACACGTGGATAATAGCTAATTACAATCTAAGCTGACACTTGTCCCGGGGCGAGATACAAAACACATGCCAAACACACAAGCTAATAGGAAACAACTTACCTGGATAGGAAAAAAACTTACCTATACTGGTTGCCCATCAAAACCTGGCATACGGCCAAACCTCACGTGAATTAGCATACACACACAGTGACCTAATAAGGTCGCAACTCAGGCTAAAGCGACAAATGACTATAGAGCATCACACACAATCCGATAACTCCAGCAGCCGACGATCGCTGGAGGTCAATGCGACTCTCCAGTGTGCATGCACACCACCAGCTGGAGATAGCGAACCCTTGGCTTAGTTTAACTTTGCCTAAATTTCATTTAACCACATTTAAACTAAAAATACAGTGCAGAAAGCCGTGCAGCGACGCGTTCACATTGAGAAACTGACGTCACAGTCTATTGGTGGTAGGAACACCATTTTGTAATGGCGGACGTATTTTTGCCTGTTTTGAGAGTCCAATATTTCACTCCTTTATTCTTATATCGACTTAAAAACAACTAAAACTGCTATCTTGGAGCTAAAATGAGTATTTTACGAATAAATAATTTATTTAGCAACGGTACGAATTTCATCATAGTAGCACTTTAAAGGAGCACTCTCACAGGTAATGCATTGCGCGCCGTGTTATTGTTTACATACGGGATACTACTTAGATTTGACAAGAACGCACGTGAAAAGTTCACGTGACAAGTTCGCCTTTCGAATTACGAGACGGATCAGCAATGGCAAGTCCGGAGTTCTCCAGAGAATCTCTTCCTTCTCGTGTGGTAAGTAGAAATCCGCCATTTTCGTATCATACGAAAATGGCGCTGAGGGGTTCAAGGCGCGCAATGCATTACCTGTGAGAGTGCTCCTTTAACAACATGCATTTGTATTGATATATGCCAGGGAGCCCTTCTTGGTAACACCCGACTACAGAGAGCTAATTTAGAAGGAGCTTCATTACGAGGCTGTAACTTTGAGGATCCTTCAGGTGTACAAGCCCATCTCGAAGGTAACTCATAAAACCTCCAGTGGATTACTTCCGTATTTTCCTCCAATAATCATCCCCTTAAAGGAGCACTCTCACAGGTAATGCATTGCATGCCTTGAACCCCTCAGCGCCATTTTCGTATGATACGAAAATGGCGGATTTCTACTTACCACACGAGAAGGAAGAGTTTCTCTGGAGAACTCCGGACTTGCCATTGCTGGTCCGTATCGGAATTCGAAAGGCGAACTTTTCACGTGTACTTTTCACATGCGTTCTTGTCAAATCTAAGTAGTATCCCGTATGTAAACAATAATAACACGGCGCGCAATCCATTACCTGTGAGAGTGCTCCTTTAATATACATGTAAGTGCCCCTTTTACATGGAATTTGAAATGAGCACATACACACATACACACACCCCTTTGAATATGTACCCCCTCAAATGAGTCCATCTCCCATTTCACTAGCACTACGCCCTTGATTAAGCAGCCCTTGTTAATGCTACATTCCCATTAGAGTCGTTTTCCTATGAGTGGGAAACCTATGGTACCATGACACTCAAATGGCTTCCTTGCTGAACCAATCAAAAAGCGTGCCGGATGCATCTCATCCAATCAAACTCTTTCAATGTGGCAAGGCATGGTGTGGTGTGGTAACTTTTCCACTCATATGAAAACGACTCTATTTAAGAAAATGCAGTACACTCAAACTCTCTCTCTCTCTCTCTCTCTCTCTCTCTCTCTCTCTCTGTCATATTATTATCAAAACAAGGAGTGAATCTCAAATCATCAAACTTAGAAGGAAGTCAGATGACAAATGTTATTCTCAGAGTGGCAACATTGAAAGGAGCTAATTTACAAAACTGTAACCTCCGAGGGGCAATACTGGCTGGTGCGGACCTCGAGGTAAGTATGTGCTATGTTATTTCCTCCTACATCAATTTGATCCCTTTTATTGACTCTATACAGATGATTCTCATGAGATGGCAGCATATTGTCTGACAATTTGAAGTTGTCCACACAAGAACAGTGTAATCAACTTGTGATCAGAATGCACATTCTCCTCTGAAATTCATTGGTTGTCTTCCATTCAAAGAAGAGAACTCTGACAACCCTGGGTAGGGGACCCCAGGGACAGCACTCTGACAACCCTGGGTAGTGGACCCCAGGGAGAGGATTCTGACAACCCTGGGTAGGGGACCCCAGGGAGAGGACTCTGACAACCCTGGGTAGGGGACCCCAGGGAGAGGACTCTGACAACCCTGGGAAGGGGACCCCAGGGAGAGGACTCTGACAACCCTGGCTAGGGGACCCCAGGGAGAGGACTCTGACAACCCTGGGTAGGGGACCCCAGGGAGAGGACTCTGACAACCGTGGGTAGGGGACCCCAGGGAGAGGACTCTGACAACCCTGGGTAGGGGACCCCAGGGAGAGGACTCTGACAACCCTGGGTAGGGGACCCCAGGGAGAGGACTCTGACAACCGTGGGTAGGGGACCCCAGGGAGAGGACTCTGACAACCCTGGGTAGGGGATCCCAGGGAGAGGACTCTGACAACCCTGGGTAGGGGACCCCAGGGAGAGGACTCTGACAACCCTGGGTAGGGGACCCCAGGGAGAGGACTCTGACAACCCTGGGTAAGGGGACCCCAGGGAGAGGACTCTGACAACCCTGGGTAGGGGACCCCAGGGAGAGGACTCTGACAACCCTGGGTAGGGGACCCCTGGGAGAGGACTCTGACAACCATGGGTAGGGGATCCCTGGGAGAGGACTCTGACAACCCTGGGTAGGGGACCCCAGGGAGAGGACTCTGACAACCCTGGGTAGGGGACCCCTGGGAGAGGACTCTGACAACCCTGGGTAGGGGATCCCTGGGAGAGGACTCTGACAACCCTGGGTAGGGGACCCCGGGTAGGAGACCCCAGGGAGAGGATAATGGTGGGAATGTTTGTCAGAAATTCTGAAAATAACTGGCAACAAATATGTTTTTACCCTAATAGGTGCCAATAAATGAAAACTAGTTTCCTGACAAGACTATACGTCATAATTTTATTTATGTTCATATATTTCTCTTTTTGCTTTTGAATCCAGGACTGTAATCTGAGTGGCTGTGACCTTCAGGATGCTAACCTCAGGGGTGCAAATGTTGTTGGTGCAAAGTTTGCTGAAATCTTGGGCCCTTTGCACATGTCGCAGTCTGTTGGAGTGTGTTTGGGTAGGACCAATACAAACCCTACTACTGATTAAGGACCTGCTAAAGGATGAAAAGAAGGCTCATTGTAGTCAAGAATGAATGTTTCTCTGCTACAAACATTACTTTTAATGACATAATTCTATAATCAACTTAATGATAATTGGTGACGACATTCAAAGGGGTCTGTACAATAACAGCTACTTTCCCCCTAGCATCATATAGATTGTTCCTTTACGTCTGCAAAGGAGGCTACTTTCCCCCTAGCATCATATAAATTGTTCCTTTACGTCTGCAAAGGAGGCTACTTTCCCCCTAGCATCATATAGATTGTCAGTAATACATGAATGAAATCCAGAAAGATCAAGAAATGCATTTAATTTTGTAAATAAATAAAAGATGTTAAAATAAAACATATTTTAAAAAATGCCAAAACGTTTTTGAGTACCTGCAAATTAATGCTGTTCAATTTTAAAACATTGAAGAAGTAACGTTTGAAATATGTTAAGATATCCGACTATCATAGATACGGGAGAACCCATGGCAGTGCTGTGAGTTTGATGGCAAAACTTTCCTTGAAATTACAAATATGTAGTTTCAAGACAATATGTGGTTAGGGATGGACCATTAAGTTTTTGTTAGGGGGGGGGAGCAATTTTTCTGAGCTCAAATTTAATTTTGCCGTCTTGATTTTGTGCAAGAAATTTTTTGAAATCCTAGAGTAGAAAGGATTGCTTGAATTTGTTTTCCTTTGCCTTGTTGTGCATGGATTTTTTTTTTTCTCTATTTTTGTTTTGCAGGAATTTTTTGGGGTAAGTCCCTATAACTAAGTGCGTCGTGGAAAATTTTACTTTCAGTTTAAAATTTCCTTCAATATTTTTAATTTATAAACATATCATAGGCTTGTATTGTAAGTGTGTTTATTTGGACTAATTTTGATATATATTTTCAGGAAAGAGTATTGTGCTATTTAGCGCTATTTTGCAGCATACATCTATGCACATTTTATGTAAAGAAGATTCGACAAGCAAAGTTTGTCATTTATAGGTTTTTTTTTCCTGGCGCTAGAATAGTTTAGATGGAGAACAGTCAGATGGTCATGAAGCCTTAGAAACGACGAGTGAGCAGTTCAACTCAGAGCAAGATATTAGTTGGGAGGAGAATGTGCCACAACAACCAAAGAAAGAAGAAAACAAAAGTCCACAAGTGAGAGCAGGCGACACCACAATCATAAGTAATCTGTACGAACAACAGTTAAAAGAGGAACATGAGATTAAAATGCGAGTATTAAGAAAGAAAGAACAATTGCTAGACCTACAAATTACAATTGCAAAAGACGAACTCGCACAAATAACTAAATAGATAGATATATAAATGTGCTCATTTTACTTTCCTTCATTTCATCAAGTAATCCGTTTACATTTTTGTACAATCGATGCATATGTTATTCATTTTTGAAAGCTTTTTGATTTATTAGCTTCTATAGGTTTTGTTAATTATACATTTCTGTAATCAAATTCTATGCGTTCTACGAATTAAAAATATTTATGCTTAACCAAGCACTTAAGTGTCCCCGTAAATTCACTCTTAAGTAATTCACTTACGAAAGTGTTCCGTAAACTTCATGCAACACGCTTTAGGAAACCCGTAACACAATCTTAAGTGCCTCACTTAAGTTTTATGCAACCGGCCCCAGGGTACCAGTGCTAGTTGTCTGACCTGTACCCTTTGACCTGGCCCCGGTTGCACGAAAGGTGAATAGTGCTATCCAACGAATCACTCTTATTCAACGGATAAAACTGATGCAGTCCAATACTCGGATCGTCCCCAGTTTGTCCCTCATATAACAATCACTGGGACCTTGGACAGAGTGGTCTATCCGATTACGTTAACCTGAAAGCTGGCTCTACTCCTAGTTACTCAAGCGTCTAACACGTGGGATGCAATGTCCTCGACTGCGCATGAGCAGCGCATATGCAAAGACCGGAATTGTTTCTTTTCTGGACTAAAATCTTGGAACTCTTTATTTCTTGCCTTTTCCCATTGCTTATAAACGTTAGCACACCATGAAGTTTTTTTGTATTTTCGGGCACTTTCCCTTGATAGGTCAACTTCAGCGTCTTTTACAAAGGCAAAACAACTCTCCTCCATGATTTTTGACCAAATGACGATTTTAAAAATATTTAAACTGACTAATAAAAATACTCGATCATTGTACAAATGAAACAAAGCATCACAATTTCTAAATTCTCCAGAGTGTTGTGTAATCAACGCTCTTAGAGATAAATATTGTAGTTCGTACTAAGATATGCAAAGTGAACTATATATATTTTACTTTATTTCCTCGGTGATCATGGTATTACAAACTGATACCATGACAATTCGGGAAATTAGTGATTAAATTTCCCGCAAGCCGAGGGAGAGTTTGTGGAAGTCCCGACGCCGTAGGCGGAGGGACTTTCACAAACTCTCCCTCGGCTTGCGGGAAATTTAATCACTAATTTCCCGAATTGTCATGGTATTACTTATAATTAACCCTAAAAGGACCGCCGATCACCCCTACCACTAGGAAATTGGCCTAAAATTTAGTAGTTAACTGACAAATGACCCAGAAATTAGTAGTTTACTGACAATTAAAAAAATAACAGTTAACTGACATTTTACTTATTTTAGTTTAAAATTGTTGTTCCATCGTTCTTAAAAACTGATAATCATTTACTAAACAGTGATCTAAAGGCTTCTTTAGACTTTGTATTCAATGTCACGTTATCTATAAAGGTCATCTAAGCTTGTAATCTTGTAAGACCTGGTGGAATATTGACACATTTTTGTATCGATTATTAAACCTCTCTGAACTTCACCACGAGTCTCAGTTCGCTCTTGACTCTGCATCTCGCCATGGCCTTGAGTGGTATTGTCAAAGTTATTTTGAGCTTTTATAGAATTAGCGATGAAGGGTCCACGTTCGAGCGTCACAGAGGTCGCGTCCCCATCGAATTTGCGAAGCAACTAACTCGATAGAGAACGCGCACAAACACTAATCGAGTTCATGGGCATCAAAGAACAACAAGCCAATAAATATGGACTCGGTTCATTCGAGTTAAAACTGTTCATGCAGGCCTGACAAGAGTGAATGAGAATGCATGGGAGCTGGAGCTGCCCCATCCGATTGTCAATCTATTGGAAAGCAATACAAGCGAGTTAAAGCCGCGTTCTTCCAGTTCTAGTTTGATAGGTGAGCAATAACTTACACAAAAAGACTTGATATTCTTGGTGCGTTTACTGAGTATTTAATACTAGCTTTTTGACAGGAGCCCATAAGTAGGAGCATCCATGCTACATATATTGGGTCTATGTCACGGCGTTTGAACAAGTTTGGCTATTTCTCGAAATTGACCAATCACTGTGCACTTCCGGTTTTATTTCCAGCAACTCGTTTTTTATTTGCAGCAACTCGTTTTATTTGCAGCAACTCGTTTTATTTGCAGCAACTCATTTTATATTGTTGCAACTTGTTTTATTTGCCGCGCAACTCGTTAACGATTTGCAGCAACAATGATTGGTCAATTTCATGTTCTAAAATAGCCAAATTTGTTCAAAAGCCGTGACAGATTTTAAAGCTACACGGATGCTCCTACTTATGGACTCCTGCTTTTTGGTCAATAGTTAGCTAATAGAAGATGACTCTCCGTGCTTATATACAAAAATAATGCACGCTGGGGTCTTGAAAGCTGCTAGTGGATGCACGAGCGGAACGCGAGTGCATTCAGCAGCCGTTTCAAGACCTCAGAAGTACATTATTTTTGTATAGAAGCACGGTGAGTCATCTTCTATTCGCTTTATAATATAAAATTAAACAGGCTTTCTGCTTTGTTTTCGCTGCACCGTGCATGTATACAAAAATAATGCACGCTCAGCAACCAATCAAATCGCGCGTTCTTGGGAGGTACACATAGTTTATATTATAAAGTCGTTTTAGTCGCACTGTTGAATAGTAAGATAAATTTAGTTGACGTCACCTAAAATAGTAAAAGCGCGCCAAATCAAGGTTGCTAGACCGGCTGGATGTTATCTAGATCGTTACAGCCAACTTGATTTTATTATTATTTTTTAAAGTACATGTCATCCAGAAAACAATTAATTGGACCAATAAAGTGCCAATAATTGTCCAACAAAAAAACTAAAGAGCAAAATACGAACGAAAGTGGTCCAAGTGGGACAAATGTGACTGGAACAAAGAGAAAAAGGCGATATTTAATGGTTTTACATTTAATCGTTACCAGAAATCTAAGACATGCTACTCCCGCGATATTAGACCAGCGGTCTACCTTCAGTCCGAAATACTCTTCGAAATTTCAACCAAAATAAATCAATTTATTAAAAATTAAACTACTCTAAGTTTGTTTAGAAATATCAAGCGCTTCTTTTGAAGCGGATAGATTTAAAAATAAAGTGTTCGCTTACGCTCGGCACAGAGTACGAACGAGTCACGGAAGGCACTTTGATATTTTCTATATGCCACAGGAAACCCAATCTGTATACTCGCGCTATTTAGGAGCCCCAAGCTTCATAGAACAGCGGTATAACACGTAAAATTCCCAGACTGCAAAGCTCTATTCAAAATGGCAGCCAAACATAACAGGAGCCAGCGTAATTTTGCTCTTTCCGTGCTCATAGACGCTTGAAAATGGAGAATAGTTCTTGTTGATCAACTCCAAAAGTGAGCTGTGTTTATCGACAAATGGAACCACTTTAGACTCGTTATTTAGAGCAGTTATTAGGTGCAAATGTTTCACGAATGGACACTACACACCAAACGAGCTACCCGAAAATTGCACTCTTCACAGTTTAGAAGGTAGGAATTTACAAAGTTTGGCAATTATGCCCGATTCTAGATTCCATGGTGACCATGTATAGACGCTTAGGTGACTTATGAAACTACGAAAAGGAATCACTTTCTCGAAGCGGAATTCAATTGATTTTATTGTGAGAACGTCACCTAAGAACTATTAATTGTAATTCAAGCTACCCGAAGTTTGTAAAATAGCGACGTGGAAATAAAATCCAATATTTATCCAAAGTCCTCATACATTTACTGTAAATTGTAGTAGCCATTTTGTGATCGTATTCGTGCAAAGTGAGCATGCGCGGCGGCCATCTTGTCTCATATTTCTGGTAACGGAGTGATATTTAATGGTTTTATTACCTATTGTTTGATAATTAGTACTTGCCTTCCTATAATATCTATCATTTAAAAAAACGAAAGTTAATAATTAATTAAAATTAGACAAATTAGTAGTTAACTGACAATTGGCCAAAAAATTTAGTAGCTAACTGACAATTGGCCATTCTCGTACCCAGAGCCCGCTCGTCATTTGGTTTGTCGCTGGCTCTGGGAAACCCTGTTGCTCGGTCGTCAAATTTTGACGACCAAGTCGTCAGAGCGCATGCTCATACTAAAGACCGCTGAGAGCGGGTACTGTGGAAGAGTCTACTGGCTACGTAGTATTTACGTTGGTTTGAATATTCAAACTAACAATTTCATTGGCTGATGAAATCAACAATGACTGATCGTATTTGATTGGTTCATGAGATCAACAAAGATTCAAACTTGCAAGGCGAACGAAAGGAATGACAGCGACGGTTGTATTTTCATACAATGGTATTGAATATTAAGCCGTTATTGAATTATAAAGCTATGGAAATGAGAGTGACTGTGTAGACATAAATTGATCTGAATTCGTAAAGGGAGATCTAACAATACATAAATTATAAAGTAAAGTAACGGCTACAGACACAATCGATCGTACTCGCTTTGAGCATTCAAAGGAATATTTTTATAATTCAAGAGAAACAATAACAAGTTGTAGCCTGCGTAGCAAGCGTTTCTTTTGGGGGAAATTAAAGGGCGAAAATGTTGTTTTCGATACGAAAATTCCGTTTTGGCCGCGCGAAAGCTAAGTCGAGTGCAAAAAGCCGGAATTAGGGGGAGGGGGGGGGGGGGGGGGGGGGGACAGCTATCCCAAAACAACTTTTTCGTATCAAAAACAACTTTTTCGCCCTTTATTTACCCCCAAAAGAAACGCTTGCTACGCAGGCTAGCTCTGTTGCGGTAAAGGCTGGACGATAAATACATGTTCTAATATAATCTTGCATGTGAACCTTCCTGTCTTCCGCTTTGTTATTGTTTCTCTTGAATTATAAAAATATTCCTTTGAATGCTCAAAGCGAGTACGATCGATTGTGTCTGTAGCCGTTACTTTACTTTTATAATTTATGTATTGTTAGATCTCCCTTTACGAATTCAGATCAATTTAATTTATGTCTACACAGTCACTCTCATTTCCATAGCTTTATAATTCAATAACGGCTTAATATTCAATACCATTGTATGAAAATACAACCGTCGCTGTCATTCCTTTCGTTCGCCTTGCAAGTTTGAATCTTTGTTGATCTCATGAACCAATCAAATACGATCAGTCATTGTTGATTTCATCAGCCAATGAAATTCGCTAAAATTTCAGGGATTCCCAGAGCCAGCGACAAACCAAATGACGAGCGGGCTCTGGGTACGAGAATGACAATTGGCCAAAAATTTAGTAGTTAACTGATAATCGCATACCCCCATCCATACCCTCCACTAGTGGTTGCTTGTATTAATTGCTCAAAAACCCGTTTAAATATCGGACAATAAAATGAAACACATATCTGAGAAATATAATGATTGGAGTTTATTTGGCACAACTATAGAATACCCCGCACAAAAAGTGTATTTATTAGTAACACATAGGGTTAAGGATAGGGTTAGGCGCGTAAATAAGCAAATAGGCCGTCATCACGGAAAGCAAGCATGTCAGCTGTTAGGTTTGTCACGCAACGAAGAACAGTTGCGTGACTAATCAGTCTAATCTCCTTCGACAGAGAAATGGCGTTGTCAACAATCACAACAACGGTTATTGGCAGCTATCCCAAACCCCAATACCTTTCTACTCCTGATTGGTTTCGTACGGGACAGGATGGGCCGTTTATTCAAAAGTATTCAGAGTCCGTTGAAAACGAAAGTAATAAACAATCATTACGTGAGACGCTCCTAAAAGCTATCAAAGAAGTTCTGGACATTCAAGATGGAATCGGAATCGATGTAATTACTGATGGAGAATTACGCAGAGAAAGCTACATCCATTATTTCTGCCGACGATTAAAGGGAATCGACTTTGAAAACTTGACAGAGAAGAATTGTCGTAGCGGAGCCTGGATCAGTTGCCTGCCCACCATCGTAGACAAAATAGAACCCATGGACACGAAACCATGGGTCTACGCCGAGTGGAAAGAATCCCAAAAGATGACTAAACGACCAGTCAAGATAACTTTACCAGGACCGATGACTATTATAAACTCTGTCTGCGACAGACATTATAATAATGATGTAGAATTGAGTCGTACTTTGGTGAAGATTCTTAACCGAGAAATACGTGCCCTTGCTGAATCAGGTTGCCATTACATACAGGTATTATACAATACACTCCTTATAATAGTTATTTTTATGCAATACAGGGCTGACTGTCCTTGTTCGAGACCAGTTTCCACCACCGAACAAAATATGGAAATACAGAGAAATAGAGAAAATCATAGTTAGTGATTTCTGAACTAGGTACCCGCTGTGCAAAGAAGCGTTCGATTCAATTCTAGTCTCGTTCCAATCCCCTGAGGAGGGGAAAGGACCGCAGGGGATTGGAACGAGACTAGAATCGGCTGCGAGGACATTCTCGTACCCAGAGCCCGCTCGTCATTTGGTTTGTCGCTGGCTCTGGGAATCCCTGAAATTTTAGCGAATTTCATTGGCTGATGAAATCAACAATGACTGATCGTATTTGATTGATTCATGAGATCAACAAAGATTCAAACTTGCAAGGCGAACGAAAGGAATGACAGCGACGGTTGTATTTTCATACAATGGTATTCCGTTATTGAATTATAAAGCTATGCAAATGAGAGTGACTGTGTAGACATAAATTGATCTGAATTCGTAAAGGGAGATCTAACAATACATAAATTATAAAAGTAAAGTAACGGCTACAGACACAATCGATCGTACTCGCATTGAGTATTCAAAGGGCTCTTTCTCAGTATATCACTATCCTGAAAAACCTTTGTTATTCAAATCAAGAACTCTTTGTAGAACGAGGCATACAACAATATGAACTACGTATTGTTATTCAAATTTTCAGGGATTCAGGACGGTGATATACTGAGAAAGCCCCATTCAAAGGAATATTTTTATAATTCAAGAGAAACAATAACAAAGCGGAAGACAGGAAGGTTCACATGCAAGATTATATATTAGAACATGTAAGCTTATTTATCGTCCAGCCTTTACCGCAACAGAGCCAGAGAAGAACCGGTGATGAACGTCGAAGGGATTTTAAACGGCTACACGAAGATAAATGTACAAACTTGTGTACTTGTTAGTTTGAATATTCAAACCAACGTAAATACTATCCATTTAATTTAGGAAGACACTAGATCCCAACATTCATTTCCATGTTGAGCCCGTAACTCTTGATGGTCAGTTGGAAATTATTATCGTGATCAAACGGTAGGCATTCGGCAATTTAACGGAAACCCCTCGGTTTTTCATCGTGCTGACAAAATGGCTGACAGGCGTGAAGACGAGAGAAGTCAATCCTGTTGTTGTTATTGAGGTAAGACACGCTATTTATGTTTTATTTACAAACATTATGTTATAATTTGACGTCTGAGTTCATGTGTACATAAAGCAATAAGCTTAATAAAATATAACTCAATTTTTGCAGAATATCCCTCTGCCATTTGCTCTGGTGTACAAATAATAAATTTGTATGGCTCTCATATGAGCTGGATGTCATCTTCACTTCATCTTCATTAGCATCATATGGAGTTGGGTTTGGAATCTCATCAGCTTCCTTAACATAGGTGCGAAAGAAGAAATTGTCATCTGGCACTTCAGCTTTCCATTCCATGATTTTGCTCTCTAGGTTTTCTTGGTCAATCTTAGAATGCCTAAATCTCACTACAGCTCTATACATGTGGTTGCGAATATCTGTTCTGCTTGGATAGAAGCGTCTATTTCCAACAGAGGGAGACGGCTGGTTACTAAATAGTTGCTTCTTTACAAAGATGTTAAGATGGCGTTCCATCTCCAGCACACTTATGACACCCTCTCCCACCAGTTTCATATATCTTATCCACCAGATTTTGATCTATTGGCAATTGGAAGCCTGATTCCTAGAATGAGAATATTGGTATCTGCGCTTGTTATGCAACGTTACTAGCATCCTTAATTTTGTTCTATTTTGTCCATTATTTATTTTCGTATTTGCTTGTTATTTATTCCTTTCTCTTGAGACGTACTATCCATTCTTCACAGCAATTATCTTTTCAGCATTCACAACCCCCTCCCCTCCCCCACCCCCTTCACTCTATTTGTACACCTTTCCTTGATAATTCATAATTTTATTCATTAGTCTTTATTATTTACCATTTATTTACATAATTTATCCGTTACTTGTATATATTCTATCCCTTCTTTTCATTTATTCATCCTAGTTTTATTTATTCCACTTATCATATTTTAATCCTTACCCATCATTTATTTATTCCCATCGGTTTGTTATTTTTATTTCTATTTTTCTATCTATATTTCGTTTTAATTAACACTTTTTACTCTTATCCTTTATCGTAATCATTAATTAATATAATTATTACTATTATTATTATATATTATCATCATCAGCAGCAGCATTATTATTATTATTGTTTATCATCATCATTATTATTATTATTAATAATTATTATCAATATATATCATCATCTATTTATTTATTTATTCCTCCACACATATAAGGTTTATCACAGCACCACCCTCCCCCCTGCCAGTCTGCAGCCATCCTCCCTTCCCCTGTCCACCTAAAATATAAATTTTCACTTTATTTTCATAAATCGCCTTTCTTCTATGTCCAGTCTTCTCTTTCAACATTTTTTACCCCATCCTCTTTCCCCAGCCCCACACCCAAAAATTCACCTCCCATCCATCCACTTTTCTTCCACATCCTGGCCTCCCCTTTCAACATTCTCTCCCCCATCCTCTTCCCCTAGCCCCCACTCATAAATCCACCCCCTCATGCATTCACTTTTCTTCCTATCCCAGCCTTCCCTCCCAACAATCTCTGCCCATCCAGAAAATAACACTCATCCATTTCCCAGTTTTCCATTTCCCATTTTTCAATTTCCCATCTCCCATTTCCCTGCGATGGTCCGAATACCCTGCTAGCTCTATCGTTCTGGAATAGCCAGTCGATTATCCAAAAATGGAATGTTGTCCCATTGAAGATTAAAGTCATTTTTTTGCCAAAAGACTGTGATTTTTGCCATTGTTTGGAGCTGTAAAAGTAATGAATTACAGCATGAATAACCCCATTATAATTGTTACAAGTTAGCAAAACTAAACATACTGTAGTTATAAAGTTTTTAATAGTAATTGTGTGTGTGTGTTTATGGGGGAGGGGGTGGGTGGGAGGGTGTTGTTGGTGGTAGTATATGGGGGGAGGGGGCATTTATTTTACTATTATTTATTATTACTAGAAAATTCACAACATTTGCAGGCTGTGTAAACATGGCACAATATATGAAATAATAATTTATGACCTGTACCTGTTTCGCCGAATCCCTTGCTTTGGTCGCAAACTCTGAAGCATGACCCGGTTGTGATACTGCTGGAAACAAATCCACTGAAGGGACTTGAATAAGAAACGAACTTTTTCACCCATGGTTGATCGACATCAGAATTGACACAATGGGCGGCCGTAGCTGCCTCCATTGTTCGTAGAAATTGCAAATATGTGTATCGATCGAAGAAGTACAAATGATATACGTATGTATTGATAGTGACACGATTTGATTTTCGCGCGAAATTTAGATTTCTCAGGTTAGGCTCTGACCCAATGTAACGCAGGCTCAACCTGGATTTGGATGTTTGATGTTCGTCCAAACACGCAAATCCATATTATTTTTCTATTCATTTACAATTCAAAAAAGTAATTCACAATTACTCGCCAAGACGTACATTTTATGCACTTTCAGCAAGAAATGTGTACTAAGTTCTTTATTTCTGGATTGCGATAGGAAGCGGCAAAATGACTTATGTGTCGTGAGGGAGCAGTACTTCGTATTCATTGCCCAGAAAAGAGAAAGTTTTCAAATTGAAAACTATGGCGCTCATCAGAAGCGCTAACAATTCCTAGCAAACTTAGGAGGGTAGGAGGGTTTGAATTCAAAGTTTTTACTGTCGGCATCCGGCCAGTTTAGAATTTTGAAGAAGACACAGCGTCAGTTTGTATTTTTAAAGGATTTGAACTTTGATCTAGTCTGCATCTAATGTTTACATAATGATTATACTAATATGTGGTCTGAAACGAACGCATTTTGAAATCCTTTCGCGATCGTGACACAACAGGTCAAATTACACGTCACGATAATAATTTCCAACTGACCATCAAGAGTTACGGGCTCAACATGGAAATGAATGTTGGGATCTAGTGTCTTAATACTACGTAGCCAGTAGACTCTTCCACAGTACCCGCTCTCAGCGGTCTTTAGTATGAGCATGCGCTCTGACGACTTGGTCGTCAAAATAACAGGGTTTCCCAGAGCCAGCGACAAACCAAATGACGAGCGGGCTCTGGGTACGAGAATGCTGCGAGGAGACAAGCCTTCGTTCGAGGAGACTATGGTTTATGTAAATGAGGACGATTTTGTTAGAGCAGATGAGAGAGAGGGGGGGGGCACAAATATTTTTTCTACCGGTTTCTCTGCAGGAATTGTTTCGGAGTTGTGTAGTTCTTTTGGGTGGTAGGGTTCTTGCAGAATTTTTTTTGGGAACATTTTTATCTTTGTAGGATTTTTTTTCCGCCTCCTATGCAGACGTCGTGTGGCGACCCTGTGGTGACACTGTTTCTGTCTGGAACAGAAATGATTGTCACGGAACGCCAAGCATTTTATAAGGATATTATTATAATTGTACATATTATTTATTATTATTTTTAATTTATATCTATATATATTTCGGTTAATCTCTTTTTGATACGTAAGTGTTGAAGAGTAATGAAGTAGATGTAGATGCAAGCGAGCCCATACTTACAAAATGTAATTTTGCAAAAATTCGGAAGCCGATTTTCGCAAGTATTTTTAAATTTCGCGATTTGGGGAGTAAAACAGAATCTGTTTCACTAGTCTTACGCGGCCTACTTTTATTTTGTACATGATATTTTCACGCGAAAACTAACCATTCACAGATTAGCCTTATGATGTTGAAGTTTTTTGTGGCCGGCTCTGGGGGAGGGGGAAATGGGGGGAGGTGGAAATGGGGGGACGGGGAAATGGGGGGGAGGGTGTAATGGGGGGAGGGGGTAATGGGGGGACGGGGAAAATGGGGGGAGGGGGAAATGGGGGAGGGGGTAATGGGGGGAGGGGGTAATGGGGGGAGGGGGAAATGGGGGGAGGGAGAGAGGAGCAAGGGTGCAATCAGCTGGAAAAATTCGACTTTTTCCGAACCCCGTTAGAAGTACTCCAAGCACACCTTTTCTTGATAAAAGATCCCTTCCTCTCTTGACTACACGCATCCATTACTACAACTTGATATGCTATGGTTTGGCCACTGTGGTCAATTTTTAGGAAAACACATTGGAAAACACAGGAAAACACTAGATAGCAATGACCTCATTCTCGTACCCAGTGCCCACTCGTTATTTGGTTGGTCAAATGAGGAGAGGGCTCTGGGTACGACAATGGCAATGACCTAAACCAGGTCAAGATTTGAATACAGTCAACTCTCCGCTAACGGACACTCTCGTAAGCGGACAGCTCTACTTACGGACACCTTTTCAAATCCCCGTTTTACCTCCCAGTCAAACTCTGTATTTACACATTCCCGTAAGCGGACACTCTCTCGTAAGCGGACGCGGACACTTTTGAAAATGAAAATTGGATTTTTCTTTTGTTTACGCTCTCTCGTATCGGACACACCATATAATAATGGACTTTCGGCAATGGAATTTGTCTTTAATTTGCAATAAATCAACAAAAATATGACCTTTTACGGAGCAACAGAACAGTGGGGATCGGTTTTGTCAAATCTCCATTTGTCCGCGGGGAAGCAAGGTGTACGGTTCAGTTGCTATTTTTCTCTACCGATTAAAACGTAATTAACTCTCCCGTAAGCGGACATTCACCCTATTTTTCTTTGGTGTCCGCTTACGGGAATAGTTCTCATAAGCGGACAGCTCTACTAACGGACACTTTTTTCAATTCCCGAGGGTGTCCGCTTACAAGAGAGTTGACTGTACCTGAATAAATGAAACGTAATGCATGCTTCGATACACTTCACGTCCTCCTATTGTTATCGGACCTTGAAATTAGCCCGGCGAGCTTTATTACGAGCCACGTCAGCCCGGTGAAGAGTTCAGGGCCAGAGTTCAAAGGCTGGAAATGATGATGGTGTCTACAACGGTTATAGGCAGCTATCCTAAACCTGACTATTTGGAAACACCAGATTGGTTCAGATATTCAAGTAGTGATCGCGACTGTTTTAAAAAATATCAGAACTTTGTGAGCAAATTCAATACGACAGATGAAGTTGACCACTTTAATAGTTTGACAAGAAAAGCAATTGGAGAAGTCTTGGACATTCAAGATGGAATCGGAATCGATGTAATTACTGATGGAGAACTACGCAGAGAAAGCTACATCCATTATTTCTGCCGACGATTAAAGGGAATCGACTTTGAAAACTTGACAGAGAAGAGTTGTCGTAACGGAGCCTGGATCGGTTACCTGCCCACCATCGTAGACAAAATAGAACCCATGGACACGAAACCATGGGTCTACGCCGAGTGGAAAGAATCCCAAAAGATGACTAAACGACCAGTCAAGATAACTTTACCAGGACCGATGACTATTATAAACTCTGTCTGCGACAGACATTATAATAATGATGTAGAATTGAGTCGTACTTTGGTGAAGATTCTTAACCGAGAAATACGTGCCCTTGCTGAATCAGGTTGTCAGTACATACAGGTAGTATTTTAATATAAGCTTACAATAGTATTTTAACTGTTCGTCCTTCGAGACAGGTTTCCACCACGACCAACCACCGAAAAAAATCCCGGAAAAAATATGCAAATTCAGAGAAATAGAGAAAATGAGAGACCGATTCGCAGTGCAAAGAAGCGTTCAGTCTATAGTTTATGTAAATGAGGACGAATTTGTTAGAGTGCCAACACTAAAACCGTGAAACAGTACAAACTAATTAGTGCTAAATAGCACCAATGGAACAATAGAAAACAAAAGACATTGCACTATTTAGTGCTAATTAAAGTCAGCACTGTTTCATAGACCTTTTCACGGATAGACCGGAAGTAGCTGAACAGCACTAAGGCGCGGTATTGCACAATATACAATATACTCTTATATATATATAGTGTATATTCTGTATAATTATACACCAATGTATATCGGTCCAAATATACATAATATACTCTTGTATATATATAGTGTATATTCTGTATAATTATACACCAATGTATATCGGTCCAAATATACATAATATACTCTTGTATATATATAGTGTATATTCTGTATAATTATACACCAATGTATATTGGTCCAAATATACACAATGTACTCTTGTATATATATAGTGTATATTCTGTATAATTATACACCAATGTATATTGGTCCAAATATACACAATATACTCTTGTATATATATAGTGTATATTCTGTATAATTATACACCAATGTATATCGGTCCAAATATACACAATATACTCTTGTATATATATAGTGTATATTCTGTATAATTATACACCAATGTATATCGGTCCAAATATACACAATAAACAAACTGAGTATACTGTGTATATAGTGTATATATAGTGTATAAGCCCCAACCAAACTGAGTATACTGTGTATATAGTGTATAGCCCCAACCAGACTGAGTATACTGTGTATATAGTGTATAGCCCCAACCAAACTGAGTATACTGTGTATATAGTGTATATAGTGTATAGCCCCAACCAAACTGAGTATACTGTGTATATTATACAATAGACACTTGTATATTGTGTATATGTATACACTATAGACACTATATACAGAATATACACTAGCCTCTGTGGTGGACTTAGGCAATATACACAATATACGCAATATACACTTTATACAATAGACACTTGTATATTGTGTATATGTATACACTATAGACACTATATACAGAATATACACTAGCCTCTGTGGTGGACTTAGGCAATATACACAATATACGCCATATACACTTTATACAATAGACACTTGTATATTGTGTATATGTATACACTATAGACACTGGGACACTATAGACATATTTTTTAAATTATGTACTTGATATGCTTGTTCAATATACATTTTATACCATTTATGTATAAACATATATATACAATATATACAATATATTCAATATATATATACACTATATATACAGCAATATGCAGAAATTCTGATCCAACCAAGGATATAGTATATAACTATATCGGGTGCAATAATGGACGCGCGCGCGATTCAAAGTATACAAGCGTGGACTACGTGTAGTAGTGTATTGTTTATAAGCAGCGCTAAAGTTACAGAAAAGTTGGAAGGCGAGAAACTAGTGTACATACTATTCTAAATCTCTAGACTATCCGTACAAAGTTTCATCATCTAGCCTTTCAAACGGTTTTATTGATATAGACTGAAAATAATGGTATTTCGGCTGAGTTGAAAAGCCGTATTGAACTCGTTCTTACTGATGAGTTCTGCTCAAAGAATCGACTCGCTCAAGGACAGCAAAACAAACTTGACGGTAATATTAAGCGGGTGTACATATTAAAAGCGGGCATCCACTGTAATATATAAACAAACGTGCGTGCGTGACTGTTGAAACGTAAATTAATATTCAAACATTCACTCTTATTTGACTCTGAGTTTTGCATAAATTGCCGGAGCAGCTTTTGGTAATTTTTCTAATACTTATTACTAAATAAAATTATAATAGAGCCCAAAAGCAGGGGAAAGGGAAAATAATAACTGAGAATCACTAAGTTATCAGAGTAGGAATGGAAGAAAGGATGTCTCTCTATTCAGTAAGAATAAACTCTGTTGAGATTTGATCGTTTTGACAGTAGAAGAGCAATTAGTACAGATAACGGTCCCAGTTTTAAAACACATTAGACAATAAATACAGAAGAATACTATGCAGAGTAGATCAAGTACTATTCCAGCACGTTCGTCAAAACTATTACCGTCAAGTTTGTTTTGCTGTCCTTGAGCGAGTCGATTCTTTGAGCAGAACTCATCAGTGAACAGGGGCGTAGCGTGCTTTTTTTGCAATGTACGCACATAGCAACGAGCGCCAAAGGCGTGAGCTTCTAGGGGGTGAGGGGACGTATCACCCCCCTGAAAATTTAGAATTCTAGAGCCTTGGAAATACCATTTTCTTCGTTTTCCAGCGGACTTTCTCGCTACATAAATACATAGTAAAATGCATTTATCACTCAGTTTTATGGGGGGATTTATGTAAAGGTTATATAAAGGATTCAGAAAAGGATTTATGTAAAGGTTGTGTAAATGATTTATGAGTATTGGTTAAAGGATTTATGTAAACAGGTTATATATACCGCTACCGTTATATATAGCGATATAATAACACGAGGCGAAGCCAGTTTTTTGGTATTTATTTTGTTTGAGACTGTACTAACTACAATCATCATTATACATGCCTACAATGACTGACTGAAAGGGGAAATGTATTGGGGGACACAATCTGACGAGCGGCGAAGGTGCGAGCTCGTAGGAGGATGCGGGGGTATGCTCCCCGAAACTTTTTTGAGTTATAGGGTCTCCAAAATAGCATTTTCCTGCCTTCTGTGAGTAGTTTCCAGCAAGTAATCTGCCGTGAGCTGTTAAGATTTTGTCTTAGATTTCATTTTATTTTAAATATTTTTATGTTTTTTTATAATATATACATATATTAAGGATTTTAAATTGTACGCACGTGCGTACAGGCGTATATGCACGCTACGCCCCTGGTGAAGAACGAGTTCAATACGGCTTTTCAACTCAGCCGAAATATCCATTATTTTCAGTCTATATCAATAAAACCGTTTGAAAGGCTAGATGATGAAATTTTGTACGGATAGCCTAGAGATTTAGAATAGTATGTACACTTTCTCGCCTTCCAACTTTTCCAACTTTAGCGCTGCTTATAAACAACACTACTACACGCTAGTCCACGCTTTGGTACTTTGAATCGCGCGCGCGTCCATTACCCACAATGCACCCGATATAGTTATATACTATATCCTTGGTTGGATCAGAATGTCTGCATATTGCTGTAAGTATAGTATATTCTGTATATTGTGCAATACCGCGCCTCACTCCTGAACGGAGTGCATTCTGGTCTAGATTCGGCACAAACACAACAATCCAGGCGCCATATGGGCTGCAATAATGACACGAAATACTCCTTGATGGTGTACCACGTATAATTTTCATTTTATGCTCTTCAAATTGCCGTTATACACAAAGAAAAGAAGAAAAATAATAAAACGAACCTTTCTCGATATCTCGTGTCATTATTGCAGCCAAGCACGGCTCACCGAGGCATGATAAGTGAGTTTGTTTATGTTCTTCCTTAGTTCTTCGATCCAAAATGGTGCTCAGATTGTTGTGTTTGTGCCGAATATAGTCCACAATGCATTGCGTTCGACCACTAGCTTCCTGTCCGTGAAAAGGCCTATGGTTTTAGCGTTTGCACTCTAGAGCAGATTAAACTTAGGGTGGACCATTAGAAACCTTGGGGGGGGGGGGGGGGGGGGGGGGGTAAAACAATTTAGGCACAAATATTTTTTCTCTGCAGGAATGTTTTTGAGTTGTGTCAAGAGACCATAATACTAAGAGAGCGAATCTCGTACTGATGTGTGGCCCATGCTCGTGGCGCTAAATCTATTTTTAGTAAACCGGAAGGTGAGCACACTTCAGCGAAATCTGACTTCCGGCAGAAAAAACTCTTTCGGTAAAACGCCGGCTAGCTGTGAATGTTGTTATTGCTGTTATCATAATGGTAAAATTAAAATTAAAACTCTTGCAACAAAGGACAAGACTGGAAGTAAAAACAAAAAAAACTGACTTCAAGTCCTAACTACGACTACCAGTCGTCGGTTTTTTATTGCAAACTGGTTTTGAGAAACGACAACAATCAAAAGCGACAAGTTTTCAAACATCGCTAGGTAGAAATAGCACACACTTTAATTTACAGTCGTTTGGCGAAGAAAGAAAGATCTATACACGCTTACCTTCACCAATCTTGTTTGAATCACTCGTATTCGTATTAAAGCCGTGTTGACTCAGTTTCACTTTCACTCTCAGGTTGTTGTTGTGTTGTTGTTGCCTTTTTTTTTAACTCCAAAATACTCCTAGTGATGTACGAGCCACCAAACAGATCCAAAAGAGACTCATAGTAAGCTTAGTGTTTCACTTTGAAGGAATAGTTTAGAAGATATTTTTCGCTTTGAACGTGTTTTTGAAGCGGCTGTTCATCGTGCTATAAAACTGCGAAAACTCAAGGCCAAAAGCAAGCACATTTCTTTGTGAGTTGTGAAGCGAGGCCGAAGTTTCTTCTTTTTTCGTCGAATTCAGTACTTTCAATCCATAAGTCATCGATTCCATCTTTTCTTGTGAATACTCTCTAATTGTTCAAAGCAATAAACGAAGAACTGGAAGTACAAATATCAGCGACAATCAGCAGGCTTGTAGTTGTAGTTTTTGGTTTCCATGTGAGTTGGTCAATCCCGATGTTTTTTTTTACTCTTTTCAAACTTTACAACTCCTTTTCAAAGAAATCAATCCCTTACGGTGTTATATGAAGCCATTTCATTTTTCATGTAGAATAGTATAGGTTGAACGACACAATCGATCTAATTTCTCGAATTTGATTCCGCAGCAGTTTCTTATTTACATAAATGGCGGGAAGCGCGGCGCACCGCGTTGAAAGTCGAAAATTCAAAAATGCTTTCAACTTTCAAAGCCGGACTGAAATTCACTGTCTGCTCCGTAGCAGTTTTCAATTTACTGTCGTCTTTTGACATGAACGTTATCGTCCCGAAATTTACGAGCTTTTAAGCTATGTTTTCCTTGATTTTTTAAATGGTTTTAGCGGAAGAGATTTTACTGCCGGAAGTAAAATTTTACTGATGTGTGCTCACCTTCCGGTTTACTAAAAATAGATTTAGCGCCACGAGCATATCCCAACCATCATTCCGCGCGTTTCGCTCTCTTAGTATTATGGTCTCTTGGTTGTGTAGCTCTTTTTGGGGTGGTAGGGTTCTTGCAGAAATTCTTTGGGGGACATGTTTTCTTTGCATGTTTTCTTGTGCCTGATCACAGGCAGCCCAAGCAATACATGTGTGGTGTGTGCGGACGTGATTTACAGGGATTTACAAGACGCTCAAAGAGCGTATACTCGGGCATTACAGAGCTTGGGCTTCCTGTGGTTTCCTAGCTCGCAGTCGATCGTGTTTGGAGAGCGTTGCGTGACGTCGATAAACACGGCTGCGAGGGAGACTATATTTGACATTGAGATTCACTGAAATTATATTTTTCAAGGCAGAGATCTATTGGGAGATCAAATCCTCGCTCTCTAGCTTTCGACAAGTTATCCCCGACAAGTTATTTCGTCGTGGCGTTGATGACGGCCTATTTCTTTGATGAAGTTTTGAAGTACGATTTTTACGATTCTTTTTCCTTCTGAATGTTTCAAACGTGGAATCAAATAAACTTCAATCATTATATTTCTCAGAAATGTGTTTCATTTTATTGATACCTTTTAAACGTTTTTTTCACGGCGTGACGGCAGTCATGCAGCAAGCACAGCGACATTATCTGTTGAGCATAATCTTGAAACTCGATACGAACAACTATATTTCGCATTTTGTGGCCTACGAAAAATAAATAAAAAAGAAAGCTCATTTTATAACTTGGGCTTCCTCCGGAAGTGCCCGAATAATAAATTTGAACATACCTTGGTCCTGTGTTGTTCTTAATGGTATTTTACGTCATTCTGGCTGGTTTTTAGCTGTTTTAGAGCAGTTTTTGAAAATTTAGCCCACCAGTACATTTTTATTTACTAACTGCACTAACCAAAATGACTCTGGTAAATGCTGTTCCGTTTGCCAAATGCTCTCAGCCCAGGTTCCAGGGGGCCCTGGCCCTGCTATATTAGGACTGGTGAGACGTGCCGCTGGACAGGGTATGGTTTTTGGCCTCTCTGTCCTGAACAGGGTATAAAATTTTATGTGAGTCTGTCCTAAACAGGGTATGGTAATGCACGATTGTCGTTGTTAAATATGGTTTTATCCAGTATTTAGCCATCCGAGATCCGAGACGTTGCCGGTCTTTAGCAGGTCATCAGTCAACATAAAACGTGTTAAAATTGTGTAAAAGAAGACAGTGTGTATGTTGTCCTAATTGTCCTAAACAGGGTCTTAAAATAGAGGGTGTAGTCCTAGACAGGGTAGGTATTTTAGATTGTTTTGTCCTAAACAGGGTCAGGGTTTCAAACCCTCAGCGGCACCCCTATACCCAAACATGGGTCAAGTACACCTCCCCCCCCCCCCCCCCCCCCCCCCCCCCCCTGGGGGTGAGTGCCAGATCCTGGGGCACCCCATATAAAAACCACAGGGAGCCCAAGTTGTGATTTTGAAATAGTTGGTATGAAATTCTTCCTGTATTAATGTATGTATATATATATGTTTGTTTGCCTCAGGTGGATGAACCAGTGCTTGTCCGTTATCCAGATAAAGCATTGGAATATGGCATTGATCATTTGGCTGAGTGCTTTGAGGGGATTCCAAGCAGCATTGCCAAATGTATACATCTGTGTTGTGGATATCCTTTACATCTTGTAAGCTGTTTTCTATATTTTATTTATAAGTATAAGACCAAGTAATTACCGGTAACTAGTTACTGAACCTTGGTATAAATTAGAAAACTATTGGGTTTTTTTGGTACTCCAGTATAAATAATAATAATAAATAAGTTCTTGAGAAACGCATCATACATAGTCTCGATGCTTTAACAATTAATAAGGACAAAACAGTGGCAAAAGGTAAATAGAAAAAGGTATTAAATATTCCTAGTAAACAGGAAGGTTTTAAGTGAAGATTTGAAGGCAGCAACGGAGGCAGAGTGTTTTAAGTTTTCAGGGAGATTGTTCCGGCTCTGCATGGCATAAGTAAGTAAATAACTTTAGTTTTAAAAAAACATTCCATCTGCATGGAGCTGACTTTGCATATTTAAAAATGTATACTAGCTATAGGTATTAAAGCAAATAAGAGATTTCCAGGCCCAAAGTATGCAACTAAACACGGCTGCGAGGGAGACTACAAATAAAGTACCCGGCCTATTGTGACTGAAACTTATATTTGTTCAAAAAAGTTGTTTTGGTAGAGGGAGTGTCAGAGGACTGCATGCATATAGTAATCATTCATGCATGCACGTTTGAGACATCTCAATAATTATTAAGAGTTTAGTATAAACATGAGAACGGATATTAGTCATTAAGTCCAATAAAGATATAATAAAGATATATCACTTACTGAAAAGTTTTTGTTTGGCAACTATAGCTTTGCCACCATTGCTGCTGTTGCCTGATGAAGACCGATGGTATTGTTTGCAGCATAGCCTAGTTAATTACCAAACCAAAACTTTCCAGTAAGTGATTAATTAATATTATTAGCTATTTATACTGGCATTAACAATATACTTGATAAAGAAACTACCGTATTCAGCGGCGTATAAGCCGCACTCGCAGATAAGCCGCACCCAGAGTTTGGCAACGCAATTGGAAAAAAAGTTTTTTTGAATAAAATTAATAGAAATCACACATCGAGTGGAATCTTGAGAAAGCTATATGCTTTGCGTTATCGGACGTAAACTCCCAGAGAATACTTGAAAGGCTTACCAATAATTTTAACTTTGTAATAGACTACGGTAATCATAAAGACACTTTTTCAATGGAACTCTTTACGACAAATCACGATCCAATGCAATCCTATGACTGATTAAAAACGTCTTTCCCACGTACCAACTTTCGGCATTATCAGTTCTAAAATCTAAGGTTCGTTAGCGTGCACGTGAGAATGTTATGTTTGAGACATTGACACATGTTGTGTTAGCACGTGAACCAACCCGCTCATCAATGAAAAACACTTTAGCAAACCGTTAGGTCTTGTAGTAAAACCGTTAGGTCTTGTAGTATTTCATTCATATTTATATATATATACATAAATATTTCCTTTTTATATATCTATTTGTAAATGTAATTATGTCTTAATTAAGTGTCCCCGATTAGTGTACCACTTGTGGTATGCTAGAAGTCTGACACGTTAATATAGTTTATGTATGTAAAACCGTTAGCACGATTGTTAAACTGTCTGAAAAGGTGTTAGCACCCATTAATTTACCTGTTTAACGTCTAACCAATTGCCAATGCTTTTAGGAGTAACTAACAGTAAATGTACGTACTCTTTTATACTTTTATGTTAATTATATGTACATTTCTGGTACCAATTCCCGATGTTCTCCAAGATAAGCCGCACCCCCAACTTTGGATCGCGATTTTCGGAAAAAAAGTGCGGCTTATACGCCGGTGAATACGGTATATGATGAGCATAGACAGACAAAGGAGTCGTTTTGACCCCTTGAAAGGGGTCGTTTTTGTGACCCCAGGACGACCCCTTCAAAAGGGTCATTTTGACCCTTCCTTGAAGTGACTCTTCAAGGGGTTATAACAGCTCTTTTGATAGGGTCATTTCAACCCCTTCAGGAGTCATAAATAACGACTCTCCGAAAGGGTTAAAATGGAACTACTCTTTCAGAAGAGTCAAAATGGCCCTTCAAAGAGTAATTTTGATAGACCCCACGAAGAGTTATTTTGGCCCTTGGAGTCAAAATGACTCTTCTAAGAGTAATTTTCATTGACTCCTCAAAGAGTTATTTTGGTCAAAGGAGTCAAATTAACTCTTCAAAAAGTAATTATAAGTGACTCCATAAAGAGTTGTTTTAGACCTGTTGGGAGTCAATTTGACCAATTGAAGAGTATGTTTAGTTGACTCTACAAAGAGTCATTTTGGCATCAAGAGTATGCAAATTTTGGACCATAGTAATCAAAGAAACTGAAGCAGCACCAGACAATTAAAATGTAGACACGTATGATTTAATACTTCCTTTATTACAGAGTGTTAGGTTCTGAAAATATACAAAATTGAAGAGCTTGGTGATTTCAATGTTTTTTTTCAACTCTTCGGCTTACATGCAGCCTTAATCTTTTATATACCTAAATATCAATGTTTAAAATTATGACTCTTTCTTGGTGTTGCAAGGCACCAAACCTGAACCTGCTTGATCTACATTCACATAACTGGCACCAAACCTGTTCTTGCTATCTACATCCACACCGGCTTGTATGGCACCAAACATATCCTCTTTTTAAAGACCTATATTCAAATAGATGACATCTTTTTTATTGTTAGTTTTTGAGGACACACTATACACTTCTCTCAGTATCTTGACTCTCAATCTGTTATACTAAGTGGGACACCAGTCACTGGGACACCTTCACTACTGTCCCGGGCCGACCTGGGACACCTTATATATATTGTGCATTGTACTTAGCACACGACATGTATATCTCAGTCTGTTTTACCAAGTGGGACACCGGGTCACCTAACATACTGTCCCACTGTGCCGGGCCGACCCGGGACACCTCTACATACATTGTACTTAGCACACTTACATGTATATCTCAGTCTGTTATACCAAGTGGGACACTGTCCCTGGCCAATCCGGGACAGTATGTTAGGTGAACCGGTGTCCCACTTGGTATAACAGACTGAGATATACATGTAAGTGTGCTAAGTACAATGTATGTAGAGGTGTCCCGGGTCGGCCCGGCACAGTGGGACAGTATGTTAGGTGTCCCAGTGACCCACTTGGTATAACAGACTGAGATATACATGTACATGTAAGTGTGCTAAGTACAATGCACAATGTATATATAGAGGTGTCCCAGGTCGGCCCAGGACAGTAGTGAAGGTGTCCCAGTGACCTGGTGTCCCACTTAGTATATAACAGATTGAGAGTCAAGATACTGAGAGAAGTATATAGTGTGTCCTCAAAAACTTACAATAAAAAAGATGTCATCTATGTGAATATACATGTATGTCTTTAAAAAGAGGATATGTTTGGTGCCATACAAGCCGGTGTGGATGTAGATAGCAAGAACAGGTTTGGTGCCAGTTATGTGAATGTAGATCAAGCAGGTTCAGGTTTGGTGCCTTGCAACACCAAGTAAGAGCCAAAAATATGTGTATCTATATGTACATCAAAAGATAACTAATTAATTGTCTCTGATTAAAAAATATGTTACAATTAAATAAAATTTTAATATATAATACATCATAATAGTTTAAATTTTATGGCAATAATCTTGGTGGTTTACTGAAGTGCAAACGATTTACAGAATCTTCATAGAAATTAGAAAATTTCTTCTAAACATGCATTTCAGTAATTTCTGTACAAAATAAAGTTACAATATTTGCCTTCTCGTGTGGGCAACTGCAATCATTATATGAAGCATCTATCAGTTTTACCATGAGCCCCCTATTATACATAAGAATATGTATAATATGCAGATGTCGATAGCCCCACTTCAACTAATTGACAGCCAACACGAGAAACTACAAATAGTTGAACTAATATCGACTGCAAAATATATCTCATGAGTAAGGACACCAAAATTGAAAGCAAAACTTCATTTTATCCGGTTGACGCATTTCATAAAAGTTCTATAGACAATTGAGTTACAATATTTGCCTTCTCGTGTGGGCAACTGCAATCATTATATGAAGCATCTATCAGTTTTACCATGAGCCCCCTATTATACATAAGAATATGTATAATATGCAGATGTCGATAGCCCCACTTCAACTAATTGACAGCCAACACGAGAAACTACAAATAGTTGAACTAATATCGACTGTAAAATATATCTCATGAGTAAGGACACCAAAATTGAAAGCAAAACTTCATTTTATCCGGTTGACGCATTTCATAAAAGTTCTATAGACAATTGAGTTACAATATTTGCCTTCTCGTGTGGGCAACTGCAATCATTATATGAAGCATCTATCAGTTTTACCATGAGCCCCCTATTATACATAAGAATATGTATAATATGCAGATGTCGATAGCCCCACTTCAACTGATTGACAGCCAACACGAGAAACTACAAATAGTTGAACTAATATCGACTGCGAAATATATCTCATGAGTAAGGACACCAAAATTGAAAGCAAAACTTCATTTTATCCGGTTGACGCATTTCATAAAAGTTCTATAGACAATTGAGTTACAATATTTGCCTTCTCGTGTGGGCAACTGCAATCATTATATGAAGCATCTATCAGTTTTTACCATGAGCCCCCTATTATACATAAGAATATGTATAATATGCAGATGTCGATAGCCCCACTTCAACTGATTGACAGCCAACACGAGAAACTACAAATAGTTGAACCAATATCGACTGCGAAATATTATCTCACAAGATACATTACTACATGTATATGGAATACTTTGGAATACTTGTACGACTGATGGTTAAACCTTATAGCTGATTCACTCTTGTATATTGACTATGCACTGATCTAGGCATGCATGACAAAATATTTGCTTCTATTCTAATGACTAAAATATTTTCAAGTCAGTAGTTAATTTTTTCTTCGCCGGATTATCAAATCATCCACGAGTTTGCATGTATTACTGACTGATACATGGCTGTTCATTATGACTCTTTATTTCAGTTACTGGTATTGTAATCTACAATCTAAATACTGTAGTATATTAAAAGTAACTGTTATTATACTTAACCTATTTCAAACGACGACGACATTAGATTTCCCAGCTTGTAAACTATCCATTGGTAAACAACGAATAATCTGATGCCGGTCAAATGAGTTGGAAGTGATGAGGACTCTTGAGTCTTGTGACTCTCAAAAGCCAATAACTTCGATACCTGTGAAAGTGTCAGTATTTATGTTCATCAAGAAAGTAATACAATAGAATCAAGAGAGAACAAATCGACTAAAACGTGCAAGACGCGTCCACGAGTATTTGAACCGATCGAACTCCCGAAGGAATTCAACGCTTCAATCGAAGCGAAACGTTCAATTGCAAACAATTCGAGTCTAAATAAACTAAAAGAAAATATAGAAACTCAAGGAAACTTACCTATTTGAGTATACAATCGTGAGAAAGGCTTGAAACCAAAGATAAACCATGGACGCTAGCAGCATACAACCGTCCGCCATTGTGATGTGTCAAGAAGAACGGTCGATTGACCGCCAAATATTCAAATCGGTCACACACTGTACACGTGCCACGTGACCGTGACCGCTAGGGGTAGGGGGTCAGTAGAAAGAACAGTTTCTTGCGTTGTTATTCAGTCGGTATCCAACTTCAAATAATTTCAGACAATATCCCGGAAGAAACTATTCCCGTCTGTATTATGTATAGGGTTGCGTAACTATAGACATTTACAGGATAATATCGAAAAGAAGTAAATCGTTTGAAAATCATATCGCGATGAAAGGCACACAACTTCGTATTTTTTGTTTTGACAATTTCAGTAAAGTTTTCACGAACGTCTTGATGTGTGCTGATCAATCATTTCTAGTTAGATAGTTATGTGTTTGTGATTACCCTTCAGAGAGGGTTGTTTTAACTCCCAAAAGTGTAGCCCGACTCCTTTATAAGGAGTCGTTCAACTCCTCAAAGAGTCTTGTGACTCTTATAAAGAGTTGCATGATCCTTGTGAAGGGTTAATTTAACCCCTGTTTGGGTCATAACAACCCCTTTGGGTTAAAACGACTCACTCAAAGGGTCAAAATGACTCTTATGGTAGAAGAGTCAAAACAGCTCCTTGGGGTCAAAACGACTCCTTTGTTTTTACAGTATATCACCCATTTTCAGGGTTTGAAGGCTTCAGCCCCCCTATATGAAACTCGCTCCATGCATGGTCCCTGCTTAATATATATATAGCAATTTATTGCCCCCAATTCTCAAATATGATGTTTCAAATCACACATGTATGTTGTTTCAGTAAATAAGTAGTCATTCAAATAATTATATTACCTTGTCTATATCACATATGAGAGACTGGGCTACCTTGTCTATATCACATATGAGAGACTGGCTACCTTGTCTATATCACATATGAGAGACTGGCTACCTTGTCTATATCACATATGAGAGACTGGCTACCTTGTCTATATCACATATGAGAGACTGGCTACCTTGTCTATATCACATATGAGAGACTGGCTACCTTGTCTATATCACATATGAGAGACTGGCTACCTTGTCTATATCACATAGAGAGACTGGCTACCTTGTCTATATCACATGTGAGAGACTGCATGGCTACCTTGTCTATATCACATATATGAGAGACTGGCTACCTTGTCTATATCACATATGAGAGACTGGCTACCTTGTCTATATCACATATGAGAGACTGGCTACCTTGTCTATATCACATGTGAGAGACTGGCTACCTTTCTATATCACATATGAGAGACTGGCTACCTTGTCTATATCACATATGAGAGACTGGCTACCTTGTCTATATCACATATGAGAGACTGGCTACCTTGTCTATATCACATATGAGAGACTGGCTACCTTGTCTATCACATATGAGAGACTGGCTACCTTGTCTCTATATCACATATGAGAGACTGGCTACCTTGTCTATATCACATATGAGAGACTGGCTACCTTGTCTATCACATATGAGAGACTGGCTACCTTGTCTATTTCACATATGAGAGACTGGCTACCTTGTCTATATCACATATGAGAGACTGGCTACCTTGTCCATCACATATGAGAGACTGGCTACCTTGTCTATATCACATATGAGAGACTGGCTACTACCTATGTCTATATCATCACATATGAGAGACTGGCTACCTTGTCTATATCACATATGAGAGACTGGCTACCTTGTCTATATCACATATGAGAGACTGGCTACCTTGTCTATATCACATATGAGAGACTGGGCTACCTTGTCTATATCACATATTGTCTACCTTGTCTGTCTCATCACATATGAGAGACTGGCTACCTTGTCTATATCACATATGAGAGACTGGCTACCTTGTCCATCACATATGAGAGACTGGCTACCTTGTCTATATCACATATGAGAGACTGGCTACCTTGTCGATATCACATATGAGAGACTGGCTACCTTGTCTATATCACATATGAGAGACTGGCTACCTTGTCGATATCACATACGAGAGACTGGCTACCTTGTCTATATCACATATGAGAGACTGGCTACCTTGTCTATATCACATATGAGAGACTGGCTACCTTGTCTATATCACATATGAGAGACTGGCTACCTTGTCTATATCACATATGAGAGACTGGCTACCTTGTCTATATCACATATGAGAGACTGGCTACCTTGTCGATATCACATATGAGAGACTGGCTACCTTGTCTATCACATATGAGAGACTGGCTACCTTGTCTATATCACATATGAGAGACTGGCTACCTTGTCTATATCACATATGAGAGACTGGCTACCTTGTCGATATCACATATGAGAGACTGGCTACCTTGTCTATATCACATATGAGAGACTGGCTACCTTGTCTATATCACATATGAGAGACTGGCTACCTTGTCTATATCACATATGAGAGACTGGCTACCTTGTCTATATCACATATGAGAGACTGGCTACCTTGTCTATATCACCTTGTCATATGAGAGACTGGCTACCTTGTCTATATCACATATGAGAGACTGGCTACCTTGTCTATATCACATATGAGAGACTGGCTACCTTGTCTATCACATATGAGAGACTGGCTACCTTGTCTATCACATATGAGAGACTGGCTACCTTGTCTATATCACATATGAGAGACTGGCTACCTTGTCGATATCACATATGAGAGACTGGCTACCTTGTCTATATCACATATGAGAGACTGGCTAGCTTGTCTATATCACATATGAGAGACTGGCTACCTTGTCTATATCACATATGAGAGACTGGCTACCTTGTCTATCACATATGAGAGACTGGCTACTGTTCCCCCACAATATTTCCAGTTTGTCAACCCTCTCCTACTCCTGCACTATTGGAAACCCTAGCTCTCTTGAATTGAATACTTCATTCACAGATTTGTTATTTTGTCCCTTTTCTCGTTTCTTCATTTGTTCTCCTACCTTTTATTCCATCTTCACTTCTATATTTTCTATCCGTATTTTCATTCAATTTTATCATTCATCCTTCCATTTTTGTTTATTTGAGTTTATTAATCTATTTACTGATTTATGATAATATAGTAGCATTTTTCTTTGCTTTTTTCAGTTAGTTGTCGGAGTTGTCAAAATAGCAAGTAGCAAAGTGGAAAGCGTTGAAGAAATAAAGAAGCGTTTACAGCAGATTCTCACAGTTTTGCCTGCTGAACGTCTCATTGTTGCTCCTGACTGTGGATTGGGATTTTTACCATCTCATCTTGCTGTACAGAAGCTTAAGAATATGGTAGAAGCAGTAAAGTCTTTATCTTGATTATTGGGTCAATCAACAGTGGCGGATCCAGGATTTTAATATGGGGGGTTCCAGAAAGCACTACTTCCTGCATTTTAAGGACAAACCATAATTTCAATTTCGTTATACTTAGCTGAAGAATATGATTGGCTTCACAAGGGGGGGGTGGTGGGGGGGGGGGGGGGGGGGGGGGGGGGGGGGGTCCATGGAAGCCATGGAACCACGCCTGGATCCGCCACTGATAAAAATAAATCAAATAAATCAAAATAAATTGCTGTTTAACGTGTCAATCAATCAATCAATCAATCTAGCTGGCCACAAGTAGAGTGATTATTCCAATAAACCTGAGCACTACTAACTAGCTGTCAGTGTTTATTAGATGCAAAGAAACAAAAGAAAACAAAAGAGTGAGTGTCTAATAATGTGTATTGGTGTAGTCAGTAATGCCCAGGTTTATTGGAATGACTCTAGCCTTATTTGGTACTAAAGAGTGATATTTCAATTTTTTCTATTATTCAATTCCTACTATTTAGTACGAATTAATACAAACCATTGCACGCTTTTAGTGTTGGTACTCTACTATTATATATTCTTTAAAATGGTTATTAACTAGTCATGGTGGTATGTCATCTGGTGATTAAATGCAAATTTTGATGTAGTTTTAGTCAGTTCATGAGCATACAGATGTGACTAGGAGTAGTAGTGATAATAATCAATGGGGATATGAACTTAAAACTAATATAAAAGTTATAACTACCTTTGATATACATGTAACGTGCGCTCTGATTGGCCAAAGGTGTATTCCGCGTACTCTATATGAGAGCATATAGCACAGTTCATGTTCAAACATATATAGCTTATTTTTCACCTTAAGTACCCCAAAAACCAAAAGACCGGTTTCATTTTTTTTGACAATCAATCTAATTAAATGGAATTTATCAAATCTAATTATATTTCATCATATATTAAAAATATTTTTCATATATTTTTTTTCATATTGGGAATTCATTAGCTAGGGGTCGGGTATACTGGGTAATCTTCTTATTAGGTGGGACGTGGTGTAATGTATTTTAAAGGGGACTTCGTGTCCTATTGTACAACACCTGCCTTATGGACGAATCTTGAAAATTTTTGTAACGAACAAAATCGAAAAGTTGCCTTAAAATCATAATTGTATTTTATAAAAGATAGAATTGAAAGAAGACTCGAGAAGTGCGAGAAGCACTGGACTACCTCGTGCCTTAATTCTCCTAACACTTCTCTCCAATTCCCGCGTGCTTCTATAACTCGATACATAGAGCACGCTGCCTCGTTTTCTATTTCTTCAGTAGTTGTATGTAACACTGATACGCGTTGCAATAAATCTAGTATTTTTAATAATTAAACATGGACTACTGACTTTTTACTCCCAGCTGATCCCTTTGTTTACACAAATAATTGTGATAATGATATAATTATGGTAGTCGTTAGTTATGATGGTGGTGATGGACTATAATGATATGAATAACTTAAAATTGTGGTAAAAGACAACACTACAATATCGCCAGAAGAAGCAGAAATGGACATAACTTTTTCGCGCGCAATTCTGAAGCGAAAGTACTGGGACCTAGTAGTTTCGACACGTCTTCACTTGTCTTGGTGCTCGGTGAATGCTGAGTTTCTAGTTCTGTGCTGCTGTGCAAACCTCGCGAAATATCAGGTAAAAAGCCGTTTATATTTGTTTTATCGAACGTATACGATATTCATGAACATTATTATGGAAGTTCCTGGAAAGTTTATACATGTTTTTCGCTGCTTTATTCCTGACACTGAACGAGGTGACAAGATTTCGCTCGAGTTCTTCAGTTTTCTTGCTCTTCCCTGCTCTTCCTTTAGTTCGTGTTCTTCTATTTTTCATTTTTTCTTATTGATATTGTTTGTCTGCTTATTTTATCGCCTTTTCGTTCAATTTCTGTGGCATTTTATCAAAACATTTCACTGCCACACGATGTTTTAAAATTCATGTTTCGCGCCATTAAGTAACCCCTAGCAACAGCGATGGCGTGTTCTTGAGATCACGTGGTTTTACAATTTGGAATAATAATAATAATAATAACGGTTTATTAATTGGACAATATATCCACAGAGTGGCTCTTCACTTGTCCACTAATCTAAACTATCTACAATAAATATTAACAATTAATTGAATTATGAATATAAATAAATATAGAATAAATTTGAACTCGGCGCTTTGAAAACCCTATCTAGCCTGAGTGCCAGGGGTTCCTATTTTGAAAACCCACTAGCTTAAATTGATTCTAAATTGCACGAGAAAAACCACAATACACATGAACAAATTTAGCCAAAAAATATGGAGTATTTCACTGAAAAAGACCAAAATTCTCAAGCAAACAAACCCAGCACGCGCTAGATAGCGTCAGGAGCGCGCGCAACTTTCTTGCCATTTTTTCCCATCTTTTTTTTTTTTTTTTAATGAAACAACGCGGCTTCCAAAGGAAAAAACAGTGGTTTTATACTCGTATTCTCGTATCCTAGATGTAATCAGAACTTTCGGTCAAGTTTTAAAATCCCAATGCCCGACCAGATTGCAACGAAAAAAAATCTTGTTTAACGGATTTGTTTTCAATTTTTGAAATCTTTGCATAGATTATTATTGGGATTCCTGTGCATTGCTTTATCAAAATCAAAACTATTTTATTTCAAAATACCTCAAAGATTAATCCGATTAAAAATGAAAACTAAAAGGAAAGAACAAGAGAAAAGAGAGAAAATGAAACAAAGCAGGAAAAAAGAAGGAAAAAAACATTAAAAAAAGATCGACTCCTGTGAGACTCGAACTCTAGACCTTTGGCTCCATGTTTTTGGTCACGGTCCCACCCCTCCCGTGTCAAAGGAAAGACGAAAAAGAAAAGTCGAAAAAAGAAAAAGAAACAAGAAATAATGGGACGATTCTCCCGAGACATTCTAAGAAGCTGAGACATCGTATCGGTTTACGTAAAGGGTGAAGATTTCGGCCCCGCCCGCGCTATCCCGGTGCTACATAAAACTAGGTCCTAACCAAAAGGCCAGTGAGGGAGGGTATATCCGGCCCCTAAGCCATAACTTCAGATAAACCCTATTAGACCATTGCTCCATCTAGTCACTCATTTTATATTAAGGTGTGATTTTTGTATTCGGCGAAGCTTCATTGGTATGCTAATACGTAGTGTAATAGTCCTTAGGGACGTCACGTGAATAAGATTTGGAAATTACAACAGTCCGCGGGGACAGTCATAAAATAATTACATAGATGCAGACATTAAGAAACTGGGCCAAAATAAATACACGAGGAAAGTCCCGTGTGGCTTTATTCAGTGGAGTATTTATTACAGAGAAAGTGGTTGAACACTAACAAAATGTAGATCTTTATTTCTTACTCTTTGCTTGTGCTGTGTTTTATTCTCTGGCTTTGGTTATAATTGAAAAGTTATTCAAGGAAAACTTGTTCATCTGCATCTAAACGAGCAAGAAAACCTTGTCAATAGAAAATTGTCAAAGAAAACTTGATGACCGTCTACATGATCACTGAACGAAACTTGTCAAATATACTTGTCATGGAAAACTTGCTCGTGTAGACGCGGCTTTAGGTCTAGCGGCGATCGCGACTTCTGGTTTTATACTCGTATTCTCGTACTTGCTTGAATTATCCTAGATGTAATCAGAACTTTCGGTCAAGTTACCGTTTTAAAATCCTAATGCCCGACCAGATTGCAACGGAAAAAAAATTATTTAACGGATTTGTTTTTAATTTTTGAAATCTTTGCATAGATATATTATTGGGGTTCCTGTGCATTGCGAAACTTGTCAAAGATACTTGTCAAGCTTGCTCGTGTAGACGCAGCTTTAGGTCTAGCGGCGATCGCGGCTTCTAAAGGACCTTTTTTTTTTTTAAGATTTGTTTTCAAATTTTGAAATCTTTGCATAGAAAGGAAAGATTTCGTAAATACTGTATACATTTATTTATTGTGTTGGTAGTGGCTTGTTTTCAGTTTTCTTTCAGTGATATAATATAAAATGCCTTGCATTGCATTGCATTGCATTGCATTGCATTGTATTGTATTGTATTGTATTGTACTGTATTGTATTGTATTGTATTGTATTGTATTGTATTGTATTGTATTGCATTGCATTGCATTGCATTGCATTGTATTGTATTGTATTGTATTGTACTGTATTGTATTGCATTGCATTGCATTGTATTGTATTGTATTGCATTGTATTGCACTGTACTGTACTGTACTGTACTGTATTGTATTGTATTGTATTGCATTGTATTGCATTGCATTGCATTGCATTGCATTGTATTTGTATTGTATTGTATTGTATTGCATTGCATTGCATTGCATTGCATTGCATTGCATTGCATTGCATTGCATTGCATTGCATTGCATTGTATTGTATTGCATTGCATTGTATTGTATTAGTGCTGTCTATATATTGGATACCTGATCAAGCCATGAATTCATTTTTCGGTCTCACATTCATACTTTAGTATTGTATTGTAGTAGTGTATGTATTATAACAACCACATTATAATCACTCGATTTAGCTTCGTTTATTTCACTTCGTTGTACAATTTCTTAATCATAAAACTTGGCAAATACAGCTACGCACACTCGCCCCTGGTTATCAGTATCTCCCGAATTCATGAGGTCCTCTCCGTACCAGATTCTCAGCTGCCGAAATTTCTCGAGCCAGAACGGGACTCCGTAGTTAACAAAGACCAGTTCGTCTGACACTAGATCATCAACTCCTGGCAGATAGTACCATTTGTTGGCATTCTTGAAGTACGAGGATTCGGGATAGATGATGTTGTTCTCTTGGTCTGTTACTACTACGTTTAGTGGGAAGTTGATGAATGATGAATAGTGGTGGCACCCCCAACGGCTGTTGTACGCCACGTCTTTGACGCATCTGTTGGGAAAGGATTCAGAGTAATTATTTACGAGATTTAGCAATAAAATAACTGTTTAAATGTATTTTAGCGCTACCCTGGTTCCAGAGGCTTTGTCAAACTCTATCACCAGAGTATTTTAGCGCTTGCGCACTAATTGGGGACACTGTACTCTCACACACACTACCACTGCATTCTAATATTCTATACATACAACTTTCAGCGCACTAGTTCGTTTTCATGGAGGGAGGAAAACCGGAGTACCCGGAGAAAAACCCTCGAAGCAAGGGAGAGAACGAACTGATAGCATAGCATGCTTGCAGGGTGCTAACACAGAAGGATATAATTACAGTACCTAAACCACTTCACAATAAGATATGACATCTCTTTTATATAGAAATCAATTGCAATCCAATTGTATTGTATCCATATTGAAGCCACAATCACGCGGCTTCAGTTACAATCATGAGTTAGTGCGTGTTAGTCGTATGAGTCAGTCACTGAGGGTGGTCACGGCCAATTTCAAATAACCTTCATCATCATTATCATCATCATCATCATCATCATCATCATCATCATCATCATCATCATCATCATCATCATCATCATCATCATCATCATCATCATAATAATAATCAATTTATATAGCGCTATTTCTAATTTATCCAATAGCGCTTTACAATAAAAATAAGGTATCATAGCCAATGAATGAATGAATGAATGAATGAATGAATGAATGAATGAATGAATGAATGAATGAATGAATGAATGAATGAATGAATAGACTTTATCTATCGAGGGTGGCACGTGACAGTTTGTACAAACTGATGACCCTGTGGCCCTCCAAAAACTATAATAATAAAAATATATAAATACATTTGGTAAAATGGTTCGGTATACAGCCTTTTGCAAAAATTCTGTCGCGACCAAGTATATAAGTATATCAGTATATCACTATATACCAGCGTGAGTCCCGCATGCCCGCACGATACCCGTACACGCATTTCAAGATGGTTGACTGTACAAGCGTGGATTGGAGAGCCATGAATACAATACAAGCTACACACGAAAGTTAGTTTCACATTCATTTGATAGTATAAATCTTCGGGTATACAGTGATATACTGATATACTTGGTTGCCACATAATTTTTGTAAAAGGCTGTATATAACGGGTGACAATAAATATAATAATTTATATAATGCATGTCATATAATAATATAATATAATAATATATCTACATGTATATAATATATAATGGAAAAGCACATTTACACATTTGCACATTTACACATTCGCAACATCACATGTATATATTCGTTTTGCGCATGTGGAACCCAGAGTCTATAGATTCAGTAGCCTGCGTAGCTTGGCGGTCTTTAGCCTGCGTAGCTTGGCGGTCTTAGGGGAAGGGGGAAAGGGGAAAGGGGAGGGGGATAGTCGCCTCCTCTCCTTCCCAATCCCCCTCCCCTTTCCCCTTTCCCATTCGCCTTTCCCCTAAGACCGCCAAGCTACGCAGGCTATAGATTCAGTAGAAGTATACTGCCATAAGAATGCCGCGGCCTTAGACAGAAGATTTCAGGTGGAGAGTTGTATTTCATCGCTTGTAAATGTGCAAATGTGTAAATGTGCTTTTCCGAGGTGGACAACCTTAATGACATTGACTGTATATATAATATAATAAAATGCATGTCACCTTTTGAGCCTACCCCCACCCCCCCCCCCCCCCCCCCCCACCCCACCACATGCAACCATTCTGCGCGCCTCAGTTTGATCTTTCTGATTTTCTTTATTATGCCCCTTTTCTCAACCTCCGACTTTTCAATTTCGGGAACCATCTCTCGTAGCAACCGGTGCATTAGCGATGACATTATCTAGTAAAACGATTCAACAAGTAACTTGTAGTAGCTATCACTACCTTATATTTCCAGACAAGTATACAAGCTTCATGGCTGCGACAAGCTTAGATTCACCCATGTAGACGAAGTGTCCGTACCTGTTGTTTGTACCTTCGAAACAAACAGGGAACTGGCTAAGCTTGGTCCATCCTCCGATCTTGCCACCTAGAATATTTGAAAGTTACAGCACAAATTAGTCAGTATAACATTATTATAGTAAAATTATTATTTAGCGTTCCGTAACAAATAGAATGTTTTGGCAAACTGTTCTTCTAATCTTTATTCAAGAAGAAGTTTGGTTGACTCAGCGTTGATGTTCAAAAATTACTCGTCTTTTTGCAAATAATGTCTATGTACTGTATAACCTGCTAAGTATGGTCGTGTAGGGCGCCGTCTTGTGGGAAATTTTTTGTTTCATTCTATCCTATCATTGTCATTTTTTTCAGAACTATTTTACTGTCACTCTCACTTATTGACATCAGATCTCTCCTAATGCCGCTATCATAAACGTGAAACTGTTATATTCGATTCTCGTTCATCTTAATTTATTGCCATCAGATCTCTCAGTCCTAATGCTCCCATAAACGTAATATATTCGTTTCTCATTATTGTCTATCTTTTGTATTTCTGTTTAAAGCTCTTCTTACCCTCGCCAATACTCAAACATGGCAGAATCAGCACAATCAGACCACACAAGTAAAAGGAAGACATCGTTCTTGCTTGGTCGTCTCTTCACAGTATGTCGCGGTGACGCGAGCACTCCGCATTCATGGTCAGTATTTAGATAGGTCTAATGACCCTTAATGAAACGAGGGGGGTGTCTGACACTGCCAAACACAACTAGTAGTAGTAGTAGTAGTAGTAGTAGTAGTAGTAGTAGTAGCAGTAGCAGTAGTAGATAGTAGTAGTAGTAGTAGTAGTAGTAGTAGTAGTAGTAGTAGTAGTAGTAGTAGTAGTAGTAGTAGTAGTAGTAGTGTAGTAGTAGTAGTAGTAGTAGTAGTAGTAGTAGTAGTAGTAGTAGTAGTAGTATCAGTAGTAGTAGTTTATTTCCAGTAGTAGTAGTAGTAGTAGTAGTAGTAGTAGTAGTAGTAGTATATCTAGTAGTAGTAGTAGTATAGTAGTAGTAGTAGTAGTGTAGTAGTAGTAGTAGTAGTAGTAGTAGTAGTAGTAGTAGTAGTAGTAGTAGTAGTAGTAGTAGTAGTAGTAGTAGTACAGTTATAAGATTCTCTCTGAATGGCTTGATAGGGGGACGCTGCCGTGATATGTTATCTTACAATGGACATTGTATCACGATAGTCCGGAATATTTAACCATCACAAACCTCTAGGGATGACTGGATTCTCCATGTATCGCCCTGTTTTTACAACAGTGTCATTCTACGCCTCCCAAATAATGCCCTCCCCTCCCCCTCCCCTCCCCCTCCTCACAACCACACACTCCCCTTTCTATATGATAATAAAAGTAAAGCAAACATGTATCATTGGATGGTATTTGTAGGTGCTATGATAAACACAATATAGTAGTCTAATTAAAAACTAATTAAACAAAACAAACACAATAAAACCACTAGATATTAATGTTCAATAAAATAATTATAGTTTATTTAACTGTTTGTTAAAGGGATAATTGCAATTTCCTCAGCAAACAAACATAAACACCAAAAAAATTGGTGACGATCATACGGACAAATACGAGTTAAAAGGATTTTTTTTTGCAATTGTCTATCCATCCATCTATCCATTCACTTATTCATTTCTAAAAAGTGCTTTCGTGTATTCGTTGAATCGTTATTTTCTGTCTTTTCCCTGTCCTTATTAAACTGTAAATCGAAATGCATTGTTGGTAAGTTTCCGACAACAGGTCGTCATGACGACACACAATATCCAGTCTTGATGCAGGTACAAAAACCGTTTTACAATAACTGAATAACTATTGCTGCTTTGCAATCAATCGCTGGTGATTTAAGGTGGTTCCAGCATAATGAATGACCTGTTTGCCGTATTTTTTTAACTCGCTCGCTCCGCGTCAATATTGCTTGGATTTTATTATGCTTAACACAAATACTAATTCAACTATTCTGCTTTTGAAAGGTTTATTCAAAATTATCATTGTAAGCCGCGTTTGTGAATGCCAGCTGATATTCAAACGACACTATTTTCACTAAAACTGCTACAAACGGTTTTCCCTCGTACGATTTTTTTTAAACTTCGTGAACGACCTTTTAAGGTCCATAGAGATGTTCTGACGAGGTAAGAAGGAAATTGTTCGAGCAGAAGTCACGTAACAACCGATAGGTCCAAATATTGACAACAAAAATATGAACTGGTGATTTCGGCTCGATCAATTTCCTTCTTACCTCGTCAGAACATTACTAGGGACCGTAAAAGGTCGTTGACGAAGTCAAAAAAAAAATCGTACGAGGGATAATTACCGCAAACAAACATTTGGCAGCAGTTTTAGTGAAAATAGTGTCGTTTGAATATCAGCTGGCATTCACAAACGCGGCTTACAATGATAATTTTGAATAAACCATCCAAAAGCAGAATGGTTGAATTAGTATTTGTGTTAAGCACAATAAAATCCAAGCAATATTGACGCGGAGCGAGCGAGTTAAAAAATACGGCAAACCGGTCATTCATTATGCGGGAACCACCTTAAAGTCAAAAGAAGCAGCGTCCATGTTGGAGGTACAAACAAGAGAAGCTAATGAGCAATGTTTTTTTTAATCGGGAACCAACATGGCCGCCACGACGTCACGTGCAAACCGATTGACGAAGAATTAGAAAATTCATCTTACAAGCCAAAATCAGGCGCCATCCAAACGGCGTTTTCGTTTGTAGACGAACTTTCTGTCCACATGAGAGTTTTCGAAGGAGGGTTTATCATGTAATTTCAAAACTCATATGATAATCATTTTTTTTTGTCCTATGAGTTTTGAAATTACATGATAAACCCTCATTGTTCTTGTCTGTCCACTTTGAAAAGCGTTTTTGAAACGTTTACTCGAGTTGGACGCAAGGCGAAACCGAGGGGGAAAAGGATTTCAAATTGAAGGAATGGTCAACGCTCATCGTGCGTCCATCGATCGAGTTATGGATGCACGCGGGAGGCTGCTAAGCACGAGAGAAGTGTAAAGGCTGATTTAGACGGCACGACTTTTGCCTACAACTGTCGCACACAAATTGCTCGCGCTTACCTACGGCACGAATCGTTTCGTGTAAATCAGCCTACAACTTGCTCACGACTGTTGCACACAACACGAAAAAAGTTGTAGGGATTTTGAATCATGTTTCAAAACCCTGCGACAGTCGTAGCCAAATAAGGTAAAAATATGGCGTAAAAGTGGCGTATCTTGAAACAATTTTGCCGAAGGGGGGTAGCGCGGGGAAGGTATTTGACTTTAAAATGTCGGACAATGTAAACAAAGCTCCGGTTTCCAAGAAAGTGAAACAAGAATGGTTAGAGGAAGCCCGGGGGGGGGGGGGGGGGGGGGTACTTGACCCATGTTTGGGTATAGAGGTGCCGCTGAGGGTTTGAAAACCTGACCCTGTTTAGGACAAAAAAAAATCTAAAATACATACCCTGTCTAGGACAACACCCTCTATTTTAGGACCCTGTTTAGGACGAAGGACAATTTATATTGACTGATGACCTGCTAAAAGACCGGCAAATCTCGGATCTCAGATATATGGCTAAATACCGGTTAAAACCATATTTAACGACGACAATCGTGCATTACCATACCCTGTTTAGGACAGACTCACATAAAATTATATATCCTGTTCAGGACAGAGGCCAAAAACCATACCCTGTCCAGCGGCACGTCCCCGTATAGCCCATATATGGGCTAATTATATCTAATTATATACTAAAAGTACAGGTGCCAGTTGTTCGAATAGCGCTATCCACGGATTATAAGTCCTATCCAACGCGATAAAACTGATGCAGTTATCCAATCAATTTTATCCGTTGGATAGGACTTATCCGGTGGATAGCGCTATTCACCTTTCGTGCAACCGGGACAAGAAGCCGACAATATTTATAATTAATATTTCATCAATACACCTAATTTCAAAAACGTTGTCCAATAATAATCAAAAAAGCCAAATAGGATTTCATTAAAAGACAAAAGAAGTGCACTCAAGCTGAACTGTTTCTTTTGTCTTTTTGAATGAATTCTATTTGGCTATTTGGACAACGTTTTTGAAATTAGGTGTATAATAAAATCATTTTCACATTTTTTATAAAATGAATAAAAAAGATAATTAAAATAGCTTTTCACACTCCTACATTCATAAAACAATTCACAAACGCAAATTAAATAATTGGTAATAACGATAAAATAAATGAGATCCTAAACAAATAACTAATCATAGAAATATTCATTATTGTCCTGATCTTTCATCTGTATTTTTTTTGCTTTCATTTCTGTAAAATGCTGGCGTTTCGTTTGTGAAAACTGGAAGTATTCTCTATTAAGAACAAAAAACACAAATTAACTGAACAATAAGCTCTTTACTCGTTTATTTGTTAACTTGACATCCCTGATCAGTTGGTATCTCATTATTTCGTTTCGTGTACGCTACTGCGAGAGGAAAATTCACGAGTTAAGCCGCGAAAAAGCTCTTCTCCCGCGTCATTGTTTACCTTGATTTCTCACATCTGATTATCTGCGCTTTGAAACAGTTTACTTTCGTGATAAGTCGTTAATTAATCGAACAGTGGTTTTTAGTTTTTCTAATAACGTCGAGCACGTATTTTAAAGGTGCGAATTATATTTTCAAATGTCTTTTGTTTTTCAAGATTATTTGTCTCTCATGTAATTGTATCTCATAAGAGTGTCAAAGAAACACTAGCTCGATATAACGTGTATAAAAGTGACCCTACCTTGACATCGAACGCTATAGCTGAGTATCCCATGCCACTGCTGACATCATCATGTATTATTTGCTCATCACCTTGGTTGCTCTGGTCTCTACTACTGGTGAGTATATACCATGTTTTGTTATAGTGAATTTAAGTTTTATTTTATTTTATTTTTTCACCAAACATGTTTTTTTCTTCCATCTCAGTCTCGGCTTCCCATTCCTTTACTTTCTTCCGTTCTGTCCTTTGTTGCTTCCCGTTAAGTTTTATATATTTTTATTTAAGTAATGTATTTTAAAACTAAACCAGTTTATTTATATATCCACAGCAGCTGAATCTTCAGCTAGTGGGTGGAAGCAGCTCAACCCATACAAAGTATGCTTTCAGGCCCGAGGCAATGTGTATGGTTCGCTCTTCAGCTTCACCCACACCGGTCTGGTAGGAGCCCTCAAACTCGAATACATATCCGGCCATGTGCGATGCGTTTCGAACACCGCATACAATAGTCGTTGGGGGTGTGGTCATTACAATCCGTACGCCAACCATCCTCTGAATGTCATCGTAACTGACAGGCACAACCACGTGATCTTTCCTAAAAAGGAATACATCAAGTAAGTTATTTTTACCTGGAAACAATTTTAAATTAGTAAAAGACTTTTCACGTTTTAACTTTACTAGTATTAAATGTTCTTCTTGGTATGACTGTGCCAGGTTGCCCCTAAAGCCCCTATGTCGAACAAATGTGTTTCAGTTTGCCAAACATTTTGGAAGAACATCACTCCACTGTAGCGTTATTATTTGATTTCACATTTGACTGTCCTTGTTTTAGTTTAATCCTCTCTTCAGACGCTTGGGAGATGAGGTTTATATACCCAGGGACAACCACACACATACTATACTATACTATGCTATACTATACTACTATATACTATACTATACTATACTATACTATATACTATACTATACTATATATACTATACGTATACTTTACTATACTTTGGTCATTTTTGAGGGCACTATATGAGACGTTAATACTATACTATACTATACGTACTATACTATACTATACTATTACTATACTACAACTATACTATACTATACTATACTATACTATACTACTATACTATACTATACTATACTATAAATACTATAATATACTGATTAAATATACTATCATACTATACTATACTATACTATAATCTATCATTACTATATACTATTTACTATACGGGTATACTATACTATATACTATACTATACTATACTATTTTACTCGTTACTATACTATTTATCCTATACTATACGGGCTCTATACTAAACTATACAAACATTGCAAAAATAACAAAAACATTGATTGTAAAGATGTACTGACTATTAAACATAATAAAATAAATAATAAAAATAATAATAATAAATAATAAAACACACACACAAAATTAGTTATTCCAGCAACATTCTGATTGTCCGTTAGTTCGAACACTGATTATTATGGTATATTATTGTTATTCTATACGCAGGTACTGGTACTGGCATCCCTTCGTTACGACTCCAACTATAAGGAGACTCATGACTTTGCTAGGCCTATACTATACTCGGTATACAGATTCGAATCTGGTACGGAGAAGATCTATACTGGAACGAACATGACAACTATACTATGTCTATGCTATTGTCTAATATGTCATTGGGATATCCAGATACATACATACATCATACCAGTATGATCAATTATTTGTGTGAAATACATTGTGATTAAAGCTGAAAATGATAACAGAATAGTGTTTGTATTTATAAACTATACAGTATATACTATACTATACTATACGCGTAAATCTCCCGTATACTTGTAGTATTCATAACCATACTATACTACGTACTAATCTATACTATACTATACTATACTACTGCTACACATACTACGTATTGGCGCGTAAACTCCCGTTCATATCTATTACCCTTGTAGTTTCATAACCATGGACAACTACTATACTATACTACTACGTATTGGCGCGTATACTCCCGTTCATAATCTATTACCCTTGTAGTTTCATAACCATGGACAATGCTATACATACACTACGTATTGGCGCGTATATCTCCCGTTCATAATCTATTACCCTTGTAGTTTATACCATGGACAACTACTATACTATACTACGTATTGGCGCGTAAACCGTTCATATCTATTACCCTTGTAGTTTCATAACCATGGACAACTGCTATACATATACGTATTGGCGCGTACTATACTCATACTATTACCCTTGTAGTTTCTAACCATACAACTGCTATACATACATTACTATTACGTAAATCTACGTTCATATCTATTACCCTTGTATACATATACAACTGCTATACATACATTACGTATTGGCGCGTAAATCTACTCATAATCTATACCCTTGTAGTTTCATACTGGACAACTGCTATACTATACTACGTATTGGCGCGTAAATCCCGTTCATACTATTACTTGTAGTTTCTAACCATGGACAACTGCTATACATACACTACGTATTGGCGCGTAAATCTCCCGTTACTAATCTATTACCCTTGTAGTTTCATACATGGACAACTGCTATACATACACTACGTACGTAAATCTCCCGTTCATAATCTATTACCCTTGTAGTTTCATAACCATGGATACTGCTATACTATACTACGTATTATACTAAATCTACTTTCATAATCTATTACCCTTGTAGTTTCATACCATGGACAACTGCTATACATACACTACTATTGGCGCGTAATCTACGTTCATACTATTACTTGTAGTTTCATACTGGATACTGCTATACATACACTACGTATGGCTATACTATACTTTCATATCTATTACTTGTAGTTTCATAACCATGGACAACTGCTATACATACACTACGTATGGCGCGTAAATACGTTCATACTATTACCCTTGTACTCATAACATGGACAACTGCTATACTATACTACGTATTACTAAATCTCCCGTTCATATCTATACCCTTGTAGTTTCATACCATGGACACTATACTACACTACGTATTATAAACTATATCTATTACCCTTGTAGTTTATACTATGGACAACTATACATACACTACGTACTTGGCGCGTAAATCTCCCGTTCATAATCTATTACTTGTAGTTTCATAACCATGGACAACTGCTATACATACACTACGTATGGCGCGTATACTATACGTTCATAATCTATTACCCTTGTAGTTTCATAACCATACTGCTATACATACACTACGTATTGGCTATAAATCTCCCGTTACTATACTATTACTTGTAGTTTCATAACCATACTGCTATACATACACTACGTATTGGCGCGTAAATCTTCATATCTATTACCCTTGTAGTTTCATACATGGACAACTACTATATACTACGTATTGGCGCGTAAATCTCCCGTTATACTATTACCCTTGTAGTTTCATACCATGGACAACTGCTATACATACACTACGTATTACTAAATCTCCCGTTCATAATCTATTACCCTTGTAGTTTCATACCATGGACAACTGCTATACATACATACGTATTGGCGCGTAAATCTCCCTTTCATAATCTATTACCCTTGTAGTTTCATAACCATATACTACATACACTACGTATTGGCGCGTAAATCTATATCTATTACCCTTGTAGTTTCATACATGGATACTATACATACTACGTATTGGCGCGCGTAAATCTCCCGTTCATAATCTATTACTAACCATACTGCTATATACACTACGTATTGGCGCGTAAATCTACGTTCATATCTATACTCATACTACTGCTATACATACGTATTGACGCGTAAATCTCCCGTTCATATCTATTACCCTTGTATTTTCATAACCATGGACAACTGCTATACATACACTACGTATGACGCGTAAATCTCCCGTTCATAATCTAATACCCTTGTAGTTTAATAAATGGACAAATGCTATACATACACTACGTACGCGTAAATCTCCCGTTCATAGTTATTCCCTTGTAGTTTCATAACCATTGACAACTGCTATTAAGTTGGCGCGTAAATCTCCCGTTCATAATCTATTACCCTTGTAGTTTATAACCATACTGCTATACATTCAGGAACCCGTTCAGGTCTATTACCCTTGTAGTTTCACTGGGCTATACATACCTGGCGCGTAAAGCGACTCCAACTCGAAGGAGATCGTCTTCATCTCCCGTTCATAATCTGACTTTGCTAGGCCTTTTTACTTGCCTCGATACGAGCAGATTATAATACTACGGTGGCGCGTAAATCTCTCAAGTCTATTACCCTTGTACGAACATGGACAAACTGCTATACATACACTACAGGGCGTAAATCTGTTGTATCATTATGTAGTTTATGCTAAGTATACATGTCGTATAAATGTCATTCTATACCCAGATACATGGACAACTGCTATACATACACTACGTAGCGCGTAAATCTCCCGTTCATGATCTATTACCCTTGTAGTTCATTGTGCTGAATATACGTATTGGCGCGTAAATCTCCCGTTCATGAATCTAAAGCTGAAAATGATAACATACACTAGTATTGGCGCGTAAATCTCCCGTTCATAATCTATTACCCTTGTAGTTTCATAACCATGGAAACTGCTATATTCCATCAGTACTTTCAGTAAATCCCGTTCATATCTAATACCCTTGTAGTTTCATAACCATGGACAACTGCTATACATACACTACGTATTGGCGCGTAAATCTCCCGTTCATAATCTATTACCCTTGTAGTTTCATAACCATGGACAACTGCTATACATACACTACGTATTGGCGCGTAAATCTCCCGTTCATAGTCTATTACCCTTGTAGTTTCATAACCATGGACAACTGCTATACATACACTACGTATTGGCGCGTAAATCTCCCGTTCATAATCTATTACCCTTGTAGTTTCATAACCATGGACAACTGCTATACATACACTACGTATTGGCGCGTAAATCTCCCGTTCATAATCTATTACCCTTGTAGTTTCATAACCATGGACAACTGCTATACATACACTACGTATTGGCGCGTAAATCTCCCGTTCATAATCTATTACCCTTGTAGTTTCATAACCATGGACAACTGCTATACATACACTACGTATTGGCGCGTAAATCTCCCGTTCATAATAGTTTCATCATGGACAACTGCTATACATACCTTGTATCTTTCATAACCATGGTTCACAACTGGCTATACATACACTACGTATTGGCGCGTAAATCTCCCGTTCATAATCTATTACCCTTGTAGTTTCATAACCATGGACAACTGCTATACATACACTACGTATTGGCGCGTAAATCTCCCGTTCATAATCTATTACCCTTGTAGTTTCATAACCATGGACAACTGCTATACATACACTACGTATTGGCGCGTAAATCTCCCGTTCATAATCTATTACCCTTGTAGTTTCATAACCATGGACAACTGCTATACATACACTACGTATTGGCGCGTAAATCTCCCGTTCATAATCTATTACCCTTGTAGTTCATAACCATGGACAACTGCTATACATACACTACGTATTGGCGCGTAAATCTCCCGTTCATAATCTATTACCCTTGTAGTTTCATAACCATGGACAACTGCTATACATACACTACGTATTGGCGCGTAAATCTCCCGTTCATAATCTATTACCTTTGTAGTTCATATCGTCTGGGAATTTTTATGCACAATGATTTCTTTTATTCCAATGATGTTACTGAAAACTCTTAAATCCTGCAATCTGATTGGCTAATGCAATAGATAGTGAGTAGCGAAAAAGCCAGAAATTTGTTTTTGAACTGAAAAATAAACCGAATAGTTAATAAATATTGTTATTCAATGGAAGGTAGTATGCTAGTTGGTTTCTACTAAAACAATTAGACTACTATCATTATATATCCTATATTGTAATTTTAGTTAGGACTTCAGATTAAGAGCCACCTAGTGGAAAAGCTGAATAAAGTCATTATTATAATTATTATTATTATTATTGTTATTATTGTTATTATTGTTATTATTATTATTATTATTATTGTTATTATTATTATTATTATTATTATTGTTATTATTATTATTATTATTATTATTATTATTATTATTATTATTATTATTATTATTATTTATTATTATTATTATTATTATTATTATTATTATTATTATTATTATTGTTATTATTATTATTATTATTATTATTACTCGTTCTCGTTTTCTAAGAGTCAAATAGACAACCTCGTTGACTATTTAACAATTAGTCACCAAAGGCGAGGTGAATATCGGTGAATAATAACCGAGACGAAGTCGAGGTTATTATCACTGCTATTCACTGAGCCTGAGGTGACTAATTGTTTTAGTAGAATTACACAGGTGATTATTTGAAAAAATAAAAATAAATAAGCATTTGAAAGAAAATAAATTTTTATTTCATAATAGCTGGCAGCCATTTTGTCAAAATGCTGTAGGTAACTATCGAGAATTAGTAGAATTACACAGGTGATTATAGAAAATCAAGCGCGCTGATTGGTCGAGAACTTCGGACTATTTCTCAATAGTTACCTACAGCATTTTGACAAAATGGCTGCCAGCTTTTGAAATATGAAATAAAAATGTATTTTCTTTAAAATGCTTATTTATTTTTATTTTTTCAAATAATCACCTGTGTAATTCTACTAAAACAATTAGTCACCTCAGGCTCAGTGAATAGCAGTGATAATAACCTCCACTTCGTCTCGGTTATTATTCACCGATATTCACCTCGCCTTTGGTGACTAATTGTTAAATAGTCCGAAGTTCTCGACCAATCAGCGCGCTTGATTTTCTGTAATCACCTGTGTAATTCTACTAATAACTCTTAGTAGAAACCAACTATCATACCATCACGAATCCTGCAATCTGATTGGCTAACGTACTCACTATCTATTGCGTGATAGATAGTGAATAGCGAAAAAGCAGGCGTTTTGGAACAAAAACGAAACACAAAATTAATAAATATTGGTATACAGTGGAAGATAGTATGCTAGTTGGTTTCTGCATGGCTTCCATGGTTTCCATGGTTTCACCGGGGACCTTGAAAGACCTTCAAGCGATGCACTGGATTTGAACGACATAGATTCAATCTATCTGTTGTCAAAATTGCCGTTTTATTTGTTCGGTATTTTTTCAACAAAGGTCTTAGAATTACAGATGTTCTAATTATTTCAAGCTCAGTAGCATAGCCATCCTTGATTTTCACTGTTTTTTAACAAGGTTTAATAGCTTGAAGTGAGTTTGAAGACAATGAATCTACCATTTACGCAAAATATTGTTCAAAATAGCGGAGAAAAATACATTTCCTGCTGCTCAGTTTTCTCAAACACACCCTTTTGTAAGTTGTAGAATATTTAGTCAAATGCATGTAGCCGGTCTTATAATACTATTTCAAAACATTTGGATATAATTTGGCTACTGTACCTTATAATTCATGTTCCACTGATCACTTTGACAATTATTTCTGAAAGTTTGCTGTTTGGCGATTCGTTGTCGGCATTAAATTAGCTTTACCCACTTTTTCCAAGTTCAGAGAGTTCATATAAGAAGCTCAAAACTTTTATACATTTCTGCTATAAAGATCAACGATCAAAACAGAAAGTTTTTTCGAGTCGCTTCATGCAAACTTACAGTAAACTTGCTGGCGTAGTTTTGGATTTGGGATGTTGGGAGAACACTCTAAAAGCTTAAAAACATTTATCGTGTTTCTATCAGAGCATAGAACATGGGAAAGCGTTTTCTAATGCTTAATTATTATTATTATTATTTAACTCGGGTTTTTGAAATCCTTATGAGTTTATTTTAGAGCCAGATATTTTTAAATTGCTTCCATTTGCGTCGGACACAATATCCAATAACTTTTCATATAACTATCCAATAACATTTTGACATGTCTTAATTTGCTAATATTGCATTAAAATAAATTGTAGTATCAACAATTATGAGATGAAAATATTAGCTAATATTTTGTTTGTATTCGCACAAACTGGGATTATTACATTCAAACAAACTGACATGCTTGTCTGCTATAAATAAAGACGTCCATTCGAGCGTTCGTTATTCGGGTTTCCACTTCTGCCACCATCATGTTGCTGTTTCTTGCTTTGACCGCCTTAGTCTGTGCTGCGTCTTCTTCTCGTGTCGGTGAGTTCATTCCTTGATTTGTATTCTCTTCAAACGTTTCTTTTTGTTTATCCCTCCCTATTTTGTTTAATTGTTTTTCCTTTTATTTTTGTTGTTCACATTGTTTTTAACTTTTCATCTTGACTTTTTCTTTCAACAATTATTTTGGTGTAATTGTCCTTCTTCTTCTACTACTTTTGCTTCCATCATTGTCAGTTATCTCCATTTTTGCTTATCTTTTCCTGTCATTCATTCATTATTATAATAATGGTAATAATAATAATAATTATAATAATTATAATAATAATTATAATTATAATTATAATAATAATAATAACAATAATAATAGTAATAATTTAGTGTATTCTCTCTTATTCTTCTTTTCGTTTCTCATTTGTAGCGAGATCAGAGGCATCAGCTAGTGCATGGAAGCAACTGAACGTACATAAAGTATGCTTTCAGGCCCGAGGCGATCGGTATGGTTCGATGTTTAGCTATGTCCACACCGGTCTGGTAGGAGCCCTCAAACTCGAATACATATCTGGCTATGTGCGATGCATTTCGAACACCGCATACAATAGTCGTTGGGGGTGTGGTCATTACAATCCGTACGCCAACTATCCTCTGAATGTTGTCGTAACTGACAGGCACAACCACCTGATCTTTCCTAAAAAGGAATACATCAAGTAAGTTTTTTTTTCTTTCTTGAAAATATTTTTAAATTTGAGACGACTAAAATTAAATTGTATTTAATTTAAATTAAAGTGTTTTTTTTTAATTAAATGATATCCTTTCTTTCTTCTCATCGTTAGAAACGCAGGTCTTTGGTACTGGCATCCCTTCGTTAGCGACTCCAACTCGAAGGAGATCGTCTTCACTGACTTTGCTAGGCCTTTTTACTTGCCTCAATACGAGCAGATTCGAATCTGGTACGGAGAAGATCTCAAGAACTGGAGTGAGACTGACAACCAGGGAGAAGTGTGTATCAATGTGTATGCTAAATTTGTCTAATATGTCATTGGAACCAACTCACATGATTGTAATCAGTGATTCAAAATTAAAACTGAAATAATTCTGGAAACGTTGACTGTTGAATGTGTGATGCCAACTGATAGTGAAATACTTACCTTTGAATGAAAGTGGTAACAACATATATGTAGGAGACAAAATGGATATTTTGCCCAAACACATGGAGTACATATATCCCGACATCCTACCGATATCCTTCGAACGTCCTTCCGACTTCCTTCCGTCATCCCTACCGATTTCCTTCCGACTTCCTTCCAACATCCTACCGATATCCTTCCGACTTCCTTCCGACATCCTACGATATCCTTCCAACGTCCTTCCGACTTCCTTCCGTCATCCCTATACCGATATCCTTCCTACTTCCTTCCGACATCCTACCGATATCCTTCCGACTTCCTTCCGACATCCTACCGATATCCTTCCGACTTCCTTCCGACATCCTACCGATATCCTTCCAACGTCCTTCCGACATCCTACCGATATCCTTCCAACGTCCTTCCGACTTCCTTCCGTCATCCCTATACCGATATCCTTTCTACTTCCTTCCGACATCATACCGATATCCTTCCAACGTTCTTCCGACTTCCTTCCGACATCTTACCGATATCCTTCCATCGTCCTTTCGACTTCCTTCCGACATCTTACCGATATCCTTCCATCGTCCTTTCGACTTCCATCCGACATCTTACCGATCAGTATCCTTCCATCGTCCTTTCGACTTCCTTCCGACATCTTACCGATATCCTTCCATCGTCCTTTCGACTTCCTTCCGACATCTTACCGATATCCTTCCATCGTCCTTTCGACTTCCATCCGACATCTTACCGATCAGTATCCTTCCATCGTCCTTTCGACTTCCTTCCGACATCTTACCGATATCCTTCCATCGTCCTTTCGACTTCCTTCCGACATCTTACCGCGTATCGTTCGGCCAACGTCCTTCAGTTCCGACATCCTACCGATATCGACACGATATCAGTGTCAGTGTCAGTGTTTTTGATTGTAACTAGTATTGTTCTGTAATTATTGTAATCAGTAGTTATTGTATCTAGCCTGGGCCAAATTGGAAACCAGTATTGTTGTATTGCTGTATTTGTAAACCCACTCAAAATAAAGATTATTATTATTATTATATCCTTCCAACGTCCTTCCGACTACTTTCTTACTTCGAGCTTCTTTCTCACATTTTCCGACATATCATATGTTCTTCCCACTTGTGGTAATGAGGATTCAATTGAACGCTACACCTTTTCGAATGTCCAGTAACAATAAACTTAAGACTGCAAAAACATGGAATGAAAAAGATATAAGCTATTTTTTTCAAATATCGCCAGGTAATTTGGTATTTGAGGCATTTGGATTTTCTAGCTTGAAAAACATAAAAACAGATGACAAACTTCTAAAAGTAAATTACTTTATCCTTTACATTAAACACTATACTATATCGATATCGAAAAAGGTAAGCGACACTTAATCAATCCCGAACCAACGCCATGTAATCTCGAACCAACGTCCTGGTATCCCGAACCAACGCCCTGTAATCCCGAAGCCACGTCCTGTAATGCCGAACCCCGTACCCATCGCCCTGTAATCCCGAACCAACGCCCTGTAATCCTGAACCCATCGCCCTGTAATCCCGAACCAACGCCCTGTAATCCCGAACCCACGTCCTGGAATCCCGAACTAACGCCCTGGAATCCCGAACCCACGTCCTGGAATCCCGAATCAAAGTCCTGGAATCCCGAACCAACGCCCTGTAATCCAGAACCCATCGCCCTGTAATCCCGAACCAACGCCCTGTAATCCTGAACCCATCGCCCTGTAATCCCGAACCAACGCCCTGTAATCCCGAACCCACGTCCTGGAATCCCGAACTAACGCCCTGGAATCCCGAACCCACGTCCTGGAATCCCGAATCAAAGTCCTGGAATCCCGAACACAATGCCCTGGAATCCCGAACCAACGCCCTGGAATCCCGAACCCATCGTTGTAATCACGAACCCATCGCCATGTAATCCCGAACTCAACGCCCTGTGATATATGATCCCTGGTCCATATAGTCCATCGTTACACGTGACCCTGCTGGGGAGAGACAATGTAAATTTTGTATGGATCGGAGGTTTGAGGCTGTAAACTACCTTATAAGGCTAAAAGAAAGATGACAGAGAAATCGCCCTTAATTTTGCAGCTTTCGCGAATAAAGTCTCAAACTATAATGAAGCATGCGTATTGAAGGCTATATTGTCTTGCTCGAGGTGATACATGAGTATTTCCTTTGCAGGAATT